>OX454421.1:29962723-30562723 GCA_949715475.1 Microchrysa polita
AACTTTTCTATAATCGTATTACGAAAGTTGATTACAGAATATTACTTTTAAAATGCGACAGAAAGTCTGGATCACTTTAGCGCAGTGGTGATCCAGTTCGTGACCCCCCCCCCTCCTTGCGAGATCTGCTGATCCTGCCCCCCCCCCTCTATGCCATGAGCAAGGAATGATTTAATTTTGGACATAAGTTTCATCCAGGAATCCATTGCCGCAATTTAAATTGTTTGAACATTTGTTTGTGTGCAGCCCAATTTTGGAACTACTGAATTTTAGGAAGTATTATTTAAATTTCATGATTTCCGCATCCTGAATTTCGTCATGAGCAAAATTGATATTGATATTACTGAAGCGATCAAAATCTGTAAATTTTATTTAAAAAAAAAAACATTTAAAGACTATATCAGCCGTATCAAGAGAGATATTTTATTTTTTTCTCGACCTAAAATATTCTCAGCGGTGTTCATCAAATGGATTTTGTAGCAGCGAATTAATCGACGAAAATACAATTTTTGCCATTTGTAAAGCAAAGCTTTGTAACAACCGATTACCTCCTGGTGTACATATTTTGAAAGAAGTTCGCAAGAAAACCATAATTAATTATGGCAAGCAAGCCCTAATTTATTAATGGTATCAATATTAGAGTTGTGCCCGCGCCCCCTTCCCTAGCCGCCACGCCTCCCTAGGGGGCGCGCCCCCCGTTTGGGAATCACTGTTAGCGGCTTCGGGATTATCCGTGAGAACTTTGGAAAATGTACTTCAAGAACATTAAACAATTAAGACAAGAAGCGAAAACGTGAAAATATGATTGAGCTTCAAATAAGCACTTTTTGTGAATAACATTATTTGGGAAGATGATAAAAAAAAATTTAGCACCAGTCATCCAGGTCACCCACCATAACCAAATAGTCAGATTAAATTAAATTAAGCAGAATGGTGGCATAAAGCGACAATAATTTGTTTGTGATATGGTACAAACTCATGGACCAATACAGCTTGATAAGTATAGGTCTAAAAATCAGGCATTTGGGCTGTGATTATTATATTGTAATTTCACATCCAGGTGATTTAGTTAACAATTCCAAGGTTTCTGTAGTTTTTAAAGCTTTGCCATTTTTCCAAATAAATTTCAATTTATGCTCGGTAAAGCCAACCAATTTTTTATTAACTGCATTTCGGGACAGAACAGTTTCATGAAGAGACTTAGTATTGTCCTCGTCCTGTACGAAACAGATGAGCTGTCTTATAAAATCAAATAACCGACCTCAAATTGTTGGTAGTATTTGGAGAAAAAAATCCTAAAATAATCTTACATAAGCCATTGACGAGTTTTAGTAATTTTTGGAGACTTGAGTTAAACGGCTTAATTTGCTCACCTTACCAATTTCAACATTTTTGAATTGATACACATTGTGCTGCTTCGACATGGCCGCGGGCCGCACAGAACTGCAAGGCGGGCCGCATGTGGCCCGCGGGCCGCGAGTTTGACACGTCTGCTCTAAGGTATAGTTCACATGCAACACACAAGTGTGTGCAAAAAAAAATAATTTTTGTTTGTAAATTCATGTTAAAAATGTTGTTCGTGGAACTCTTATTCTAACAAAATTGTGATTCATACATAAGATATGTTTTCATTAAAAAAATTACATTTGAACTTTTGCGTTTGTAAACTGGAAACGGGGCTTTAATATTTATGAGCAATGTTTTGAAATTAACGGCAATGCTTACGTGACAATTTGAAATTTAACCTGGATGCTACCATCGATAGTTTTTTTTTTTGCGAGTCTGGGTCAGCAAACCTGCCCCCGATGTGAAAAAACACGGCCTATGTATAATATGTTTCAAAACTCATGCTTATTATTTTAATTATTAATCTCAATTAAATACACCTTTTTCAGAAATAGTCCCCATAGTATGCTGAGATATTACCGCCAAAACGGGCGATGTGCCTACACCGCAGGTCGAGCAACGCCAAACCATAGAGCAGTATAAAGAACGAGGCAAGGAAGAAGAAGAAGTAACCGTAAGATCTCGCGGACAACTTACGGGTCTCTCACTGACCACATTCGGTCCGCGGACAACCTGTTGGGAAACAAATATGCTTTTAATAAGACCAATCAAAAAATAATTACTATGGCCGTGTTTTTTCAACATCAGGGGCAGGTTTGCTGACTCAGACGCGCAAAAACAAAACCATCGAGAGTAGCATCCAGGTTAAATTTCAAATTGTCACGTAGGTATTACAATTTATTTCAAAATATTGCTCATTAATAGTGAAGCCCCGTTTTCACTTTACAAATGCAAAAGTTTAGCTGCTGGTTTTTCAATGAAAACATATTTTTATGCGCGAACCATAATTTTTTCAGAATAAGAATTTGATAAACGACACTTTAAATATGAATTTACAAACAAAAACTATTTTTTTGCGCACACTTGTATGCAACATGTAAACTATACCTTAGAAGCTTTTCATTTTAAAATTTAATTTTAGCTAGTCATTGGAAAACGTACTAGAAGTAATTGCGATTGCATACATTTAGGCGAGTTTTGAAATGTTCATTAAAACTGAATAGCATGCTATTCGGGTTTGAACTTCTAACCTGAATAAGATTACGGGTTAGCATTTGTATGAAAACTACCCCGTATAGTCTAGGTTAGCTGTTTAAAAAACACGGCCATTATTATTCTATGCATAGCCACCAAATTTCATGTTCATTGTTTAATCCAGTCACAAGATATGCAGTGAACAAATGCTTAAGACGCTGCCCGGCTATTGTGAAACGCGCCGTTACCAAATACATATTTGATTCGCCATATTTCCGGTTTGGATAAAGTTATTCGAATGAAAATTTGCAGACATATTCCTTATGCCATTTCCTAAACTCCTCATCAAAATGTTCAGACTCAAGAGGGGCAACACACGCGCAAATTGAAATTTAACAAGTTTACTATTATTTACTTTTTCTTAGCAAATGTCAACAATCTTTGTTAAGTACCAATAAGCTCATAATAACCAATCTGTGTGCAAAGTTTCATATCGGTATCTATAACGGTTTAGGAAACCCGAGGTGATAACGTAAGCTTAGCTTCAAATGCCCATAACTCCGTTACCGTTGCTTAAAACGTGAAAAAAAGTAATTAATATGAAATGTACTCGTCGAGTCCTTTGATTGAAGTACCCATACGTCCATCTCGATTTTTTTCACCTCTTCGGAACACCCTGTTACCTTTCCCGTGCCAAAGACTGTTACCATTCTACACATTCCTGCCAAACTTCTTGACGATCGGTTGACCCGTTTCGCGAGTTATTTAGTGAACAGACGGAAGGACAAAACCAATTTTAAAAGGGGTTTTGAAAAAAAAAATCTAAGAAACCATATAAAAAATGTTTACCTAAAATAACTTGCTTTCGATATGCAGATATCCAAACTTTAGAGAAATTTTAAAATAGATTTTAAATTTGAAATTTCATAACGGTACTTAAAACTGTCAAATCTGAAAAGTTATTTTTTTTTTAATTTGATGATGCCTAAGTCAAAGGTTCATGAGATTTTGTTCGGTGTACATTGCTTTTTGTGTTTAATCCAAAATTTTCCAGATATAAATATCAAAAGTCATATACCGTTAGGCCGCCCACACACGCTCAATCCGAATCCATTTTTTTGGATTCTTCGTTCTGTCAAACTCCATATAAAAGAAATGACAACTAGCCCAACTGTCGTCTTTTTTTATATGGAGTCGTTGGATTCCGGGGATCCATAGATTCCGTGTATGGGCAGCCATAGAGAGCCAACATATTGAAGTGCTTTTGTAAACTTTGCAGATTTCTGACTTAAAAATACCGTTATAAAATTATTGTTGGAAATATCAATGAACAATCTTCTTCTTCCTTGCCTCGTTCTTTATACCGCTCCATGGCGTTGCGTCGCTCGACCTGCGGTGTAGGCACATCGCCCGTTCTGGCGGTAATATTTCAGAATATTTCTACAGGCAGCTCTATCTTGAATCGTGTCATCGCCGAGACCAATGCGCTGTTGTTGCTTTTTCATTTGACACATCCAGGTGTTCAATGAACAATCAATTTTGAAATTTCTCTACAGTTTGGATTGGTGTTTCTTTGGCAGCAACGTTAACATTTTGGAACTGCGAAAAATCAGTTTAAGTGGAACTGTATGTAGTTTCAAAAGCAAAAAAGTCATTTTGTTTCTATCTATTGATTAGGAGGATGGTAAATTCGCGATATCCTTATACAGGATGTCCCTACCCATCCATAAAATATTGGGAGAATATTTTAAGGATTTTAAGATTGTGTATCGGCATTAACTATAACTGATCAATTTAAATAAATTGCCAAAAGCTGTTATGTCAGTGCTTCTTTAGTACAAATAATGAATACACAATTCCCTCTCGGGAGGTATCGCTCCATTTTACATAATATGTGTTTGTGTGTACATACTGCGACTATAATCCAATGCATATTTCGCGAAATTTCATTTTCAACTCTCGTTAACACACAGGATCTCTACAAGCACTTTACACGCATTCTCTCCACCATTTTGTGTCACATTTATGTTATATTGTTTCAGCTTCTCGCTCGTATCCTCCTGGTATCCTCTGAGCTCTCATATACTCGTACACACATTCGCGGCTGGAACTGGATGGGGCGGCTCAGCACATCCTATATGCCGTAGGTATCCACACGTAAATTTGTAGTTGACGCTATATTGCGAGGGTGGCTTTTAATTCCCATGGACGGAATTGTAAAAGCGGATTCATGTTTTAACAATTTGACTTGTTCCGTATGTTATGCGAAATAAAGGCAAATGAAAAGTGGGCAAATTCCCATGGAAATACCAACTACACTATACACACTCTGAATATGTGTATTCCAATGCAGAGAGTAATTGCGCCATTTGAATCGATAAATGGTCCTTAGTGGAGGATAATGGCTTCAGGAATCAGGCAAATAACTATGAGGTCGCAGCTTTGCCCCGGCATGACTTGCATTTAAATTATCATGTGATCGATCATTGTAACGAGAGAGAGAGAGAGTGGAGTGGAGAAAATAATGATTGCGGTATATGCGGTGGCTTTTTCGGTAAATACAGGGCACACTGTATGAAGTTAACTTCTATGAGGGAACACATTTTTTTATAGAAAAAATTTTAAATCAGAAAAGTATTTGAAAATATATTTAAGGTCCAATGAATTCATTGACCCAGCTTTAATTCACAAGAAACCCTAGATGTTCGCTTTTCCCATCCGCTTCTATATTAATCTCCTGATAACGATATCCCTATGTTGATGTTTTTCTATTGTGCAACTTTGCTCCAATAATATTCATTCATCCATTCATATAGTTTTCTACGGCATCATATGGTTACATCAATGTAAATTAATTACTTCGGAAGACTACTGAAAACACAGCCTATTGCTGCTCACAAACAACCCTGATGCAAGATCTTTTATAAAAGGGATTCTTACTTACGGCTTGCTGAAGTGCTATTCATTTCACCCTCTCTGTTTGTGCGTATACAGTACGGAGATACTCTCATTACCACCCGTTGTGAATGTTTTACCAAAGCCTCTCTTGTATATAACCATCACATCATCATTGTTTTACAACTCGGCACGCAAAACAGATAAACGTCTCACTCTCTCTATCAACTCAAATCTCGGCCACTATAAACACTCCATTGCGTAATCAAAATGATATACACAGAAGCAACGACCGATTCCGACAGTAAAAGCAGCTCCTTGAATACACTCCTTCCTGGATTTTACAATTGACGCACGGGGGTTGTTTAGAGCCCAACGAGACGCACGGTTGATCGGGGCTGGGAGAGAGGATTGGTCAAAAGGCGTCGTTTTATCAAAAGCAAAAACCTTTTGTGTGTTGGATAAATGAAACACGTTTAACAACATTGAAAACAACTAAAGCACCAAGTCCATTACTCCTTTTAAAAATGAATCAAGTAAAACGTTATTTCTGAAGAGAAGGACTCCTTGACTAAACCCTGTATAGAGTCGATAGGAAACTATATATGAATGGAAAGGATAGCTATTACAAGTTCCGCATTGGATTTCACTGGCTCTATCTGTGTAAAAGGGAAGCTTCATTTTCTCAATCATATAGCAGCTTATGGGGTGCGTGTTCATTATGCTGACTTCTATAGCCTTGGATAGGCCAATAGTCGTCCTTTCAAAGTACTGGATTGAATAATTGCTCGCCGCTTCTTAGATGATTTCCATTAAGTTTTCAACTTTTTCCTCCGATATATAAATAATCTTTTATCTGAAAGGCTATAGAGTGCGGGTGGATGGATGAAAACAAAGAGATAGACTACAAGGACACTGTATTTTTAATGCGGTAATTGAAGTAATTTGTTAATGGCAATATCCGGGAGGAGTAATTTCTATCGCACTACAGTTTTTCTTCTTTATGGCACGATAGCCGGACGTCGGGCCTTGGCCGCCTATGGATTGAAAACCTCCAATTGTCGCGGTCACGCGACCTTGTCCTCCAGTTCCGAAAGCCTAGCATCTGGTGGGCGTCCTCACATACAGAATGCTCCCATCGGGCTCTCGGTCGTCCACGCAATCTGGCTCCGTCCACTCGTTGCGCGTTCATTACCTTTTTGGGCATGCGATCGTCGTTCATCCTTTGTGCATGTCCCGCCCATTGCAATCGCTGCAATTTCACGATATTCAACACCTGTAGCTCATCATACAGCTGATACAATTCAAGGTTGTACCGGATGCGCCATTCACCTCGTTCACGAACGGCCCCGAAGATTCTTCGGAGAACCTTTCGCTCGAATGTGTCCAACAGGTGTTCAGAGTTTTGGGTTAGGGTCCATGCCTCGCAGCCATAGCATAGCACAGGTCGGATGATGGTTTTATACACGTGGAGCTTCGTGTTCCTGTGCACCAGCTTCGAATTCATAATTTGGAGGACCGCAAAATAACACTTATTAGCTAGTTGTATTGTATCCGTCGCTTTATCTCATCTGTTTCGTTGGCGTCCTTTGACAAATTGCAACCCAGGTAAGTGAAGTTGTCTAAAAATAACAGGCGCGACAATCCAGTATTGGACTAAGGCCGCAGGATGTGTTAGTGACATCCTATTTCCAAGATCTTATCTGCTTTTTTGTTGAGGTAATGAGATCAGCATCACGATCAGCAGTGTTATTTATCCCCATAAATGGGTACTCGTGTAACATCTGAGTGAGATCATAGTCCGTCACAAGCTCGTGAGTTCGAAAAACACCATGATTCACGGTGAGATTCGAACTCATGAGCCTGTGCACCGAAGGTGCGCGCACTAACCGCTAGACCAGCCAGCCAGAAGTTGTCTACATATTTTATATTGAGGTCCCCCACTGTGATGCTTGAATTTACTGGCGTTCTAGTTTTTGATTGCATCATGACCTTGGTTTTAGATTCGTTGATATGTAGCCCAACTTCTTTGGCGGCGTTATTGAGATTATGCAGAAGGCTTTTTGCTTTTTTCCAATCTTCGAGACATTATGTTAATGTCGTCGGCGTAGGCTACTAGTTGAGTCGATTTAATGAGTAGCGTTCCGCTGCTGTCCAAATTCATCGCTCGAATCACATACTCCAGAGCCAGGTTGAAGAGCGTCGGCGACAGCCCGTCGCCTTGCTTGAGTCCAGTACGAGTTTCAAATAGGTCAGTGAGTCTGTTCTGAAATCTGACCTGCGAGACGGTATTAATCATCGACATCCTTATGAGTCGCACTAGCTTAGCCGGTATACCAAAATGCAGCAGAATGTTGTACAGTACGCTTCGATCGATACTGTCGTATGCCTGCTTGAAGTCAACAAATATTTGGTATACGTCGATGTTGTATTCCCAGCACTTCTGGAGTAAAAGCTTCACTGTAAAAAGCTGATCTGTCGTCGAACGACCAGGTCTAAAGCCGCCTTGGTACTCGCCAATGATTTCTTCTGCGTACGGATTAATTCTAGTTTCCAGAATCTTAGATAAAATCTTATAAGACGTACAAACTAACTACAGTTAGTCACAATATTATTGGGAATGTCGTACAAACGCACTACAGTTAGTCACAATATTATTGGGAATGAATATCCTGTGTGACATGGGTAAAGAATATCGACTTTCCACTTTTCCGGCATGTTGTAGAGGGCGGCTGGAGGAATAGGAGAGAATAGAATTCTTCTGAGCTTCGCATCTTTACAATTTTTAATTTTTCTGTATATTTCCTGTTAACCCTATATATGGGGCATAAGGCATCAACTATGCCTACTTTCCAACACGCCCTGTTCTGCGTCAACGCAGATTGCTCTGAACATGTTGCAACTTCGCTATCAACCGATCTTCTCCACGTGATTCTTGGCCATCGAACGTCTTGCATTAACTCTTCTTGCGGATTCCAATTCAGGGCCTTTATAGAAATATTACTGAGTCTTTTTCGAAAAGTGTCATCAATTGCGGTTTTCGTCTTTTGATGGAGATGTCTATCTAAACCTGGTGGGTAGTGGTGAGGAGGTCTTCGTTAGAAATAACCTCCGGCCAACGATTGTGCAAGATGCGCCGTAAACATTGATTCACTAGAGTTTGTAATTTAGTGCTAACTCCGTGAGTCACCTTCCACTTTGAATTGAACAGCCTCGGTATTCCTCTATAGTGGCACAGATTTAACATTGGAAACAGATTTAACAGAAAGAAGCCAAACCGAAGAAAACTGTCCTAGCCATGTTTGTCTGTGTTTTCTCAGCGGCATCCACTCCATACCATTTGCTGTAACTACGGTTCCGAGGTAGTAAAGTTCATGAACTTTTTTGCAGCTCAAAAGGATCAGATAGCTTGCCCTTGTATACGAGGTGGCATTTGGCTCCATTGTAAAAATCCTTGATGATGGAGATTATTACCAAAGTTTTAAGTTTTTTTTTAACAAATGTCCACACCAATGGAGATGCCTTGGTGTTTCGTTCACTTTTTACTAATTTTATTTACTATTTACCGTTATTCCAGTCGCTGACCGAAACGTGGGACTCTAATAACTTGTTAGGGCTAAGGATCATGCGCGCCAAGTTTCTTAAGAATCAAACCACACGTAGAGACTGTGAAAGCAAGTCTTTCTACAACTTTTACAGCCCATTCACACTGCGGGTGATGCGATGCGATAAGAAGCGATAAGCTTCCGATCGCAAGAAAAAAATTTCTTAGCATTTAAATAAGAACCAGCACGAACCTGCTTATGCCATTCAGACAGCTTGCGATGCGACGTCGCGTCGGGTTGCACGATGGAGAATTTTTCCATATCGAATCATCGTGCCGTTTTAGACGATGTAATGCGCCTTGTCGCCGAGGAAAGCAACATGGAGGTTTGTGTTTGGATCGGTTTCGTAGTGGCATGGTGTATTGTATGTACATATGTACATATAAATAGAGAGATTGGTTTCGTGCTGTTTGATGTTGATAGGGAGATATCGACATGAGAGGCATGATTTGTGCAGATCGTCTTCCATTACCATTGGGAATTTTTATATACATACGTGTCGGATGTTGTATGTACCGTGTTATAGATTTGTAGATATTAAATGAATGGATAACCGTATGTAAGTAATGTAATAATGGTTTGGTCTACTAAATAGCTTTGTGGAAATTTTCAGTGCTGTCCAACCCAGTTCGTAGCGTACGCGTACCCCCAAAAAAGGGCGGTATTCGGATTTGACAGTTGTTGTTGTATAAATGAATTATTGAAGGTAGCGGATAGGTCACTTGTGGGAACATACGGTGATGAGAAAACCGGGGTACCATTTTGGGCCACGCCGATTGGACGAATATTTCTCCGAGAAACAGAAGCGCTGTTCTGGGTGGGCAACTCAAAAAAAATTCTGTTTTTGACCTCAAATTTGGAATCAGCGGCCCATAATTCTTTTGGTGTTTCTTCCCACACCGTTTGGACGAGTATTTCCCCGAGAAAACAGGAGTGCCATTTTGGGACGGGCAACCCCACATTTTTTTTTCTTGTTTTTGACCTCAAATTCGGAATCAGCGACCCAAATACAGTGAAAGCTCTCATAAGCGGACAGTCACGGTCGCCGTATTTTTGTCCGCTTAAGAGAGATGTCCGGTTATTGGATAGATTGAAAAAAATAGTGCCGGAAAAAAAAAACAATTTAATTCATTTCTATTTTTATTAATTCAGTTGCTAACATGTTAACATTTTTGCATACATAATGCATTCGTTAATTTTTAAAAAGTTAATCATGTACTCGTATGTTTTTTGAAAAAAAAAAAACGAGGACAATTGTTTGGCGCAATTTTGCCCTTTTTTGCTCTATTATACAGTTTTGGAAATGGGTCTTCAAATTTTTCAAATGGACAAATGCAATGTAATGTTACTTGAAATTTTTTTTATGTTCCGTATTTGGCGTAACGCCTGCCGTCCATTACCTGCTTCGAGCGGCGCGGCGCTCCCGCGTTTAAAGCTTTTCCAAATTTGAATGGCGTAACCAAGCAAAATATGGCGTAACTATGCAAAATAAACAAAAATTCCATTCAATACAATGGAAAAGCTTTCTGAATATTGTGTGTGCTTATACATTTTACTAGTAAAAGCTTTTTTTCGCACATTTTGTGAAAGCTTTGCCGCTGGAGCGCCGCGCCGCTCAAGTTTACGCTTGCAGTGGACGAGAGCCCTAAAGCTGCTTCAAAACAAGTTATTCCATGAGCATCGGAAGCTCTTCATCTTCTCAAGCAACTTTTTCACTATTATCACATTCTTCGCCTAATTCCAATTCAACACTGCTATTATCCGTTTGCAATTTACTGCCGGTATTTATAAATGACTTAATATTTTGGTGCCATCTTGAATGAATTTCAAAACATGCACCCTTATGAAACCAAACCTAAACTTACAATTTAGCAGAAAATGCAAGGGTTTAGCTTTTTTTCAATCGAAAACGTCTGCCAGTAGAACAATTTCTTGGGAACATCTCCAACAAGCGGACGCGGAGCTCCCATTAACGGACATTTCTGGAATATCAACGTCCGTATGAAACAAATTTGAGAGCGTCGCGTCCGTTTATTGGAGATATGTCGACGAAATGTTCCACAAACTACTGTCCGTGTCCGTTCTTTGGAGTGTCCGCTTATTAGAATGAAAGTTACACACAAATCACTGAAAAAACATATGTCCCAAATAATTTGTCCGTTTTTTAGAGATGTCCGCTTATCGGAACTGCCCGTAAAGAGAGCTTTCACTGTATACCTATTTCCTCGAGAAAACAGGGAGGCCATTGTGGGACCGGAAGCGCGAACGCTACAAACTAGGTTTCATTGCACTATTTCACCCATTAACAACCATTTAGACTATATCCAAATGCCGCCTGAATATTTTTTGAAACGCGTAAGCTAACACTGCAAATTCCTACAAAGGTTACCTAGCTCTTTCTCCTATCCATTATAAAAATCCATTCATATACCCACAATTATAATCATACCCATATCATCATTAAAAAGCGCCAAGCCGTATCGAGGCAGCGCCGGTATAAAATCCTTTGAAAAATCAGGTTTTCTTGCCATGAAAACAACAAATCTCATCGCATCGCCCCACCTGACATCGCAAGAAGTGTGCACACATCGCATCGCGTCGCATCGCATCGCGTCGCATCGCATCGCATCGCCCGGAAAAGCTCGGCGTCGCACTGTATGTGTACGCGACCTTACTTCTTCTCGATACCAGTTTTAAATAAGGTTACCCGCATAAGTCTGTCGGAGAAAAAATTACCGTTCCTTGCTTATATATTCCCCTTGGACAGATCGAAGAGTTTGATAGTTTATACACGAAATGTTGATGTGCTAAATGATTTGGTAAAATATTTTTTTTCCGTAGTTTGCCTGAAAGATTATGCAGACTTGTCGATTGCGAAACACAGTTCTGTCCGCTAATCTTACTTGTTCGCGTCTCCTTTTTTTTCTTTGGCGGGCAAGACGCTTCGGTGTGTCTTAAACATGGTATTGAAAGTGAAATAAATCAGTCTTAATTCTACATACTTCAGAAAAAGTGAAACCTCTATTTCGAAAATGTAGCAATTCATGTGGTGTCCTTAATCAAGTTTTGAATTAAAAACATCAGCGAACTGATTAACTATAATAAAATTTCAATTGGTGAAATGTTTAAACGTTTAATGCTCTTGGAAGAAACGCTGGCTTTAGGACAAGCATGGCAAGCGGGCGGTCACCTCGAAACCAAGTTTTAGAGGCTAGAAACCTGGGATGTCGCTTACATAAAATTTGGAATTAAATTGCTAATATCAAGAAGTTTATTACACTGATTATCTACTAATGAAATCTGTTCGAAATCGAAATGCTCATGGCTCGGCGAACCCCGAGCAGTTTCAATACCCATCAATTTAAATGTACCAAACTCCAGGGTATTTTAGAAGATTTATTTTTCTATTTTAAAAATAAAATAAAAATAAATTATTATAAAGACTAGACACTCATCTTTCAAAAATATTCCAAATACGAATCCTGTTCATATTCCCATATCACTTATAAAGAAAAGTATAGATTTTCCATATCTATATTGCCTCCCACTGGACCCGAACAAAAAAAAACAGCTGAAACTCCCAACAAGATTTTCCTGTCTTATTCGTTTTTCGTTTATATGCCGACACAAACAATATACGAAAACAAATAAGTAATGCGACGAAAGAGAAACCATTAAATGTCAACTCGTTCAGGAGCAATAAATTTTTTATTTTTGCACATTTTTCTTAAGGATTTATTGTTCTTTTTCCATTTTCCCATTTTCATGTCCTGTATACGTATGAATGTCTTCGCTCTTCATATAGAGAACCATTTGCTATATCGATGAGTTTCCACCATCATACACATGGCATAGCAATATCCTTATAGGTTTGGATTGGACGAGAAGATATACTTTATGTCCTTATGGAGTTTGTATATCCGTTTCGAGTTGGCAAAAAGCTTTATATGGTGAACTTACATTGTCGTTGTCGTCAGAAAGTCTATAGCGGTAGTAGCGCGCTTCAGGGTATACGTGTATGATTGTACTTTATAAGATTAAGCTATTTGTCATTTGTATCTGAGGGATTTATCTGTTTGGGATTTGTGCCATTTCTCTGTATATAAGATGATTTCTACATTTTTCCAACCCATTTTCGTTCTTCACTTTTCTGATTTTAGTGTACTTTTCTTTTTGGGTAGACAGCCACGGTATAGATGTGTTGGTATGTCTGTGTACCTATACATATTAGGATTGTGTCAAAATGGCTGCAATCTAAGAATAGAAGGATGCAGAGCTTGAGGAGTACACACAATATATGGGTAATAAAGGACGAAATTGAAATGCAGAGAGATAACGGTTTTTTGGGTGGAAGAAATCATGATGGAGTTTTGCTTTTGGTAACCCATTCTGTGGTAATGCGATTAATTGTGATGAAATTCCGGATTGAAGGTACGTATTTGTGTAGATTTGTTGATTGGAAGGTATATATAGGCGTTTAGGGTTCAAACAGCACACTTTGATGCTTTCTCTCCTATATTCTCGTAGAATTTTGTGATGCTGGAAACAGAGTCCCGTGAAAAAAGGAAAGTTATAATTAGGAAGAAGGCCCGTATTTGTGAACCTTGATTGGTGGATTCAGTTTTATTTGTAATTTTTTACTAATTTTCCAAAACTCAAACTCGCTTCAACTAACATCACACATTCACACACAAGTTTTGTTTTCTAAAATGGAATACGAAAAAACAGTAAATTGATGTGAAGTGAAATACACTCACTCATGATGATAGGTTACCTTGACCTCAAGAGAAATACACTGTGAAAATTTTCAAGTTCACATGTTTTCCAGGAAGATCAGTAAATTTGAGTTACCAAAGGAAGCGAAATACATACAGTAAATGGAAATCAATTTTAGTTTATATAAATCTTCCACAAAGGGGGAACAAAAATACATGTTAAAATAAACTAATAATTAATTGAAAATAAATAAATTATTTGCATAAAGTCCAGTACTTCTTCTTCTTCTTCCTTGCCTCGTTCTTTATACCGCTCCATGGTTTCGCGTTGCTCGACCTGCAGTGTAGGCACATCGCCCGTTTTGGCGATAATATCTCAGCATATTTCTACAGGCAGCTCTATCTTGGATCGTGTCATCGCCGAGACCAATGCGTTGTTGTTGTCCAGTACAATTGGTTCAAAATAGCCCTAAACCTAAAAAAAAGAAATGTTTGATGCCAATTTGTTGAATACACTGCTCAATATACGCAGTAAAAAGTTACACTAATTTGCGCCATGGGTTAAGGGGGGAGGGTGTGGCAAAGGGGTGAAAATTCAGTTTTTTGCAAATATCTGGAAAACTATGAGTCTGACCTTGAAATGTCCTGAGGACGAAACAAACCACATAAAATTGCCTTTATAATAATATATAACACTCTAGAAAATTTTGCAGAAAATTATACCTTAGACCCAAAAGTATTATAGTGAATTTACATTTTTTGAGTTTTACATTTCGCACTGTAACTCTTGATAGAATAGATCTACCGTCATAAGATCTTGTCCAAAAAAAATTATTTGATTTGTACCAAAAATTGGAGTGCTCCGACCATTGACGCCCCCCTCACTCCTCCTAACATTTTTCAAAAATGCATGCCTGTAGCTTCTTTTTAAATTGAGCCAGGCAGATACAATTTGGTGGGGTGTCTAGTCTAAGCTCCATTATGCTCCCCACCAAAAACTATTACCATCCAATCAAAACTAAGGGTACCCCCCATACAAAGTGAACCAAATTTCTAACAAATTTCACATTTTTTCACTTCTAAATTCTATCTAAAATAGAAAAAAAAAGTTATCTCTTAGAACGTCCTTATAGCAGTTAACTGTAGTCTTTTGAATGTATATCCAAAAATTTGTACCAGAGCGTGCCTTACAAGTACGAAAAGTCGGTTTTTTTGATGTTTGGGTTTTGAGCTACTAGACTAATAGTAGAAACTAGACTAATAGTAGAAATACTGAAAATGGCATTTCATTCCTTGTATTAAGATGCCCTAGACTAAAGATCACCTTGAGTTAATGCATCATTGGGTGAGGTTATAAAACACAACATTCGCGAACCGTTCCCTATTTTGTTCTTTAAACGCACAGATCCGGATCAGACTTGGTGTTCCCATCGCCATCTCTCGGAAAGTGACAAATGTGACAATTGACACTGACAGCTGATATGTTTTGCTCGAAAATTAAAATTTCCAGTTTTAAACGAGATGCGGATACATTTTACTTTGATTGTAAAGAGTCTAATAAATAAATGAGGGCGGAAAGGCACGGTTCGACGGCAGATTGTAAATTTCTGTCAATCAATCAAGCTATGCATCGCAAGGGGGCGCTTAGAGGATCTGTTTGTAAGGAGAAGTTTCTGATCCGTAACGGCCGGTTGATTTGAACGTTGGGAACGTTGCGCGAACCGGTAGGGGAACGGTGTGCTTTATAACCTCACCCATTACGGCATGTTTATAAATACGGGCCTAAGTACTCACGTCTATCTCATACAATACAAACCAACACTAAACTCACCAAAATCATCTTCAAACGCCCCGATAAAATTTACACAAATTTGTATTTTTATTTTATTCAAAATAGCCCAAAACGATTTTTTCAACAATCTTATTCATTGTTTCGTATTTTCAATACATTTCTTTGAAAACACCAGATTTTCTTGGTTTAACAATAAGAGCAACTCAGTGGTCCATCGGGCCGCTTCTGCTCTCATCTTTTCATTGTCATCGATTTAGAGCTCCTGAATAGATATGCTTTGAATATATTATGCAGTTGCAAGGACATTATACGATGTCCGATTAGTAGACTGAGCAAACAATGATGTCTTTATTCATAGATACTATTTTGCGTGAATATAAGGTGTGCACACTCGTAATCTGTGTATGTAATGGCAAAATATTTACCTACGAATCGTATTGAAAAATCACATACGAATAATCAGATTTACGGGCATGTGTCTTATGAATACAAGATATACAAAAGCGATTTATCGCTATAAGTGATCCGCTTCGGTATAAGTTAAGGTTCACAGATTCTTTCTTCTTGGTGTGTAAAAAATCGTCTTTGCATCATTTGAATGCATTTCAAAACTGATAATAGATGAAAGGAAATGAGACTACAAGATGGATAACTAGACCCCATTTCTTGCTGATTTTTGATCGTGAAGAAAACTTAGATTCATGGGCGTAGCCAGGATTTCGGTTAGGGGGAGGGCAAGCCCGAAATTTTTTCATCATCAAGATTTTCTTAGGAGTTGAAATCGTTGGTCGCGAAAATATAGTTAGGCACACTAAACATGATTCTTCAAAGGCCAATGTGTCACCGGTGAACATCACCAGGTCAAGCAATTTTTTTTAGGTTCTCGGCAGTTTTCAATGAAAATGTTATTCAAGGAGCTTACAATAATAGAAATTAAAACGAACTTCAGAGTGCTTTCTACAGCGAAAATCGAAACAAGAGCGACGAAATTACGTTTTCAATTTTAACTCCAAATTTACTCATTCTTAGGATCCCTTATCCGAATGAGACCTAGAGGCTTATCATAATTAAGTTTATTACAAATATTATTCAGGTATTCAACAACGACAAATACAATTATTTATGAGTTAAATGTAAATTAAAAAGCCGACCACTAATTCGTCACCGATGGCATTATGCGGAATGTATTTATCTGTGTTCACCGGTGACACATGGCTTGTCGTGAATCGTTTTTGTATGTTCACCGGTGAAAAAATGGCAGCCAAGGTGTTAAAAGAATCGTACACACTATTTTAAAACTAAATAACCGAGACATATACACTCCGGCATATGTGTTTTGATATAATGTACTTTCGAGCCCGACACTGATTTTTATTAACTAAAGCGAATAACGGTTATTTTCTTATAAAGAAATCAAAGTAGGTACATATCAACAGCAAGAAATATGCCAAATATTTCTCCTGTCCTTTTACGGACAGGAAAGAACAGATAGGGGCGTAATTCTGCTGCCGCATAAGTATTTTCATGCTCTGTAGCTCACACTCTACGATGCTAGTAATCTAGAGGTCCGGAGATCGAATCTCGGCGTGGTGTAAAATTTCCGTACATGTGCGGATAGGATATAGTGCTTGCAACATTATATACACTCCGAAACTCTATATGCAATGTAACGTTAACTCGAAGTAGCCTATAAACGGCTGAGTGAACGCACCATGCCCCACAAGGGGTTACGGTACAGAGAAGAAGATAAGTATTTTGAAAATGTTTTGGGAAAAAATGAACAGAACATATTGTTATCATTTTTTTTTGAGGTTATGTTTTGAATTCCAAGTAGAAAAAAGTTACCAGTTGCCTGAAAAATGGGCCAAAAAATGAGAGGTTCGGTTTAAGCCTCCATAAAGGCAAAATTTAGCCATGGTTTAAAGGCTGGTAGATGCTGCAATTAAACTTAATTTCATGCGGCAAACTGTTCATTTATTTAGCACCAAAATGGAATAACGGAACAAGATGTGGAAAAATCGTAAAAAAATAATATACAAATCAGTAACACATGAAAATAAGTAATAGCCTAAGAAAACCGAAATAAGGTCATCGAGTGGCAATTTTTCCAGGATTGGAATCCACTATTTATGGAAAAAAAATCCCGGCCCATAAGAGTTAGCAATTTGGGAGAAAGGGGAAAAAGGGGGATTTCTGTGATTTCTTAGATCCAATAAAAAATATCAAGGAACCTGCCTGCTTGCTGCTTTATTTGGTTTCATGTTGGCTATGGGGAGACCAGATGGTAATGCCCAAAAATGTAGACGCAATAGAATAAATTTTAATTGTATCGTTTTTTATGTTTCGTAGAAATTATAAAATAATTGCTTGTTTTATATGCAGCATGGGTTTTGCTGAATTATACCGATGAGCGCTATTATTTACATTTTATTTTTGAACGTCAGCTCATCCTCTAACAATATCTCGATGGTATAGGTAAACACTCACGTCTGGTTAATAATTTCGATTAATTTTTCTTTGTCATTACTTACATTTTAGTATTGCGCATCAAAAATTCTTGAGAGCATCCACTGAAATATATTAAGATTTATAGAAAATCTATAAAGTCGTATATAATTCACTAACCGAACCCGATGTCTGCATATTTTTTTCTTAGATTTGATAGATTCTAGCGTGCTTTATCTGATACCAAAGAAAAAATCGGTCACGGATAAACAGTTGGTGTTCTAGCCTTAATTTACCCCTGTGTGTATTTAAATACCCAATAGGTTTTGGTATGAACAAATTGTAATTGTAGAAGTGTGAAACTGAAAAAAACCACGTATAGAGACCAAAAATGTACTATAAATTGTTTAGGACGTTTATTGGGCATTATTATATGTATCCAATGAAATATTTCATAGCGATTTTCAAGTAAGAGTCATTTATGTCTCATAGTCTTTTAAAATGTTCACAAAGCCTATTTGTAGGTTGAAAAATGACCGCTGAATGCAGTGGCGTAGATAAGGGGGGATCAAGGGGATGAATCCCCCCCCCCCTTATCCCTTTCCGGTCACACATTTTTCATTATTACTTAAGGTATATAAAACAAAACAAAAGTAAACTTTTCGCTGAAATTACGAGTATTCAACGTGTGTAGTGTATCATAAAAATTCGTAAATCCATTTTAAGAACTGCAATAAAAAATTTGGCACTTCCTTAAATTTCTATTGTAAATAAAAGCGTACCGATGGAATAGAAACACTACCTACAGCACAGGACTTTCATCTACTTTTTCACATTGGATCTGGAGTTTCGCACAGGCAAGCCCCACTGAAGTAATCTAGATTCGCTGCTAGAAAATTTAAATGTAAGCACTGGTTAAAAATTCGTTGTTGGAAAATCTTAACTTTCGGTTCGAAAATTTTAAAATATCGTTGAACACGTAGTGCTTTTCTACAGAAGCAGAATTTCCAATGTGGAAATATACACTGAACCAAATATTTCTTCATATGAACGATTTTTTTTTCCTAAAATGTTGAATAAAATTTTTATTTGATTTGAATAATAATTTGTTACATTGAATAAATACGGGTAGATTTTTAGAAAAAAAGTTACATATTATTCAATATGAAAATTTTGTTTTTTGTTTTATCAAATTAACTAAATTTTCATCAGTTTTATTACTATTCGCTTACAATTTTTTATCAATTTGAAGAAATCGCACATTGTAAAAGTTTTTCTTCGTATAGAAAAAATTATTCAAACTGACGATTTGTTTGCGCTAAATTATTCGAACCAATTGTCAGATTGACAAAAGTTAGTCAAAATAACAAATTCACAATTTGTCAGATTCGTCAAAAGGATAAAACTTAATCAAATGGAAGAATAGCATCATTCTTATATTTTATATATATTATATTTTATCACAGTGAATAATTTAGTCATATTGACAAAATCAATTCTTCAATTCTTCTCTTTTACGAAAATTATTCACACAGATGAATAAATAGTAACGCATTTTCTGTAATTTTTCGATTTTTTGAGTAATCTTTGCCTTTAAATTTTAATGGAAATCTCAATTCCAAAAAGAAATTTTTTAATACAATTTGTGAGAAAGAAAAAAAAAATGTCGTGGCCGAGTCTCAATAAGGTGTCCGCCATGCAGTGTGTATCAAGTAGGTACTGCAGGTCTTGAGAACATTGGAAGTATATTTCCTCTCTGGCGCAGTGGCAACGTGAGTGGACTGGCACGCAAGCGGACCGAGTTCGAATCCTGTGTTAGACACAATGGTAATATGGTTAATTGTCTGTAAAAAAAAAGTGTTTAATAAATATTTGAAAGTCTTAAATAAATATAATAATAAATTAAATTAGTTTCAATACGAATAAGACAACACGCAATGTTAATTTTTAATATTTAAAAAAAAATAATAGAAAATTTCTTCATATTGACAAATTTATTCATCAATTTACAATAATTTCGTAATTATTCAATATAACTGTGGTATTCTTCAATCCAAATAACAGCTTCATTGACCGTATTTTGATGAAATTTTCTTCATATTAAATGTAATTTCGTCGAATTTACGAATTTTTTGGTTCAGTGTACACTACATAAGATTGTAAATCGCTAATGCGATGAAAAGAAAACGCCGCCAATTTGCGCATCCTTTATTGCTTGAGTTTATCAACACTTTTTCCTTTTTTTAAGTTAACATTTGACGAAAGGTGTTAACGTATATGGCAGGGCAAAGCAAGTTTTAACCTTCTCTAGTTATTCGCAATTTTATTCAATTTAATACAAATAATTCTCAAATATAGCCTTATGCAGGTAGTAATTCGAAGACAAATTAACAAACAAACAAACTGAGTTCTGCGGTACACTAGGGTTCCATGAAGATTTCTCAGGGGTTCCGCGAAAATATCCAAAATAGAAAATAATGTAGAAAGTACAAAAAGTATGCAATCCACACGAAAAAATGTTTGTATGTTTTAAAATTCCGAAGCTTGATCTGCTACACCGCTTCGAAAATCAACTTAACAATAAATTTGAACAGCATCAGTGACTTCACTGATTTTCTTTTACAACTTTCTACTACATATATAAATTGGAAAAAAAAGTTGAGTGTGCCAGGTAATAAAGAATGTCTACAGTACTTGAGACGAGGTTTCTGAGATAAGTTATGGCGCAAATAAATGAAAGGATTACATTTGTGTTAAAAACCGCTTTAGAAAATCAAAACTTTTCTACGATTTTTTTTTAACGAATGTTCAACAGTCCAACTGTTTTTTTCTATTGACATTTTTCGTATCCTTTGCAAACAATTGGCTGATAGCTAGGGCCTCAACATTTTTAACAAATACCTATATGCTGCAGTGCCCTGCTTTGCAAATTTTAGAAATATCTACTCACGATGTTCCGATAGTTATCGGAAAATTTCGATTTAAAAACACAGAAGCTGTACTTTATCCACATATACTGGCCCCAACCAGCTCTCGTCCTTAAAAATTCCTTTTATGAACATATAACTATAAATTTATTTTAATTCCTGTTTTGGGGTGTTCCGTGAAGAAAAGCAGCGATGCTAGGTGCTCCGTGACTCCAAAAAGTTTGAGAACCACAGATCTAACGCAATCACAATCAAAATTAAAATTTCTTTACGCAAAATTGGAATACTGTGGATTCATCACTGCAGTAAAAAGCCAAATTATCCAGTAGTCTCACAATTTTTGCGGAAATTTCAATATTTTCAGGGCACAGTTTTTTTTCGTATGCAAAAATGGCTATTTTAAAAAAGAATTGCACAAAATCACTACTAATTTGAAGTGTAATAAATGCAGAAATTATTCTGATATTCAAAATTTGATAACCGTAAAAATATAAGTAATCCTGTAAAATGATCCCCTTCCTCTCCGAAAAGCTATCTACGCCACTGGCTGAATGAGCATTTTAATTTACTTAACACCTTTACAATTACTGTATTAATTCTGATTCCCAAATTTCGTGGGTTCGAATTTTAACTAATTGTGACTTATCGTTCCATTCTATACACCAACTGCGGTGCATGTCTGTAGTAATTATGGCATGGCAACTTACCAGCTCTATGGGAACTACGCGGAACTTTGTCTGTTTGGAGGAGAAGAGCCCCAACGGGAGAAATATCGAGTTATTCAATTTCGGAAATGTCACATTGGAATCTTTGCACTTGAGACCTCTAAGCGTCTATAGCTCAGTAGGTAGAGTTGCTGACCTTGTGACTGAAGGTACGAAACCACAAAAACTTTGGGAAAAATACCAAAAATTGAGGAAATTGAGGGAAAAAAGTTTCGTCCCAATCGGGATTCGAACCTCCGACCTTCAGTCACAGGGTCAGCAACTCTACCTACTGAGCTATAGACGCTTAGAGGTCTCAAGTGCAAAGATTCCAATGTGACATTTCCGAAATTGAATAACTCGATATTTCTCCCGTTGGGGCTCTTCTCCTCCAAACAGACGACAAAGTTCCGCGTAGTTCCCATAGAGCTGGTAAGTTGCCATGCCATAATTACTACAGACATGCACCGCAGTTGGTGTATAGAATGGAACGATAAGTCACAATTAGTTAACACCTTTGCTATTTATGTAATAAACTTTGTTGTAATGTCGGTGAAAACCGGTCAGATGTGTTAATCAAGTGGTACATACACACAGATAATATGCAAAGCAAAGCAACTCTCTCTGGTTTCTGTTAACCCCTTGTGGGGCATAGGGCGTCAACTACGCCTACTTTTCACCTCGTGACGTTCTGTTCTGGTGTTATTGTTATTGAAATATGTTCACTATTATCAGCTTTTGTTTTGTATGTCCTTTATTCCTCTATAATTTGATCAACGTTTCGCCTTACAATTACCGGCATCTTCAGGATTCTGACTATTGAATTTAAGTATGATTAATTACAATTGATATAATATTGTTTGTTACTTACAATTTTTCAAATTTCTGTATAAGCAGGTATGCAATACAACTTTATCTTCTTGTTCTGCTTACAATACTAGTTTGTATGTTTGTCATTTAGGTTTTGATTTAGTCTATATTCCAGTTATTCTATGTTTCAACTAGTTTCTGGTATTTATGTATTATATTCTCTATCTCTGTTTTACTATTTAGAGAGTTGTTATAGTATTTATTTATATACATGGCCTCTTTTATCCGAACTTTGTCTTTATTACTATCCATATCTATTATTATTGGGTTATTGAAGTCCATTATATGTTTATGCTGAGTTTGGTGTTCTACTAGTTTACTTTTGTTGTTAATTATCATTTTAGATGGACATTGATGCTCTGCCATTCTTATTCTCAAGCTTCTTGTAGTAGACCCATAATATGCGATATCCTTATTGTTATTTTTGCATGTTGTGCATGGTATTTTATATATGACATTGCTTTTCTCATTTGTTTTAATTTTTTGTTTTAAGTTAAAAAAATTAATTAAATTAATTAAAAATTAAAACAAATGAGAAAAGCAATGTCATATATAAAATACCATGCACAACATGCAAAAATAACAATAAAGATATCGCATATTATGGGTCTACTACAAGAAGCTTGAGAATAAGAATGGCAGAGCATCAATGTCCATCTAAAATGATAATTAACAACAAAAGTAAACTAGTAGAACACCAAACTCAGCATAAACATATAATGGACTTCAATAACCCAATAATAATAGATATGGATAGTAATAAAGACAAAGTTCGGATAAAAGAGGCCATGTATATAAATAAATACTATAACAACTCTCTAAATAGTAAAACAGAGATAGAGAATATAATACATAAATACCAGAAACTAGTTGAAACATAGAATAACTGGAATATAGACTAAATCAAAACCTAAATGACAAACATACAAACTAGTATTGTAAGCAGAACAAGAAGATAAAGTTGTATTGCATACCTGCTTATACAGAAATTTGAAAAATTGTAAGTAACAAACAATATTATATCAATTGTAATTAATCATACTTAAATTCAATAGTCAGAATCCTGAAGATGTCGGTAATTGTAAGGCGAAACGTTGATCAAATTATAGAGGAATAAAGGACATACAAAATAAAAGCTGATAATAGTGAACATATTTCAATAACAATAGAAACGGAATCAGTGAAAAATAGTACATACAAAAAAGTTCTGTTCTGGGTCAACGTCATCAAAGCAGCTAGCTAGATTATTTCCAAATAACAAGTTTACTGTCTGATTTGTTCGAGTTATTACGCCCGCCATGCCATACCGTAACCGCTATTAACTTTCACTTCCGAAATCCTTTGTTTCATGAGACACATACGACTCACAGACATGAACTGGTTAGAACGTCAGGATATAAACGTTCACTGTCTGATCATCGATCCATGTCATTACTCCCACCGTCGTATTCAGAAAACATTTTTTTTCCGATGAGGCACATGTGACTCATATAGCTGAATATTGTGAGATGTCTATGTATCATAGTATTGAAGGAGATAAGAGTATAGATTATCTCGCTTTTTTGACTCTACAGAACATTACGCGTGAAAATATAGTACCTACACATATGTTTTCATTAGTATAGATTGAGAACCCGTTAAAGTCTATTGAGTATTTGGATACCCATCTCATAATTCCTTCCTTCCTGTACGTAGCGGTCTCAAATTTTGCAAATTTCTCAATTTGGACAATATAAACTTCTTCTCTTCAGATAAAATTTCAACAAAATCGCACGACGGGACGACGACGACGGGACCTATGAGCTAGTAATTTTATTTTATTTAAAAAATGCCACCAATCAATCAATTTATCATCTATCAATTTATGCGAACTATTACAAAAAAATACCGGCGTACAGAGGGCTGCGCCCGCAATACGAGGGTTTTTTAGAATTTTGATGCATAGTGAATATTTTTTGTACATATATTTTATGAGCAATAGATAAGAATTGTGCACAACATTAATGAAATGCTTCCTGTAAATCTATTTTTGGATTGGTCTAATTAAAGGTGGAAGAGAATGAAAGGCGCTAGCCTTTCATTCTGGAACGCGTTATAGATTTACTATTTACCCAGTCTGTATAAAAGTACTCCAAGGCAAATCTACAGGATTTTTTCGATTTCAGATTTCTGATGGCCTTTGAGCAAAAACAAACTCGGGCAAACGTAAGGAAGGCTTGGCATTATATATGAACTGAATTATTAGCTGTAAATCTACTGTTACTGTTTTTTAAATCAAGAAAAAACAACTTATATGAAATGATTCTATTGTGTCCCCTGACATAAGAGCCCACGCAAGCTTTCCTATGAGTATTGAAAAAGTATACTTTTGCAGCTTTTCCGGGACACCCTGTTAACTTGGTCCTACTAACTTCAAAAATATTTGTGGCAAACACTATTACCGTTCTATGCATTTCCACCAAATTTCATGTACATTGTTTCATCAAGTTAAAAGATATATATTGAAGAAATGCTTAAGAGGCTTCCCTTGTATTGTAAAAGGCCCTTACTAAATACTTACTTGGCTATATTTTCGGTTTGGATACAGTTATTCGAATGAAAATTCGTAGACATATTTCCTGTGTAATATTCTAAAAACCCTTAGCAGAATTTTCATATTTGGAAACCTAAGAGGGGCTACACACGAACAAATTTGAATTTTACAAATTTACTGTTATTTACTTTTCCTTAGCAAAAGTCAACAGTCTTAATATTTAACGTATATAAGGCCATACTGACCAATCTTTGTGCAAAGTTTCATATCGATCCCTATAACGGTTTAGAAAAACGGAGCTCGAAAAGGAAGTTTAACTTTAAACGCCAATAACTTTTTTACCGTTACTTGAAACTGGAAAATTGTAACTGATATGAAATGTACTCGTCTAGATCTTTGATTTAAATACCCATACGTTAATCTCCGATAAAAACTAAAAAAGTCGACTTTTTTCAAACGTTCGGGACACCCTGTTATCTTCTTCCTACCAACTTCTAATGTATTTGTGCCAAAGACTGAAACCATTCTACACATTCATACTGAATTTCATGACAATCGGTTCAGCCGTTCGCGAGTTATTTAGTGAACAGACGGACGGACGGACGGACAAAACCGATTTTATAAGGGTTTTTTGAAAAAATTCTAAAAAACCCTAAAAACTGAGTTAGTACCTTTAAAAAAAGTATAAAAGTGTTGGCTAAAGACAAAAAATGATGTACATTATGTACATATTTCAATTACAAGTAGTATTTGCGTTACATAACGTCAAGTGTGAAAAATCGCATTTTTTTATTAAAAAAAAAACAAAAATCTAAGTATGTATTTATTCCATGGACCATTTTTTTTTTTTTTTTTTGTAAATACGGAACATTGTCTTCTGTCTCTTTTTTTAAATGAACATCTCCAACTCTCATCCAATCTTACTATCAATATTCATCCCTTAGCATAAGTACGCAATTTACATAAGCCTCATATAACGGAAAATACCTCATTCAAATTTTTACACACAACCGATCCTTCTCGACAAAATGGCCAAACATCAAATCACACAAAACACGTAAATGTTTATTAAGATCGTTCCATTTTGTTCCCTTTTTTTATTATTATAACTTCATCTCGCATAAAACCTGATTGAAAATTTAGCGATAACCCAATTTGTCCCCGAGGAAATTTCCCCGAACAAAACGACGATCCTTAGCTGAATGTTTTGCTCCAAAGAATACAGCAATTGGATGATGATGCCCATTGCTTTTGTTGAGAGAGAGAGAGAGCGAGAGCGAGGAACGAAGTCTGGACTTGCGAATTTGCAAGGATGTTGAGCTGGTGAGTGTCGAGTATAGGTACGTTACGTATTATACGTAATATGTTTGACAGGACGGTAGAATTGCCTGAAAAGGAGGAGATTTGAAAATCCTTTCGGTATAATATGTTTGTATGTAGATAGATAGTAGCTCGTTTACAAACGGAGGCCAAGCTATTGCCAACATAAAAAGGATTTTCACCGGCAAATTTATGATTCCTGGAGGAAATTGAAATTTTTCTTCGTTTCGATGAAAAAACCTTTTTGTGCGAGCGTTTGTATACGTGAATGCATGTGTGTTTTCCTATAGCCACACGCAAATATTCTAAAATGTTGTTTTTTTTATTTAGTGAAGACGATATAAAGTGATTTTTCTCAATATATTGTTCAGTCAAATGGCCACATCAGGGTTAATGTAACGTGAAAATATAAAATGAAATGTTTTGGTATAAAATTATAAATATTTATTATACAAGTCATAGGAAAAACATTTTGACAAGAACTGTTCAATTTGCATTATCCTTTGGATGGCAACAATAAACTGTATTTGATCAGTATTTGAAAATTGGCGAAACCTAAATTCAATGCTAAGGTTCAATTTTACACATATTCGATATCCGCCTTAATTTTAATAAAGTATGTACATATATAAAAATCCATCCATCCATTCATCTTGTTAATCCACCAATGAGACCCGATACCAAAATTCAAGGACTCTTTATTTTCCACTCATAGAAAAGATACAACATCATTGACACACGCTTCACGCTTGTATGTACATGTACCTTATTAGAGCTGTCGGCGGGAGGTCCCGGGCTACTGTTTACTTTTATTTCGTCCGCTTAGCTATTGATCCTCGACATTAATCCGATACCATGGTGTCTATCGTTTTTATTACGGTTGCCAACCGTTTTGTATTTTATCCCGCCGTTTGTTTTCCTTTTTACATTTTGATTGCAAAAATCTGAAAAAAAAATAAAAAATAAAGAAATTTTAAGTCAACTGGAAAATGGATTTGATGAGAGCCTATCGACTAATAAATTCTATAAGCGGTGGGACGGTACCTTTTAATCTTTTTTTTCTGCAAATTTTGCTACAAGTAAAAATCAACGCCGCGCCGCAAGAGTATCATATTGAAATCGGCGCAGTTATTTGATATTTTATATAATTTTTGGCTATTGTTGTCGGTTGATTGGAATAATTTATCAAAAAAATGTCGAAGAAAAAAGTAAGAGTGCCGCGGCTATGGTTTGCGGGTGGGCTAGGCTCTTGATGAAATTTCAGGCGTGGCATGAATAGGTACTCGTATATCTTTTCAGATCATTTCGAATTTTACTTAACTTTCAAATAAAAAAGCGTTCTATATTTTTGCCGTGAAGACACATATATTCATGTTACAATTATACGGCAAAATTATGCCGCTATAATTTTATTCAAATTTAAAAATTTTGGCGTAGCTTGAAATTAGCATTTTTTATTAATAACAAGCTGCTACACAAAAGTTATCCCCCAATTAGTGTCTTTGCTTTTATAAAAAAAAAACTTTGTTAATTGTGCACGAATTTCTACCAAAACGCATAAAAATTGTCAGGTTTGTAGGGCAGCCCCATACAATCCTAACCCCCAATTTGGTTGTGCTAAGAAAAAAATTTTTTTGCACTATCCAACCAAATTGTATATAAATGTATCTTTACCACAGAAAAATTTATCGACGGCACGGAACTTATGTAAAAACGGACGGAAAAGAATGAAGTTAATGGAGCTGCCATAGAAACTGCACTTAAAAAAACAAAGTTCCAAAAATTATGTTGAAATGAATGAAACCGGAACACAAGTTATATGAACGCCCGAGAAACTATTAGCCCGAAAGGAAATGAAGGGTATCAAAATTTCGGCCGTGCCAGATATGTATTATGGTGAAGATCCCTTATACTCACCACTAGGGATGAGCATCGACAATCGATGTTTCCAAAACATCGATGTTTTTGGTCCGATGGTCGATGTTTTTACCATCGATGGTTTTGCGTCGATGTTTTTCACCATCGATGGTTTGCGTTTCGATGGTCGATGGTTTTCACCATCGATGGATTCCAACCATCGATGTTTCTTTCCTCAAAATATTTTTTTTTGCAACTGAACTTTGTCTTTGTTTGTACGCCCGGTGAGGCACAAGCTCCAAATGTGGTCTTGCACTGAAATAGTTTCAACCTTCCCTCACTGTTTACGTTGAAATTTAAAGAGATATAGTAGGGATGCTACCATTTCGTCGCGTATATTTTCTTTTCATGCACTGACCACTGTCCACAAGATACATCGTAGGACGGACAGCCAAAGTATTCGATCATCGTTCTTTCTCCGTCAGTGATCTGGTGATCTGGTATGGTAGATGGAGAACATCGGGCCCACTGCAATCCGGTCCAAGTCCTAGTCATACGCCCAGATTCCTGCGCGGTACCTCTATGTTTTATAAAGAATTTGCTGACAGCTAATAGAGGTATACTTTTTTAAATCGGATTTTTAGCAGGAATATATTAAGTTCTTTTGTGAAATTATTTTGTCCCGGAAATTGATCCAGAAAATATGTGTTTGGCTTTGCCGAAGCTTATTTCGTGTTCACATCTTTTAGGTAATGGAACAAAAACATCTTTGATTGAAATTTATTTGAAAAGGAGAACAAATTTTAATTTAGTGAGAAAATGCGGAGTTTCGTAAATGTAATAACTTCAGGATATTACCAATTTTTTATAGCCTTTAAGCTTATTAGCTTCAGGTTTACTAGAGCATGCGTTTCTTTCACACCACACCAGAAACAAATTTCTATCTGTTTTTCACCCTTTCTATCCGAATTTCATTTATCGGCCTAACATTTTGACTTCTTTTGTAATTTTTTACTATCAGAAAGCTGGATGACCAGTGCTACAATACTCTAAATATTTAGCGGAAATTTATTCACAAAGTATGGCTACTGATCCATTAGTCAAATTTTGAGGATTTGATCTTTTAACTGCTTAATGCTTCTAAATTTTTTTTAAAACATTTTTAAAAAATGGCATTTTCAAATGATCTAAAGTTACACGGATTTACTGTCACATTTTAGTACAAATATTATATGATCAAAATTTAAGAAAAAAAACATTATGTTATACCCTGCCGTCCGCTTAAACCTGAAGACAGTGATATTTGGTCCTGGCCATGTTTTGAGTTTCACACCCCTGCTCAATGCGGTGGGTTGTTAGTACGATTCGAATGAGTGTTACGCAAAAAAACACAATCAGCTTAATTTTTCCTATAAAATTGACTATTTTTTTTTGAGTACTCAAAAAACCCATAACATCGATGTTTTTGGTTCGATGTTTTCTTACCATCGATGGTTTTGTTTCGATGTTTTTTCAATGGTAACCATCGATGTTTTTCTATCGATGCTCATCTCTACTCACCACCAAATATCAAGTCAATCCGATGAAAATTAAGGAACCTCCCTCCGGTTCAAATATACCGAGCTTGATTTTGCTCTTTAAATCAACGAGTGCTAGAATTGAGCCGTATAACTTTTTTGACTTGGAAATGGCTTGAATAAAGTTAAGTATATAATTAATTTTTGCCCGATAAGTTGCAAATAATATGACTGCGTAGCTGAGTAGCTATGCCAATATTTACATTGAAAATTGCGTTAATAGGAAAGGGACTTTTGAATGGGGAGAGGTCTTTACTTCTACCAGCAAGCTTGATGAAAAAGTACTTAATTGGAGTGCAATAAGAAAGCTTATTCATAAAAATCAGCTCAATTGGGGATTTTTTTCCTTGACTTATAGGCAAAAAACGAATACAGGGAAAAATAGAAAATATAGCTACATATGTCTAGTGTCATGTCATCCAATTTTAGGATTCAATAGCGGTATAGATGGAAATAATGCTGATTTTTACGCCAAAGCTCGGCTCACTTAATTTGTTTTGGAAGTAGGTGATTTCTTTGTCCCACTCTATTCATTTTTAACACAAAGAAATAACTTCCTACGATAATCATAAATACAAAACTTCACGTACCGAGCAAACATTTGTTGAGGGGGTGAAAAGCAAAATTTGCCGACTACATTTGAAAATTTGAATTTCGGCAAAAATTGCTCAGTTATGCGAATAAATGCAAAATGTTCTAATTTGGATTTTTTCCACAAAAAAAAATTATTTTTGTCCAAAAATGTCAATTATTGGAGATAATTTTTCATCTCAGATTTTTTTTTTTAAACGTTTTCCGTTAATAAGAATAGAAATTGTTAAATGCAGAGAGTTCGCCTAATCACAAGCACGATGGCTTGCCGAACATCGAGAAAGCACTTTAGTTGGAAGTTTGATGAATGAACTTTGTTTTCTGCAATGCGATTTTTTTAGGGAGAGTTTTTCTCGTGGTTCGGCGGCCCCGAGCTTGAAATTAACTTTACATAAAACAAGATAAAAGCGTAACCATATGCCTCAGCAGTTTCTCGTTTTTCCATTACCGTAAGTCCTTGAGGAGTGGTATGGTCGACTAGTATCTATGTGTGTTGTCTGAATGCGGAGTATGATGCAGTTGGCACATGGGCTTTTAAGAGTTTTGATAAGCAGCAATGGTCGACGCGGATATTCATAAAGGAATGAGTGCATTCAGCGAGCACATATTGTGATGTGCTACATATCCCCACCACAAGAAATTGGAAAACTGCTAAGTTTGTGTTCGCTGAATGACTTGCTACATGAAACGTCAGTTCTCTCTAACCAGCTGATACATCCGCAGACATTACGGCAATCATAAATTCAAAAAACCTAAAACTGCAACTTTCTTAATCAAAATACGTACTCTCATCGCACAATATTATAACGTTCACTAAAACCTGGTTCAGAAATGACATTTTTCAGCTGAACTGTGAATAAACAATTTCCAGTATTGATGGTCGAGCAGCTGTGCGTGACAGTTCATCGAGCAGTCCAAGTAGCAGCTACACATCTAAATGTAGCATTCCAATTTAACGCTAAATAGGGGAAATTTTCGATACATCGCATGAGGACCGATTAGCGGGTGAGTGGGACGCGGGGAGAAAACACTTTCCAGTAGCTCTTTCCAATATGTGCTCGCTGAATGCACTCAATAAGATCCAAGCCGAAGTTAATCCAGATGGACAAAAAGGTTTCTCGGAGGAGCTTTTGACCCAATTATTAAAAACACATGGGAAGATTCCATGGAAGGGTGTAAATCCATTGTATTCAGAGTGCTAGCATTAAAGCCAAACCCTGAGTGGCTTAATTTTTGATGAGGTTACAACGAGCGAGGAAATCAGCGAGTCATTTTTGGACCGATTCAACGACCAACGGGTTGTTGTTGGTCGGATATAAGGTATAAGATCAATGAGAAAGGCGTATTTTGCATCAAAATTGCAACAATTAGCTTTCTGACGGAGATAGTGAACGAAGTCCTAGGAAACTCAAGATTGCTTGGACGAACTGCTGAGCCACAGGTTTTCATGAGAAGTGTTTAGCAAGATGAGACTTAAAACTGTGCAAGGGACTGTAGCAGCTAAGTGAGGAGAAGAGGGCCACAAGTCATCGGCAAAATCAAAGTCCATACTATGTACGAAGAGAAGCTATAGACAATCGTCAAAATGAGATTCCTGCAATTAATTATTAGCGGTCTATCGCAGACCGTGAACAAAAAAGCCGCTGATGTTGAAATCATCTGCCGTCAATATACCACCAGCGCCCCCAATTGGCGTCGAAAATAAGGCCAACCTAGAAGCAAACTGGTTCTGCGAAGACAAGCCGGGTGGCGCGGCGGTACAATTCGTATTGGCCTAATTGCTACTATAGGAAAACTTACCGAACCGATTATTTTCAACCGGATGTCGGGGATAGTCGTAGTAGACACACTTCATACTGAATAATAAACACGCTTTTTTTTGCAACGCGAGTTTTGAACAGTCTTTTAACAGTGAATCTACAGAATCTCTAGAGTTATAGAAAATTAAAATAACAACAAGAAAATTTATAAAAATAGGTTTTTATGCAAATTTCAGCGAAATTTCGAATGTCCAAAATTAGTTTATGCAAAATTTCCGTACTTCTAATTATAAAATATTTTTTTAGCGTTCATGTAAACATCGAAAAATACAAAGACAGAAACACGAAGGAATTGTATCACTGCCATCTTGATAGACAGGCCGGACTGTCGAAATTCGATTTCGAAAATTTGGTTTCTTAGCGCCTGTGGTTGTTTCTATTGCTATTGTTGTAATACGTGTTACTTGGGGTTCTTAGCGACAGTTTTATCAGCTGATAATCTGGCTTGTATATCTAGATGGCGTTGATTGTATGAATATATAGAAATTTGATCCAACCAGTTAAGTTGTGATCCGCCGTAACTTAATTTTGGACCATCGCTCCACAATTTGATGTAAATCCATTTTATCGACAATATCTTTCGCAGAAAACATTAGCATCAAATTGTCAAAACGTTCATCCCCATCAACGTTCTTAAATGATTCATTATTTATCTTAATTTACTTAATGATCGTTCGCTCGAAGCTGATGTCACTGGACATGTCAAAATAAGCTGAATAATCTTGTAAGCTTTCGGGCTTTAGTTTGAAAGCCTCTCTCGCTATCTTCCCAAAATGTTTACACTCGGAGTAATTATCCAGAAGAATTTGAATTTCAGCATGAAAGCATTCAGGGATCTCCCTTGAAATACAAAAATAAGTTTCTATCGCCGCAGCTACTGAGATTAACGTGCAATTTTTCCTATCGATCGGAATTTGAAATATGTCTTGAAATGGTTGGAGCAGTTTGGCTATTTTTTTCCAATTTTTCTGTGGACATTGAGATAAAGTCTTTTCGGCTGTAGTTTGAAATGATTCGTCCAATATTTTCGGAGCACGACAAGTTCGGTGGTTTTTTTTTTATTGTTATTGTCGGTATTTGAGTTCCAACCAGTGAAATTCCCCTATTTAGCACATTTTGACTCACTCCGATATTTTAACTGACACCGAAAACAATTTGTCAGCTTCGTGTGTTTGCCACTGTTCTTAATTTTTCCAAAATAAGAGAAGTGACGGTTAGTTTAAAGTGACTAAATAAGTTGCAAATGACTTTCGGGGGATGCCCCTGCGAATTTTTATATTGAAACGATTTATAGGTAAAATGATAATGTCGGTTATCAAATGGCATCACGATTAGTGCACTGTGAACACTTTTCAGTGATTCGTGTTCAAAGTGCACTATTCGTGATGTAATTTTTATTAAAATTTACTGCATAAATTTCTCTCCGTGTATGTATAGGATTTAATACAACGCATGTCGTGTCATAATCCATTGAATTTATTTGATACATATATTCACAAATGATATTACGGATGTACTATAACACGAGACCTCTTCACCCTTTCTTTCTGAACAATGATTAAGGACGAAAACGACGTCATCATTATTCCGGCACCGCACTCCAAACCTTTTAAATCGAATATACCTATACCTAGAAAAAAATACACAATGAAAGCGATGTTTTCGGTAGACGGTTTAACACACGACCGACTACTGTTATAAAAGGAAATGTACTTAGGTACACTTATTGTTGGTATATCACAAGCAACAAAGATTACAATTAGGAATCATCAAATCAAAATGTGTTTACTCGTCCTTGCCACAGTACCGAGTGCACAAACATATCAAGCCTTGAATTAATACATAAACGTAGGATTCGCATAAATGGAACGCATCAGGATAATTGATACTTTTTCTTGAGTATTGATAGGGGGGAAAAACATATGCCCAGGTCTATGGATTTAACTATGGGAACTTGTGGCAAGCATGAGTGGCTACTTGAATAAATATCGACATTAATTACGGGCACGATCATTGAGGATAGTTTTCTATATGTTAAGTGGATTTCTTATAAGGAGCTTTCAAGGGAACCTTTAGGCCTGTACTTTACTTTAGACGTGATATGGTTATTCTTTGGTCACTGAGCGGTCTAGCCTAGTCTATGAGTCACAGAAGCCATGTAAATCGCTTTTAAATTAAACTATCCTAAATCAGTGTTTGTGCTTGCACCTTTTAATGAAGTGTTCACACTATGGCCTGGTTTTTAGTCCTAGTACGGTTGTCCATGTATATGAATTGTCAAAATATTGCGAGTGAACCTAAAATTTAGTTTCAACTAGTTAGTACAACCTCTGTTTATATCGATTTTTGAGTAAAACATTTCATGTCGCTTCGGTATAAACACGCTCACTGAAACCAAAATTGTGTTTCGTTACTTTCCTGAAAAGGTATCTAATGGTCAAAAATTAAGATATCCATAATCAAAAATTTACATTGCATTCAAGTCAAATCAAATTAAAGATTTGATAAGTAAGTGCATAATTATAAATCATACACCCCAATGAACTCATTTAACATCTTCTCTCTTTTTATATACTATAGTAACGAGTAATTCATACTAATTGAGTTCGATACTGCCAACTGTTTAGTTATTCATCAATCATCACAAATTAAGGAGGGGGTGCAAAAATCGCCTAATGACAGATTACATTTGCATAGGCGGGAGCATTAATGTTTTCATTTAATTCAAATTAGGACTCAAAATAATAGAAAGGTAGTAGAAGGGCAATATTATTTATTTTGGCATATCTCTTTTGAATTCATTCATGTATGAGTTTAAAGTTATTATACAATATTGTGAAATTAGTTATGAGTTTGAGGGTTGATTAGTGTGAAGCTATAGTCGTTATGTAAAAAAAAAACAGTCGTTAAAGTGATCAGGATAACAATTGAAGCTAAAATGGTTCTAACCAGGGTTGGTTTTAGGTTGTTTTTTTTTTTGGCTTAGGCATAATATTTTAATGGGGCCACTTAAATTTCATATAGTTCTGAAATTAAGTGCTGCCAACATGCAGTGAGTCACAGTCAAAGTGAGCCATCCGTCAGTATGGTTCTTTCTTTTGAAATATTTCCTAACTAGTTCGTTCAGGGATTTGTTTTATATCCAGAAGAACCTCACCTCTGTCTCAAATAGCCTCTTCTCTGTATGGCTTTTCTTTGGATTATACTGGAAAACACATTTTTTTGACACACAAACTTTGTGACCATTTTTGTTTGTATCAGTGTCCTCTCATTACAAAAACACCATATTACTTCGTTCCAGTCTCGTCCCGCTATCTTGTGACGATTAAACAGGGTGTCCCGCATTGGGTGGTCAATACTGTAAGGGTTGATAGCGCAATTTGTTTCAGGAAGAAAATTAGCAATACAATCAGAAATTTTTTTACCGTTACCTTGTTATCGCTCTTTTTGTGAAAGTCATCGAAAATCGTGACTTGTCATGCAAAATCATAATTTGCAGCCCTCCTGATGACTTAATCGAAGATTTGATTTCAGTTTCAGAAACTACGTAAAATTTTACAAAAAACCGAAGTTTTTCCTTTTGCCAACATTATCGCGACTTCCAAGATACAGTTACTCAAACTTAATAGAAATTTCAAAATAGATTTTTCATCCAAAATTTAAACAGTAATTTCATAACGGTGCTTTATACGTACAACTCTGCAAAGTTGATAAAAGTTGCTTCAATATGTTGGCTTTCCAATGGTATATCACTTTTTCTATTTACATTGCCGAATTTTAGGGAAACACGCATTGAATGGTAAAAAACAAGGCTTCGGTGGAATCGCTAACAATTTTCCCTTTACTCGAAAAAAGACAAACAAAGGCTATCATAATTCGGGATAGAATCTCGCTACATTATTTTTACCAGAACTGTAAGATATTTGAAATTTTTTACATGTTTTGGCAAATGCAACGGTACTTATAACAGTTAAAATTTAATCTTTGCTGTTTATGGCAGATAGACGGGTGCCTCGCTCATAATGCGAGATCTATCAAAGAATATTTGAAATACGAATTTCCCGGAAAGTGGATTGGCAGATTTGGGGTAACTTAAAAAAAAATATCGATTCCGAGCCGATTACCTCCCGGGAACAGCTGCTACAGCGAATTAATGACGCTTGTGACAACATAAAGGAAACCCCTCATGAAATCCTTCGGAACGTTTCATCCATGCGCCGAAGGTGTCGAGTCTGCATACAAAATGGAGGAGGCCATAAATCATTAGTTAACATTTTTAGTTTATTGGTTCTTTCTCATATTTGAAACTTTATCTTCATTTTTATTTAACAAATTTTCCAAATTGCAATAGTAAAATATAAAAAATAAATTAATAAAATTTCAGTCTGAATAATCCGACAAGAAAATAATTACCTTGTTTTTTTACATCCAATATGTGTAATTCCAAAATTCCGCAATGTAAATATGAAACGTGATATACCGTTGGAAAGCCAACATGTTGAAGCAACTTTTATCAACTTTGCAGAGTTGTACGTATAAAGCACCGTTATGAAATTACTGTTTGAATTTTTGATGAAAAATCTATTTTAAAATTTCTATTAAATTTGAGTTACTGTTTCTTGGAAGTCGCGATAATTTTGGCAACAGGAAAAACTTCAGTTTTTGTGAAATTTTATGTAGTTTCTGAAACTGAAATCAAATCTTGGATTTAGTCATCAGGAGGGCTGCAAATTATGATTTTGCATGACAAGTCACGATTTTCGATGACGAGCGATAACAAGGTAACGGTAAAAACATTTCCGATTGTATTGCTAATTTTCTTCCTGAAACAAATTGCGCTATCAACCCTTACAGTAGTGACCACCCAATGCGGGACACCCTGTATATTGATTTTCCATAATTTACGTGGTTTGCTGTTACTCTTTTCAATTTCAGTAACGGTATTACTATGAAATGACTTATTCATTGATACAAAAATGCTAAAAACGTACTCCTGGTGTACCCTGAAGAAGAACTTTAAGCAGGCAGGTTGTATAAAAAGTCAATTTCACATGTACTAGTGGACGAATGTGGTAGTGGTGTGTTATTCCTGAAAAAAATAATATTTTAATGTTTATTAATTAATGTTCTTACTATTTAATTATCAGGACACTAGGTCATATCGCATAAGTCATTTTAGCCAACAAAAAATCTAAAACTTTATCCAAAAATGAATGGTATGAACATTTCTGTCGAGCTCGACTTACCTTTTCCCCATTTTTTTTCTGTCTCATAAGACACATTTGACATATACACGTCAACGGGTAGAAATGCGTACATACGAGTATACTCGTGTCTCATCGACATTGAATAAAAGTAAAAAATTTAAAATAAAGGGAACTAAAAACGCTTCACAATGTGAAAAAGTGGGAAAGGTTGATAAAAGCTCAATGTCGTTTATTTGTGTATCGTTCCAATAAACGTTTAAATTTTAAGTTAAGTTAAATTATTCAATGAAAACTCCACAATCGTCAATATGCTTAGATTAGCAAAAAAGACTCAGTAAATAGTATACATAGGTGTGCCGTACATGTGACCTTAGCAACCCCTAACTCCGTTACTGTTGCTTCAAATCAGAAAAAAATGACGGGCATTAAAAGCCCTCAATTATCCCATTAATATGAGTATCCACATTACCATATTTCCACTGAGGGTCAGGCTGAAATAGCGCCCGCAGTAAATATGGAGGAAGCGCCCCTTGTGCAGTACCGTAAATTTAAAACAAATTTATTTTTTCCTTGCGAGTTCCAATTTTATCGACGAGCCACGCGGTAAAAATAGGTTGGGTTCGGTGAACTAAGCTTATCAAATAATTTGTATAATGTAGTTACCTTGGTAGTCATAGGTCAAATGAGAAGAATTCGATGAAAATTAATTATGTTTTCACACTCAATGAATCTTAGGACTCTTTATTGTGGTAGGTACTATGTGCCTAATACGAATTTTTTCACACTCTCTTAAGCCAATCAAAGCCGAAGATTTATGGTTCTTATTCAGATTGGAACCGTATAGAGATTGGGAGCTGCAAAGTTAAGAAGAAGACTTGAGAGAGTAACCTGACAACAAAATATTGCCTTCCCTGGCTTTATCTGTGGTTGGATTTTACTAAAACTTAGGTTGAATTTGGATATACATTTTTCTAAGCCCACAAAGCAACGAGTATATTGCGTTTTAGAATTAGAGTAATAGCGCCATATGGCGGTTTTAGAAGAGAGCACCTACGGAAGAACTATTTCGAAAAAAGAAGTTGGAACCTAGATGTAATCTATAAAACAAATTGATCGCATGAAGGATCCTCGCAAAGCTCGCTGAGTTTATACAGATATCACAGACAATGCTTTTGTCAAAGAAGGCTGTCACCTTTACAGACTGTTGACGATTTGGCTATCTTTGGCTCTCCGATTTCTAACTGCTGCTGACCTGTTAGTACGAGTAGTAGATGACTAGTTTTTAGCCTTTCAAGCTTCTGGATTCATGGACAAAGTTGCAAAATAGAAAGAAATTGTGTTGAAAATCATACTCGATTTTCAATTAAAAACAAAAAACGGTTTTTCTATCGTTGTAGATTATGATTGAAATCTGGGGCATTCTGTAATGCAATAGGCGACAGGAGCAAATCATGCTTCAACCTTCTAATTATTATAATACGCAATATAATGAACGGGGAATTATTACGAATCGCCTTATGCCAAATTTAGTGTTAAGCCGTACCTAGACTAACCTACTTTTGGACTAGTAGTTTCCATGACCTAGTGGTCTGTTTTAGTCGTTCAAACATAGCAAAAGCAAACTTCATCAGAAATAAGTCCTTGAAGCCTTGAGCTCTGGATTGAGCGAATCACACACCAACAGGCAGTCGTTTAGTGAAGAGTATAACAATAATTTAATTTACAAAAAATTACGAAACTATCTTTTGTGCATTTACTGATGGGAAAAATGTAAAGTTTCAAATTTCAATGCAACACCTATCAATTACTTTCAAATAGGATTTTTATACATACACATTTTCGAAAACTATCTACTCGTATTCCATCTACTTTGCACGATCTTAATTATGATCGCAATCTTTCACAACTTTATTTCACTACACCGATTGCTTCCATAAGATAATTCTGAGAAACCATAAAAAGAAAAGTATCTATTTCGGCTACCGTTCACTGATTTCCCAAGAAAGGCGCATATACGTACATTGATCATAGATTCTATGGTACTCGTACATGCGGCAAAAATGTCCTTTGCGAGAACAATATAAAAAAAACTCGAAACAAATGGCACGATACGTGTTGGCTATTTGCACACAAAACGTGTTATTGTTTGGCCATCATCCTTTTCTCTTATCTTTCCCCGTGCAAAAAAGGGACAAGTCCACTATGGCTAATCCTTAAACACCGCGCGAACTAAAGCATCAAAGAACATTCGAACATATCGCTTTTTCTCTTGTACTAAACTGATCTAAATCGAAGATTTACGAATTGAGATTTCTAATTCGTCGTTCTTGAATTGCATTGTCCCTGCGCCTTTGAGTTGCTACGAGTACGAGTACTTGCATTATATTGGACTAAATGAGGACGATTTCGATTTGTTATTATTAAAGAAGGTGGCTGACATAGAGAAAACATTGTCAACCACTCCTCGACTCTTATATTGTGTCAAGAGGATTACGTTTGAGGTGCGACACTATGCATAGGGAGATATACTGGTGTACAATTGTCCACTTATATGTTTCGAGAAATCCTTAATCGGTAAAAGATGAAAACTCATTTCGAGTGGGCGAAATCCGAATAAGCCGACTAATGGCTCTTGTGTGGATTTCAAATGAGTTTTCAACAACATGCTAGTGAAGAGGATTTGAAAAATCAGAATGGACACAATACTATAAATGAAGCGACACCAGTTGAACAGAGTGGTGACCTGTTTGTTTATATTGTGATAACAATGAAAGGACGAAAAACAAGCATATGTTTGTATTGAGAATTGGTGTTGTCCTTATATCAGTAAAAGTATATCCAAATTTGGTTTGTAATTTGAATTTTATGATATTTTATATTGGAATATTCCGAATTTGATTTTAACGGTCGACGCCACATGCCCCATTGTGGGGAGCGCTATAATTATGCGCGCATTAATTGTTAAGTTTGTAGGCGGGCTCATGGAATAGAGAGATAAAAATGAATGGTAAATCAGCTGTCACCCATACAAACTGCATGGCCCGATTTTAATAAGCGGTTGTCCCCATCTGTCAAGTGTTATTGTGAAGTTTTTACGAAGTAAGTGGGGGGAAAGATTGTTGCTGGAGGAAGTCAGGAAGTGTATCTATAAAATGTAATAGTCATATCCCAGTTTCAGTGCGACTCAAAGGTAAAAAAGACGAATTGTCCCCACCTGTCAGATCCAGTCTGATATGAAAAATTCAACCATTTATCGTTTCTACGGGGCAATCCTCTTAGTTCTTAGGATCAGTGGGCGGACTTGTCAAAATTATTTATTCAAAGTCAGACATTTCGAGCGAATGGATTTTTTTGTGCAAAATAAAGAGTTGCTCCGAGAGTTATTGCGTTGTAAATCATTATTACAATATTATGTTGAATATCTTGAGAAGAACGAAATCCTTTATGTTCCTCCCAGACATTAGACAGTAAATTAGTTCCCTTCCCACCCGATCGAATACACAGTAAATTAGCACTTAATTGCAAGTCCTTAATTCCTTCAAAGGTGGTTTGGTTGCAAATGAAACCAGATACAAATACACTCATGCTTTCGGCTTTTTATATCGCACATAAAGAAGAAGAGATTATCTAATATGCTCACATTTATCGACACATCCATATTACTCCCAAATTAAGCTTAATCTATAGACATGTGGTCCAATTAAGCGATTCACTCTCCGTGAAAGCATTTTGACTATGCGGAACCGACAACATAAAAGCCAGCTCCAAATTCACATTTCAGAAAATTAAATACCATCATCACCACCATCATAATCACCCACGAATTAGCTTCGAATTTAGTCAGATTCGTTTGGATCCTTCTTCCTGTGTGTTACACACACACACACATATAGATTCACACAAAAAGTTATGGCTCACATGTCTATTTAATGGATATGGTGCTTGGGGCGCTAATTTACGAATTTTCGTATATAGAGTGGAGATAGGATGTTGGAGGTTTCGTACAGAAAATCACATTTCGTCTAATTAATAAATGTTTTTCCAACTCAAGTGCTTTGGCATGATAAGGAGAGATTCCCGAAATTTGTATTTGGGGAGGATAAGCGAAAGCTGTAGATGGGGATTCATGTTAAGGACGATATAGGCATATGTGGTAAGAGAGATCCAATTACGTTTTCTCTATGGTTCGTATACTTCGCATCTAATTTATCGAGCGTAGTGAAATGCAAAATTGCGTGCCAAATAGTGTGGCGTGAATGGTTCCGATTGGGAGGAGCGTCAGTTACTAACATTTTAGCCTTAAAAAATTCGAAGGCCAGTGTTGTCAAATACGGGTCTGGGTCCTTGTGACATAGCGACGGCTGTGTATTGGGACACAGCTTTTTGGTGAGTTGCGCCACCACGTACCCGAGCAGCGCAGGGAGGCCCCTTGTAAGGTCGATACGCCATGGCGTGGATCTGTACAAAGACCATTCGGGCCATGACGTTCCCTTGCTCTGAGTCATGTACGGGTGGCTCACGGCGTGACTGACTTTTTTCCTATTCCTTCGGAAGGGCAGTCATACAAGTCGAACACGACGCAATGTTTCCTCGTAGGGGAGGAATCCGTTATAAGCGATCGTGTAGAGCCTCGGAGCTTCGCATAACCCGAGCCACGAAGGGGCTAGTTAGGGACAATGGCCTTGGTGGAAAATGCCTACGTGCCTATATCTAACTACATAGTTTGTGGATTGATTACCACACGGCCTGAGTCAAATTGCTGCCTAGTAAACTGAAGGGGCCACCAGGATGTGAAAAGCAGCGCAGTCACAGGTTCAACGAGCCTGGGACATACACGTCTGAATGTTTACGTAAGGGTTAAACAAATGGGGGTTAGAAGGAGTATCACACCTGCTATAGAAAAGTCTTTAACGAATAGTGTACATCAGGGATGGGTGTGCCCAGGGGACAATGGTCCTTGCTCATCAAGGTGGCTGGAGGCTGTTAAGCAAGACAACGGGCTGGTGTTGCAACCACGGGGTTGGGTTTCTGAAGGTGAATGCATTTGCTGGATGAAGAAATCTCCATTTGACAATAAAAGGCCGAAGGTCCAAAACTCCCGAGTGACCGGGAGATAATGGCCTAGGTGCTCCCCTGATGGTATACCCCTAGATGGTAAACTTGTCAAATACGCATAGCCTGTCCCATCCAGGCACTCGAGCGACGATTAAATTGATCACCGACAGATTTATTTGGTTTGGCATTCTTCGAGACACTGCGAAATTGTCTCGCATGCAAACGAGCGAAGGTTTCGAGACAATATCACCGTCATGGAGATACGTAACACCACAACAACGATTCAGCCACATCAGCATCGACATCGTCGGGCCACTTCCATTGTGTTGAGGAAACCAGTATTGCCTGACGATCATCGACCGTTTCACGAGGTGGCCGGAAGCGATTCCGATGCCAGGCAAATCGTCGGAATCAGTCCCCCAAGCAATCGTGGACGGTTGGATATTAGATTTCGGCGTCCCCCGATCCATCACTTCCGACAAGGGACGACAATTCGAATGCGCTGTTTTCAGTGAGTTACTAACCCTCACTGGAGGCAATTATTTCAAAACGACGCGACGCCATATCATCCCCAGTCTAATGGAATCATTGAACGATGGCATCCATCACACGTTTAAAGCTGCCATATTGTGCCGTGATCCATCGAAGTGGGCACAAAATTTACCAACGATCCTGCTAGGACTGCGAGTAGCTTTCAAACCCAACGTCAACCCATCAGCCCCCGAATCGGGGTACGGATCGACACTCACGATCCCAGGGGGATTTTTCGAGTACCATTTATCTGCACCGATCGACAGCGATACCGTGAACCGGTTCCGAGAAACGATGAGAGCATTACGATCGACGACTACCAGCACTCATCATGCCGAGCCGAAAAGATTCCGAAGTAAAGACTTAGCGACCTGCAAAAACGTTTTTGTTCGAAACGACGCAGTTAGACCATATATTTCGCAACCGTATGATGGCCCGTTTCTCATCATCAGTCGAACCGGAAAATTTTGTACTATCGACGTTTAAGGACGCCCTTCCAATATTAGCATCGATCGGCTAAAGCCAGCTTTCATTGCAGACGCACGCCTTATCGCCATGCATTCCTTTTACCTCGCCAGCGCAGCATTCGCCGACCACTCACCACTATATCGACGCCGTTTTCCGACGACATTTTTCCTTTAGCATCACCTGCCACACAAAACTTCCCGATTCGGCCGCGCGGCGTACCCCAATTCCACGACGCTTTCTAGTGTAGCCTTCATCTAACAGGGGGGTACTGTGGCAACCCTGGCAAATCAGGAACACAACAACCATACTGATGAACGGCGCCATTGTATCTTTAGAGATAGAGAGGAACGAACAAGTGACAGTCGCACACGAACACACGGGACAGCCGGTGTTAGCCTAAGCTGACCAGACGTACAGCATTTTGGCCTGTCGTACAGCATTGGGAATTGTACAGCAAAATGTACAGCATCCCCCAAACCAACAATGAAACCTATTTCACTAGATAACAAGCTTCTCGGTGAGGCTTGTGAGCAGTCTTGATTGCTTTTAAGGTGTAAAGTTTGACTGTACCCTGAACGAAATTCCTGGGTAAAATTTTGAAATTTGCCAGACTTGTAGAGCACCGCACTTTCCATATTTAGAAAGGCTTTAGCTTTCAAGGTTCAAAAGTTGCCGACGTCGAAAGATGCGATTTTAATTTATTTTTTTCCATCGCTAAACAATGGAAAATCAACCACTGTACTGTATCCGATTTCCCTATCGACCTCTATAAGTAAAAACATACTAAAGAAAGGACTCTGCCAGGGGTTTTCAGACAAAGTTTTTTTCCGTTTTTTTGAATCCGTTAAAATTAAGCTAGGAGCCCAGGGAACCGACAAAGCATAACTAATGTAACCATTAAAAATTGCATAATATCCTCCAGAAGCCACCCTTCCACCGCTCTGGAGGTTGTCCCCAGACTCTATACTAATTTCTTTCTTGTTATAGCTGTTCGTGTTAAAACATACGTTTCCGTTTCAAATGCTGATGACTTTTTGTTAGGGAAAACCAGTGGCGTAGATAGCTTTTCAAAAAGGGAGGAACTATTTTGCCATTATAGGAGAAAAGCATTAATTTGAGGAGTTCTAAGGATTTAAAGAAATTTCGCTTCTATGTTTTTCTACCGAATAAAAATGTCCTTTTGTCGTTTGAGGTCTGCGGACGAGATAGACAAATGGGCTATCGCTTTAAGGTTTTGAAATTGTTTCAATTCTGCTTGTTTAGCTGAGATTCCGAAAGAATAGGTTTGTCACAGCGTAGCAAATTTTGTACGTCAAACAAGGTTGTACTACATATGTTTTTAATCCCCACCTTAATGTTGGTATACCTAAATAAACGAAGTTGGACTAGAGACTACTAAATGATACGCGGGAGCTTAATTCCATCAGGAGACAAAGCATCTTAAGAAGAACTGAGAAGTTTACAGCATTGGCTATAATTATCAGTACGAAAGTTAGATTCTCGAGGATTGTGGGGTGAACTTTAAAATGTAAGGGTGTGCGCAAATGTTGAGAGTCCTTCCCGCACTGGATATGGATGCGGGAAAAATAGGCCTCAGTGAGTCGTTTGACTGCAGCATGCTATATTGTTCTGCAGAACGAGGAAGCAGGACGTAAAGACGTTAAGGCCGCTCCTTTGAAGTAATCCGTAAGATGGTCCGGATGAGTGAACGAGATGGTTGTGATTTTGTTCGAGAAAAATCCTACATAACTGCAGGGCCGGATTTCCCATATGGGCAACCAGGGCAACTGCCCGGGGCGGCAAATTTTGAGAACGGCATGTTTCCTATTGTCATAACTTTGATTAATTTTTACTTTAAAATACGCATTTCGAGATATCTCAAATGAAACTAGTGAAACGAATGCGTTTTTCAGTGCCAGATTTACATAATATGCCGCTAGTAAGTTTATTTTTCGAATCTTCTGCCCTCTGCAAGTTTAAGCTACTGAGTGCATTCACCCACAAGTGAGCGGTCTCGAGTTCTAGAGCAACTTTTACTTTCATTATCCTACACCAGAAGGCACACGCAAATGAGCGACAAAATAACCTTGGTTAGATGTACAACCCGATTTTTGGTTATATTTTAGTTGAATAATCAACGATATGGGTTATTGTTAAGCATTTTGTTGGGTTCTAAATTTAAATATTTGGTGCAAAATTAACTAGATGGTTTCATTTGGGACAATTCAGCTGATTAGTCTTATCGCGTAGAGAAGACACACACCATATTCAGAAAGCTTTTCCATTGTATTGAATGGAATTTTTGTTTATTTTGCATAGCTACGCCATATTTTGCTTGGTTAAGCCATCATTTTAGATTGAGAAAATCATTGCGCACTTTCATCCAACAGCGTTAATAAGCAAAAGATAACATAACTATGCAAAATTAACAAAAAATCAATTCAATATAATGGAGAAGCTATTTGAATATTGTGTGTGTCTTCTCTAGGCGATAACTACCCATTCTATAAGATCTACGAGAGAATGGGCCAGTATATTTTTGATATTTGCAATTATATTGAATACAAAGCTTCCCAACGCTAACTGAAACAAATATCGTAAAAGGGATTATGTGAACAGAATTTTTGACCTAAGAAAAAAAGATAAATGAAACATCGCATGATTGAGAATCAATCTTGCGGTCGTCATGTATTCCGCGTGAAGTACTTCAGATGTAGAGAACATGAGAAGTATTTCCCTTCTGGGGCAATGGTGACAGACTAGCACGCAAAAGGTCCAGGTTCAACTCCAGCTTAAAGCAAATAGATAAAAAGGTAATTGCCTTGGATAAAAAGCTATAAAATAAAAATGTCTGAGATATATGGTGTCTAAGAAAAATAAAATTTGTCATTTCTAAAAAAAGAAAAAGTGTGAAATTTTTGTTTTTTTTTTTACCTACGAAATTGTAGTTATATTCACAAGGATTTTACAACGATAATGTCTGAAAGAGAACGACATTACAACAATAATGGAACGTTTATAGCCCGGCAAAAACTTATTTTGTTCGGTTTACCAAACGTTTTTAAACCATTTTCCTAACAATATTGTCATATAACCATGGTTCTATTTCGGTTATATAACCGTTTTATAACTCGTTTGTTTTACTTGGGACACATCATAAAAAATATGAGGATACACTAATTTTATTGTAAGAATACATTTCCTTACAATTTTCAAATGTATTTTCCCGCTATCTACTCCGCTTCATCGAGGCGTCTTAAATTCTGTTAAAAATGCTGCCCTTAAAATTAGCTGCCATTGGTATAAGCCTACTCAGTCAGCTGGTAAATGAAGATACCAAAAGCATTACCAACTAAATTCAATGACAACACCATATAAACTTCTTGGTTTGGGTTGAAATTGGGGCTGCAGGATCATTAAGAAGTTTATCTGTGTAATACAATAGTAAACCTAAAATCGCAGTGTGAGTGCAAAGTAGGAAAAAACAAAAGGTCTCTATGCTATGGTCGTAATCCACATTAAAAATTGTTCCATGAATCGCTTCTGTGCGCCCCTGTTTTAGTTCCTTACTCAATGGCCAAACCGAAAATGTATAATGCAAAAATTCTTGGTTACTCAGGATTTCAAAAACATGTGTCCATCTTTTTCAGATATTCCTGTGTAAGCCGCATGATCTTTCAATGGCGTGAATGTACTTAATGCATTATGAACTTGTTTTGGCACTTTAGTCGAAAGCAAAACCAAAATATAACCATGGAGCGCCAAAAATCATTTTTACAGGATGGTTGGGGTTAGGCCTCTGGTTATGAAAAAAAAATTCTGACCGATTGGCCGCAACCTTCATAAAAGGATAAATTGGTAAGGGGGGGGGGATATTTTCCAGATTTTTTTGCGATTATTTCACGAACGATAACAGTAACAGCAAAATGTTGTTAGCACGAAATAAACTATACACAGAATTCCTTTCACGAAGATTTAAAACATACTATGCCTTATTTTGGAAAATAATACGGTAGATAAAAAAAAATCAAAATAGATAAGTACATTCTTTGGAACTTGCAACAATTTGCACCATAATTCCTAAAAAGATGCAAATTATATCTTGAAATTTGATGTGAATATTCTTAACAATTTTTAGATACCTCTGTGTCAAAATTGAGTTTCTCCTATTTAAAATTACAAAGAAAAGCAAATGCCGAATTAATATGTGCAATCATTCGGAAGAGAAGCAGAGAATTGCGTTTTTCGCATAAAATCCATTTTAACATTTTCACATCACATGCCCCGTTAAACCATCCATGTGAATGCGACTGGTCTGCTTCCAGACATAACCAGTGACGGAGGGCGGCAGTACGACTACTGCCCAGGAGCGCCATGTAGGGTAAATCCGGCCCTGATTGTTCAAACAAGTTAGTACAGTATGTGCAGTAATGCCGCTCAGTTAGAACTTTATTGTATCAATAGATTGCCTCACAATACTATGATTTCCACTATAATTGAAAATTATCTTAGTAAATTATATAGCTAATCTGTTCTTGAGGCAGTCGCACTTTCTTAAAAACAACGCTTGAAGAACTCCAAATATCAGTACGCTAAATTGTCAAAATTTTAGCCAAGGCAGTAACAATTATGTCATTGAAAATACTATAAAAAGGATTAATTCCGAAATCCCCCTGTGGATGGGATATCGTAAGATATTGACTGCATTTAGCGAACGAAATTCACTGGAAATGCTACAAGAATTATCCGCCACCGACCTCTTTCTCCGCTGAAAAGCCATCATGCGAAATGAGAATCCAATTGGAAGAGCACTTTTCTGCTACATTTGTCGTTCGCTGAATGCACTGATTGTTGCGAAATGTACCCAACTATGTAATTGCAAAGAATTAAAGCTTAATAATTTAGTTTAAATAATAGGCACGTTTTATTGAGTTTATCCCGTGTAGGTTTGGGTAGAACTTCATATAAAAAAAATGACACTTACCCATGTAAAGTTCACGCGTGCAACTACCCTACACGGGATAGAGCTTACAGGAATCAAATGTAGATGGCGGGCGCATGGGGGAAATATGAGGGAATTTGTTTTTTCAAACCAAATGTGAGAGTTTTTCTCATCACGAAAAAAGATTTTGCAAAGAAATAATCATCTTTTGTGATAAAATCCACCATATCTAAAAAATAAGCCGACGAAGGTGAGTCAAAGATGCACAAAAACTGTCAAATGTCAGCTGTTTGGTCTTATCCGGGATGTTACCCGCGATCGTTTTTTTTTTTTTCGAGTCAGATTTACCCGCGATACGAAAAAAAACGTCGCTACAATTGTGCGTAAATGTATTCAATGACACCCAAATGGAATAGTGTGAATTGGTTCTAATTGGGAGCAGAGTAAGTTAGGAAATATATAGTTATATACATATATAGAAGACTTTGACAAAACATAGGTAAGTTTTGTGAATAGATTTCGTTAAAAGAAATGGACCCTTAGGATCATACAATTTTCGCTTTTTCTTGACTGACTCACCACCTCCGGGAACTCAGCACAAAGTGCAAACTCAAGTTTAATATTTTCTAATTCACTTACCATAACTCAACAGTATTAGCAGAGTTCAAGAGTCTCTAAATTATCTAAAACTCCTTGCAAATCATTCTACTCTAGACCTTGTTTAACAACGACTCGTTATAGAAACACTCGAAAATTTCATCCCCTCCTGAAAACAACTAAACTCCCACAATTCGCAATAAATGAGAATGAAATGTACTTTCCATGCTACCTCTATTAGCAAGGTTATTCCCATGTTTCCAATTATCCCATTCCATCGTCTGGTGAACTATACGTAGCGTACATCTCGTGGCAAACGCAAAATATAAACGTTAAGCTAAAGCAAATTTTCTCATTATCCCAGGACGACCCCAAAGGCATTTTTGTTCAGAAGCGCGCAATACTCGTAAATGTGTATCTCGTACTCCATGCGAAAAAGCTAAGGATTCCGCCGAGCAATCATCGCAAGAAAAAAAACTCAGATTCTATCATCATTTTGCGTTATCCTTCTCTTATCGTTTTCTCTCCATACCCCGGGTTAGAGTACTCTATAGAGTGTGCGGCTTCACATCGATAAAGGGCAAAGTGGTGGGCCAAAGGAATGAAAATGTTTCTCTCCTCATCCCATCGGAAGTGTGGGTTATTGACTCTCTAATTTTGATTTCACAGCCCACCCTGTCAGAAAAGCTTTTATGTGTTTTGCACCGTTTGTTGCCTCCATCTATAGTAAATTTGCTACTTAATTTATTCCGTCCACAATAATTGTATACAATCTCGCGCCATGCTTTCATACGATGATGAGGTGGATTGGATATGCAGAATAAACTTTTGCGCAGTATTTTCGGGAAAAATTGCGTCTAGTTCTGTTTGGAAGAGATTCCTTTCAATACGACGAGTATGGTAAAATGAAAATCTTGCGTAACTTTAGGTAGAGGTAGTGGTACATTCAGAAGACTTTGATTCACACAAACACAAAGGATCATTAAAGTTAATGATGTCCTTTGGCATATAATAAATAAATTCAAATCAAAATTACAAAAAAAAAACACATTCAGCCATTCGGAATTTATTTTCTTCGCTAAAACCAGCAACCGGAAAGGATATTTTTTATTAATTTTTTTTAGTTTAAATTAGAAAAAAACGCTATGTTATTCCCAAAATATAATGATAATAACAAATCTGAGATTTTTAACAGAAAGAAATATATTTTCAAGTCATCTCACTAAACAGCCTTTTCCACCCTTCTTATTTTTTCTACAAAAATTTCCCCAAAGTCCTTTTAAAAAACATTTCACATTGTCAACTAATTGGACCAAACGAGAGTAGTTTCGGTACAACCGAATGGATACATTTAAACTCTCTTTCTGAATTAGTACGAGTATTATGGTGAAAAAACTAAAACATGAAACTTTTATATCCCATTGCTAAATGACTTTCCTCAAGTCATTTGCTCCTGTTAAACATTTCCCATCTAATTTTCACTCTATACACAAAATCCTTTTAGCGCTCTCCCTATCAACACCATTTTACAACACTTAACGCGTTTTAGTGATTCCATTCCAATGCCACCCCATACGGGAAGTGAAACCCCGATGGAGATTTGATTCTTCCATGTTGGAGTCTTTTTGTCTATGATTGTTGAGTAGTAGTAGAGAGAGTCCTGCTCGGTATATGGGAGTATGCGTATAAGTACCGACATACATACTTACGTATCGAAATGGGTAAACGAAATTGCTGAAACTTTTAGAAGGCGGAACTTATTCCAATTGAATGAGTCGAAAATTGCGTTTAGATTTTTCTTGTACTCGTAAATGGTGTTCGGTACTTAGAAAGGCATCGAAAGTTAGATATCGAACCCAGATTCAAGTATACATACATTCTGTGGTGTGAAATTCATTGGATCGATATAAAGCCCTGGAGCGAATGAGCGGATCGAGAAGAGGGTTTTTACGAGAAAGAGCTAAAGGCACAATGCATTTTCTTAAAAAATCTTTCATTGGAATATTGCAATTGATTTAAAAAAATTCTGAAATTCTGCTGTTAAAATGAGAGGTGCCGTTGAAAGTAGCAATTAAATAATTTTAAATTTTCCGTAAGGAGAAACCCTGATTTTCAGCCTCTGAAACCTAACGAGTTTGGCATGTCTTAAGGTCTGTCTTTTCTTTTGGTAATGCTACCTACAAATAGCAGCTCCAAAATTAAAAATTCAAATATAACAGCTCTTCTAAATGTTAAACTCCTGCTACCGCTTCATGGCAATTCAAAAGACCACTCTGGGCTATACGGAAAGCCCTAGAAAGGTAATCACCATTATCATTGAGTTTATTCGCTAGAAGGTGAATATTTAGTATAAGTAGCAAGCACTGTATTTCACCAATGGAAATTTCTCTATAATAAATCAGTTGCGTTATAAATTCTCCAATAGACTAGACTTTCGTGGCTATTTTTAATTACAAAATTGATCACTACCAATTGCTGTATATTCGAAATTCGGTTTCGAAAGCAATAGAGGTTTAAGGCTGATTTATTCCAGTTTCAATTAGATTAGAGCGACAGCTAAAGGTTTCTCTCTCTTTATTACCGTAACTCCTAGTGGAGCATGGTGCGTTGATGACTACCGTGTGTAGTCACCAACGTTACAAAGACAACTGAATTCGGAGTGTGATACGGTTGTCAGCCATACCACTTCCTAGACGCATTGTTAGTTTATTATTCTACGATAAGAATATTCCTTATCATCTTCTTCTTGTGAATAATAAACTTGCGAAGGTTCACAAGGGCGATATTAAAAAAGCCAATAGGGCGGCACACACCTCCGGTGAACAGGGTGTAGATGTCGCTCCCGCCACTGAGTGTTTTCCAGTGACAGTTTCCGAGTCTGCTGATGAGGTTGTGGAGGACGATTGCATCTCCTTATGCTCGGATTTAGCTGCATTGGATACTGCGTCTAGTTGTGACTAAGAAAGACACTTTTCTTTTTTTTCAACACGATTTATTCTATTCGAGTTGGGAGTCGTTTATGAACTAACTCAAAGCTTACAATTTTGGAACTTAAATAAAATTCTGTTCTGTTTACATTAATATATAATGGACTTGTCAATCTTCACCTTATTTGGAATTTATTTTACAGAATCAATTTAAAAGAATTGCGAATCAATGCACACTTCAAATAATTGGCGAATATGGTCAATAATGAAGTGGCATCATTTCACACCTCTCCTAATTGATTATACTTCTTTCATAGGATAATTAAGTGACTAAAATACATAGATTGTTATGATTAAGAATGTGCCTGTCTAGACAGTTTCAATTTTCGTTCGTCTTCATCATTTTGACAATTGAAACTTGAGATGTATGCGCTATTGAAGAAACGCATTCATTCTTGAACGCAATTGCCAATGTTAAATATGAACAACACATCATCTATTCATACAATTCATGAAAGAATTTATCATTTACCCGTCCTGACCAAAGCTGTGACACATATTTAACGATAAAAAATGAACAGATCTGGATAGAATGAGACATTGATCTCTTCTATTCACTTGACGCAATCAATGACATGTTCAATGTTGAAAGTGGATACGGAGCTTGAAGACGATAGGGAAGACGAAAGCGCACATGTGTGGACATAGCCAATGATGTGGCATCGCTTCACACCACTCCTAATTGATTATTATGATCATTGTATAGGACAATGACGTAACTGTCTCAGCCGTCTCCAACAATAGACTCTCTCCAATCCGATACGGATGAGGAAGAGAACAAAACGGTGGTGGAGACAGTATAAAATGTTGAGGTTTTTACAGATTAATCTCCACCATGCAAAGGCAGCGTCAGCTGCTCTTTCTTATCGTCTATCGCAAGGCATGGACGATATTGTGCTCATTCAGGAACCTTGGGTTGTGAATAATATTGTTAAGGGTCTGAATTGTTCAGATTATACTACCTTTTACGTAACAGGGCAGGGGATACCGCGATCCTGTGTTCTTGTAAAGAAAGCCATCAAGGCTTTTCTGCTGCCAAATTTTAGTGACAATGACTTTGTCTTAGTGTGTTTGGAGACACGAAGTAAGGTGATTTGGGTTGCATCGGCATAAGATATGCCCCATGACGGCACTCTACCTTCTCCGAATCTAAAGGAAGCCGTTGCGGCAGCAGCGTGTTCAGCCACTAGTGTAATTCTCGGATGCGATTCTAACGCGCATCATATTGTCTGGGGCAGCTCAGACACAAACGACCGAGGAGAATTACTTCTCGAATATTTTTTGGGAACTAATCTTCTTATCTGCAATGTGGGTCGTGAGCCTACTTTGTCACAAAAAACAGACAAGAGGTGCTGGACATTACTCTGGCATCGGAGGATGTTATACATTTAATCAACGACTGGAGAGTATCGGCGGAGCACTCCTTCTCTGATCACCGGTATTTGCAATTCAGTCTTGCTGCGCGCTCAGATGTGGCATCGTTCACTCTAAACCGCAGAAAGACGAACTGGCCTAGGTTCCGGGACAGTCTTCTCGTGGAACTGGCTTCGCTTCCAAATACTCCATGCAATGGACAACAATTGGACGATATGGTGAAACGCTTCACTGATGCTATGAGGGCTGCGACTACTGTATCATGTCCTGGTATATCATATTCAGCTAAGAAAAAACCAACTTGGTGGAATTCTAAGATTTCCGAACTAAGGGTCATGTGTAGGAGGAGCTTTAATAAAGCTAAGGCCTCAAGGCTCGAGTCAGATTGGCAATCCTATAAGATACATCTCAGTTCTTTTAAAAAAGAATTAAGAGGAGCCAAGCGTAGTGCTTGGAGAAGTTTCTGTGAGAAAATAGAGGGGTCTTCTGAGACATCTAGATTCAGGAAAGTTTTAGCGTCTAACCCATCTATGCCTAGCTTTCTTTTAAAAGAGGACGGATCGTGGACGTCTTCATGTAAGGAGACTATCGGGTGTCTGCTTGATACACACTTTCCTGGAAGCGCAGCCGCCGCTCCACCTGAACTCCCCATAAGTCGCTTACAGTCGTGCGATACGGCATCTATTCTTAACCGTGAGAAGATCATGTGGGCGATATCAAGCTTCGATCCCTTTAAATCGGCTGGACCTGATGGTATTATACCTGCGGACTTGCAACAGTATGTAGACATTACGTATCCTTGGGTAGAGCGCATACTTACAGCTTGCTTGGATTTAGTACACATTCCTCTTATCTGAAGAGAAGTGAGAGTTACTTTTATCCCTAAAACGGGTAGAAGTTCGCATGCAAGTCCAAAGGACCTGCGGCCCATTAGCCTTTCATCGACTATGTTGAAACTGCTCAAGCAGTATTAGTAGATTAATTGATATTCATCTAAGGACGACCATTCCATCAAACCTATTATCCATGTCACAACATGCATATTGGAAAGGGAGGTCGGTTGACACAGCTTTGCATTCGCTGGTTAGTTATATCGAAGAGTCTCTTCATAATAAGGAATACACCATGGTGGTGTTTCCAGATATTGAGGGAGCTTTTAACAATATTAAACCCAGAGCGATTACGGATGCTCTTCTTAATCTACAGGTTCAATCTGCACCCTCGTGGATATGTTGCTTACCTCTAGACGTATACAAAGCTATTTGGGTACTGCATCTGTTTGTAGATATGTTTCTAGAGGTACCCCGCAAGGAGGGGTCTTATCCCCTCTACTTTGGAATTTAGCGATAAATAAATTACTTTTGAACTTAGAATAGAAGAATAGGTTGCAAAGTCACCGCTTATGCCGATGACGTTGCTATTGCCGTTAGAGGCAAGTTTCCTGATACTCTTAGCGGGCTATTAGAAAACGCCCTAGCTATCCTAACGGATTGGGCAAATCTCAGTGGAGTCGGAATTAATCCATCCAAAACGGAATTGGTCCTCTTTACAAGAAAGCTCACAGTTCCTAATATTAGGCTTCCCAGACTAGGAGGCTTTCATCTTGAGCTTGCTGAAACCGCGAAATTTCTTGGACTTATCCTTGATAAGAAACTAAAATGGAAGCCCAACATCGAAGAAAGGGTGAATAAAGCTACAGTAACACTGTATTCGTGTAGGAAAGCCATCGGGAAAACCTGGGGTTTGCAGCCAAAAGTTGTGCATTGGATGTATACCGCTATTGTGCGGCCAGTCTTGCTTTACGGAGTTAGTGTGTGGTGGATGGCACTGAGCACCGCTACCTATTATAATTTGCTGGTCAAAGTTCAAAGGTTGGCTTCTCTTCTTATAACAGGAGCTTTTGGAACTACTCCTACATTCGGATTAGATATGGTCCTGGGACTGTTCCCATTGGACATTTTCGGCCAAAGAATGGTCTCTGGCGAGCGCTGGACTATGGGCATTCAGCGATACTTCGTAATTTTAACCTGCCCCTAGCTGACTACACTGTTCCCAATCACTTCTTTGGTAGGAACCATTGTAGTTTGATCCCCTCAAGGGAATCTTGGGATAGTAACAGCTTCTTGGTCAGTGGATCCATTTCCATTTATACTGATGGTTCCAAGACAGATGCAGGAGTTGGTATAGGAATCCACTCGGATGAGTTGAATATTCATTTGTCTTTCCGCCTGCCTAATTTTTGTAGTGTCCTCCAAGCGGAGATCTCGCGATTTTAGAAGCCTTAACTTGGTTGGGATGTCACGTCATCACTGGTAGGGACGTCTTTATATTCACAGATAGTCGGGCTGCAATTCGATCAATTGATTCAGTGCTGACCACTTCAAGAACTACTGAGAAATGTCGTTCAGTACTTAGAGAGATGGGTCGCTTCTTTAACATTACGCTATGCTGGATACCGGGCCATAGTGGCTTTGCAGGTAATCGCAATGCAGATGACTTGGCCCGGCATGCGTCAGCAGGTAGCGTTGAAGACGGTAATTCCTTCTTGAAAACACCTACTGCGGCTTGTGCATTGTTAATAGAGACCGCTACAATATGCAGAACCAATGCAAGATGGATTCATGGCTTGACATGCGCAACGACGAGAATGATCTGGCCAAAGCTAGACAATGTCCGTTCTAAGATGCTACTTTCCTTAGACAGAAAGCATATTCGAAATGTGGTGGGAGTAATAACAGGGCACTGTCCTATTGGAGAGCACGCGAGAAGACTCCGAATTCCTCACAACGACTTCTGTAGAAGTTGTGACGATGAAGAAGAGGAAGAAAGTGTGCATCACTTACTCTGCCACTGTCCCGCCCTGGCTGAGAAACGATTGCGTTTTCTGGGCTGAAGGTATTTCTACGATACCGATGATCTGCGGGATGTGAGCCCAATACTGCTCAATAAATTTATTGTAAGCACGGGTTGGTTTTTAGGCAGTTAGTAGAGACATGATTCTCTCGGTGGTATCACAATGGACCAAATCTGGTCTAAGTGCGCTGGGTGAAAATCTGGCGGCCCCCCCAACTAACAAACTCTTGAGAGCTTGGCTCTTGGGAAGTGGAATAAGCTCTCATAAGACTCTAGTAAGTCTCTTACAACTCTTATAATGTAGATCTAGTAGCAAGTTTCAAATAAACTCTTTAAGTACATTTATTATAAGATTATTACTCTTGGAGAGTCGTATTCTTGTTACAAGTTCATATTTTGTTGCCTTGGACTCTCATAGAGTCTTTGTAGTGAGAGTTTAACTCTTCAGGACTTAAACTCTTATAAAAATGTTCTTACAAGAGGTTTATTCTTATAATGAGAGCTTTATAAATGCTTTAGTCTTTAACATCTTATTACAATACTTTTGTAAGAACACCTATAAGAAGAGTGTTGTGATTGCACGATTGATTTCATAGAAGCTAAGCAATCTGTCACTATAATCACACAAGAAATTTAACGCAGCATAACCGACCCGGATTATATATAGCAACTTTTTTTCGACGAAGAAAATGGACGGAATAATATAGTCGACCCAATGAGCGTAACAAAATTCACTGGAAAAACCATGGAAAAACACTAAAAATGCTATAAGAATTACCTGCCACCGAATCCTTCTCCGCTGGATATAGTAATTACCACTTTCTGTTAGTTTTGTTAAATATGGAACACGCACTTATGCGACGCACAGAAATAATAAATAAACGTCAAATTTACGCTCATACTGAAACTTATGCTCTCTTATGGAGAATAGAATCCTTATTGTGAGACTTTAAGTTTCATAAGGAGAGTTTAATTTTATTGAATAGAGCTTAATTCTCATAGTGAGACTTTAGTTATTATAAAAAGAGCCATCCTCTTGAAATAAGAGATTTAGACTAATATGAAGAATTTAGTTATAGTAAAAAGAGCCGCCCTCCTGTTATCAGAGTTCTGGCTTTGTATGAAGATTTAATGGATAGATGCCATCTTTTTTTCAGACAAAATTGCATTAGGGGGAAATTAAATTTGAATTTATGAGTGATTATGTGTTATTGCATATACCAAATTGAAAGGATTGTGATTTTTTAAACTGACGAATGTTATTCAATTAAGTTTTATACAAGATATCATCGTTAGATAATAATTATATTTCCAGAAAAACTTATAAAAAAATTAAAAATAGATTATTTTCAGAGGGCTTTGTCATTTTTCGAAGCAAAATAGTTATATTCAACAATAAAATTTTGATCGCATTAAAATGTTGACTCATATTTGTGGGAAAATCATCGTTTGACAAGTTAATATATCCCTCATTCAAAAATGTTGTCTAAGTTGTTGTCGAAATAATAACACACGAAAACAGAAGTTCTCGTAAGGTCGTATATTTACATTTGACAAACAAAGACAGCGTATGTTTCAATATCACATTCACTCTTTCTAGCTTCACTTATAATGAGAGCTTGTAACCCTTTATGAGACTCTTACAAGAGTAGACTCTTACTCTGATAAGAAGCCTTAAAATCTTCTTATAAGTGACATGTGTAATTCTTATAAACAGAGTTGAAGTTTAGCTATAAGATCAATTTAACTCTTGTAAAGTGGTTCATTTAATACTTATAGATTCTTATAGTACTCTTCAAGAGTTAAATTTCAAGAGTTGATGTCTTGATGTTGGCTCTTATAAGAGTCTTGTAGACTGTTATAAGAGCAAAATTGTTAGTTGGGCCTGTACCTAACCTAACCTATGTGGGGAATATGTGGGGAATGCTGGGAAATTCCATAAGCTACAATCCGAAAACAGTTCAATAATTTTTCTCGGCTATTTTATGTTTCTTTTTTTTTTTTGATTCCCCGGGTATTTCATCGTGAAAAGTTAAATAACTTAAAAAAAAATACATAAAATTGCCGAAAAAAAAAATATTTTTTTTTTTGGCCCGCAGGAATTTTGAATGAAGATCTCCTTCGGCACACGTCTTGGAGAAAGAACTGGGGTAAAATACGATACATATGGCCAGAAACCGTACGCAATGGCGAGAAGGCTTAGTAGACACGCTATGCTCCACTAGGGCTTAAGGCAACTTAGTGGTAGTTAGTAGTAGTAGGACTCAGATTTGAGCTAAATTTTGTTCTAGTTTTCATAGAATTCATAGAATAGAAGTTGGATCATGCGTTCTGCACTATAAACTTAAAAACAGAAATATTTCGAATGCGTAATTATTAATTACCGTTAAAATATTACATTTTGTAATAATTTTAGCATAAATACTGTGCACCAGAAAAACAATTAGTGCATTTCAAAAATTCGAACAATTCAATAATCCGGATAGGGTCCCAATCAATCATTCCAGATTGACTAAGGGGCTTGACTGTATTTTCTGTTTTTAATTTTTTTTATTTTTGTTTCCCTTAAAAGTCGTTCTACACTTTTCCAGTCATCAGTCATAGTCATTTTACATACAAGTTAGCAGTTTCAATTAATTGATTGACTGTCAACATGTATGAAAAATATGACTGTGACTGCGACTGATGACTGAAAAGTGTGGATTGACCTTATGTGTGGATCGAACTTAATCATTCTAAATTAACGTTTTCTTGGCACACCTGATCTGATACTATCAGTACAGACAAAAACACAATATAAAAAGGATTGCATTTGCATTTCTAGCCGTCAACTCCGAAAAAGCATATCCAAACGGAAGGGCTCCGCGTGGGGGTGCCTGTAAGTAGACTAGCTCTTGGGATTTCAGTAGATATGCTCTAGCGAAGGGATGTCAAAAACCGAACTGTTGGAAATGGTACTTTTTTAGTTTTAGTTTAAGCTGACTAGACGTACAGCATTTTGCTGTACAGTACAGCATTTTGACCTGTCGTACAGCATTGAGAAATGTACAGCAAATTGTACAGCATTCCCCATGCCACACAATGAAACCTAATTCACTACATAAGCTCCTCGATGAACCATGTGATCAGTCATATCTGCTTTTAAGGTGTAGTGCTTAATCGCACTTTTACGTATGACAATCGTCCATTTTCGATAACTCGAGAACCCTTCCCGATCTTACTGAAATTTGGACACTTGTCGAGCTACTTGGCCCTTATATTTTCTCCAAAGTTTACGGTCCACCTATCCGCATTCGAATGATTTAGCTGCCCAAATCGTACTTCTGTGTTTTCTATAATTAAAAAGTGTCCATAACTTGCAAATTTGGTAAACTTGTAGGCCACCGCACTGTCAATATTTGGTGAACATTTCAAGGCCTTAGCTGCCAAGAGTTTACAGCTGTCAAAAGGTGAGATTTTGAGATGAAAAAAAAATCAGCCATTGTGCTACATCCGATTCCTTTATCAACCTCCATCAACATTTTTGCGACGCAGTGCTGTTGCGAAATAGGATAAGACGAAGTGCAAGCGCAGCAATCGGTGAGATAATGGAAGGCAATTCGTAGGATTCATATCTCTGACTCGTACACGTATAATCAGACCCTGTACATCGGCTTTCACTCCGATCAGACATCGACCTGTCTGTCGCGCTATTCAGTATTCGCCAACAGGTTTGCGACGTAGTGCTGTTGCGGAACAGGATAAGCCGAGGTGAGAGTCCAGCGAGCGGTGAGCCAATGGATGGTAGTTCGTCAAATTTATACCTCTGGTTCGTCCTTAAGTTTACTTAAATCCTGTGCCTTGCCCTACGCTTCGTAGCGCGTTTCAGAATTCGCCTACATTTGCGACGCAGTGCTTGTGCTAAGAATGATAAGGCGAGGTGAGGACGAAGCGGTAAGCCAATAGATGCAATTTCGTGAAATTTAATCCTATGATTCGTCCGTATAATAGATCCTGTAGCTCGCAATTCTCTGCACTCAGACGTCTCTCTGTCTGTCGTGCATTAGATAATCAGCCAAAATGTTTGCGACATAGACCTTGGACCTGGAACCTGGGTGTATGGCTCTGGATTTGCTTAAGAACCGAATTCCGGAAGTATGTGTACAGCATTGGACTTTTGGGAGTCTGGTCACCTTATTTTAGTTAGTTTAGCAGTCAGAAATTAACACCAAAATGCTCTGTAAACTCACTCACTCATATTCGTTTTGTAACGAATTTTGTTTCATATTTCACTCATTCCACCCTTTTAGATGCTTCAAACACCCCACGCCAGATGTCTCCCAGCACAATTGAAAGATTCAACCTTTGAAACTTCTGACAGGCAGCTGTTGATGTCAATTTGTTCTAACCTTGAGCTCCCGTGGGCTTATTTTTATCTGATTAACCGGTAAAACAAATTGATTCCTCATTCACAAATATTTCTCACAACATATTCCTCCAATCTAACTTTCAGTTGCATTTAACTTCAACGTATTCTTCATACAAAATGGCATTTATCGGACGTATGCTGGCAAGAAATGTGAGTACATTGGCGTCTGAGATGGATTTCCGACCCTTTCGCTGAATATTACATAAGACAATTTGCTCTTGACCCTTTTTAGGTAGCTTGTGCCCTGCGACAGGCCCAATTCGAGCCAAAGCGGTTGATTCAGACGAGTAAGTAGACTGAAGTGTGTAAATATTGATAAATCGGATTTCTGTGTTTGCAGGCTCTCGACTTCTGGCTGCCACGGTGCAGGCACCGGCTCCAGACTTCAAGGGGGTGGCTGTCGTTGGAGGTGACTTCAAGGAAATCAAATTGTCCGACTACAAGGGAAAGTATTTGGTCCTGTTCTTCTATCCATTGGATTTGTAAGTACACACTGTCTGTAATGACCCGGTTTACAGAGAATATACATACCTAACCTCATCCCTTGGTCCTATTCTTTTTTCTAGCACCTTTGTCTGCCCAACTGAAATCATTGCATTCAGCGATCGTATCAACGAGTTCAAAGAAATCGGAGCTGAAGTCGTTGGCGTCTCAATCGATTCACAATTCTCACATTTGGCCTGGGTGAATACTTCTCGCAAGGATGGTGGTGTCGGCAAATTGAATTATCCTCTCCTGGCCGACGTGACGAAACAAATTGCCCGTGACTATGGAGTTTTGATTGAAAAAGACGGCATCGCGCTTCGTGGCACATTCATCATTGATCCAAATGGCGTACTGCGTCAGTATTCGATTAACGATTTGCCTGTTGGTAGATCCGTATCGGAATGTGTGCGCTTGATTAAGGCTTTCCAATTTGTGGAGAAACATGGTGAAGTGTGTCCGGCCAATTGGGATCCCAAGAGTAATCCGGATACGATTAAGCCGGATGTTGAAAAGTCCAAGGAATATTTCAATAAGCATGGTTGAGCGTGGGGTTAAATGTATGTTTTTTGTAATTTTTGTAATAATTGGATTGAATAAAGATTTGTTGTCCTGGAGTGGACGCTTCGAAGCCAGGCGATATTGATTGAGATGAATCTCGTTCATCCGGTTGAAAAATACAAGTTGAGCATAGTTGTAGTTCGGGAAGCAAATTTGGATTATCTCCCTAATGGGCTATGGTAGCTCCTGACGAGTGGGGAAACCCTGAATGCAAGCCTGAAATAAATATATCAGGCGCGACAGTCCACAGATGTGTTAGTGACATCTAATTTCCAATATCTTAACTGCGTTTTTTTTTGTGTAGGTTTTGAGATCAACAGCAGGCTCTGCAGTGTTTTTTATCCCCATAAATGGGTACTCGTTAAACAACTGAGTCATCGTCCGTCACATGGGTCGTAACTTCGAAAAACACCGTAAACTGAATTCGTTCACGGTGAGTCTCGAGCCCATGAACCTGTGCACCGAAGGTGCGCGCACTACACCAGCCAGACTACAAATACCACACGATTTTTACTTAGCGATTTCCCAATGTGGTTCAGCTTGTCGTAAGCTCTACATGTTTCCCACATCAATGCATAAGCCGACCTGACAATTTCAAGTGAAGTCACGCGAGTCATGAGTTCGAAAAACATCTTGAACTGAATCCGCTTACGTCGAAATTCGAGCCCACGACCCTGTGCATCGGAGGTGCACTATATCGCATTCTGTGCCAGAGCAAAGTCGATGCCACTACGGCCGAGGACTGTCCCCTTCGGTTGAAGTGGGAAAATGGCTTGAATTGCTACTACAACAATATCCAGCTTCATGTATGCCACTTATCAAAGGACACCAACGAAACCGACGAAATTAAGCGACGGATACAACTAGCCAATAAGACCTATTTCTGCGTCCTCCCTATATTTAATTCGAAACTTGGGCACAGGAATACGAAGCTCCGCGTGTACAAAACGATCATCCGACCCGTGCTATATTATGGCTGCGAAACATGGACCCTCACCCAAGCCTCCGACATTTTGCTAGACAGATTCCAACGAAAGGTCCTTCGGCTAATTTTTGGGGCGAGCGAGATCAATGGCGTATCCGGTACAACCATGAGTTGTATCAATTGTACGATGAGCTGGAAGTATCGAAAATCGTGAAGCTTCAACGTCTGCAATGGGCGGGGCATGTACAACGGATGGACGATAATCACATGCCAAAGAAAGTTATGAACGCACAACGAATTGACGGAGCGAGGTTGCGTGGACGACGCCCACCAGCTGCTGGGCTTCCGAAACTGGATTACAAGGTCACGTAACCGCGACAATTGGAGGTCAACGATTCAGGCGGCCAAGGCCCGACGTCGGGCTATCGTGCCACATTGATGATGAATTGTACGATGAGCTGTAAGTATCGGAAATCGTGAAGCTTCAATGTTTGCAATGGGCGGGGCATGTACAAATTATGGACGATAATCGCATGCCAAAGAAAGTTATGAACGCACAACGAATTGACGGAGCGAGGTTGCGTGGACGACCGAGAGCTCGCTGGGAGAACTACGTAGGTGAAGACGCCCACCAGCTGCTGGGCTTCCGAAACTAGAGGACAAGGTCACGTAACCGCGACAATTAAAGGTCAACGATTCAGGCGACTAAAGCCCGACGTCGGGCTATCGTGCCACATTGATGAGGTATGCAAGAGACAGGACGGGCGTCTAACTAGATGTCCGGATTAGTGAGGAGTGGCACCTTTTCCTGAAGACGATTCCTGTAAATCATTAATTTGTTCCATACACCAAGTACAGCACTGGGTCAAAAGCCATCCCTCAGTGGGCCTGAAAGAAGCTGCAGCGACAATATCACTCTGTTTTTCGTTTCCATAGTAGACTTTATTGAAATCATTTAAATTACATGATTTATGTTTGCACTTACAATGAGAATATTTAAAAATCAAAAACGGTCTACACAATCCTTCGTGTGTTCACATTTTTAATTGATCTACAGCGATTGACGGTTAATATCAATTTACAATGATAATGTCAGTAAAAGAAGCTTTTAATTTATAATTGATTATCTTCAAACTAATTTATAGGAATTGCCGAGCCTAGATTTAACTGCTGGGTGGTGGCGGTGGCGGGGGTTGAATCAAAGTTGGTAGCGTACCGGGTGGCAATAGCGTGGGCGGTGCACCGGGCGGAGGTGGCGGTGGCACGGCTCCGGGTGGTGGTGGTGGCGCGAAATTCGGTTGTCCATTCTGTCCCCAAGAAAATGGTGGTGGCGGCAAACCACTGGGCGGGGCACCCCACGGCGGTAGAGGCGGTGCACTCGTTGTACCAGGTGGTGGTGGCATGCCTGGCGGTCCGGGTGGTGGAAGACCAGGTGGCATACCGGGCGGAGGAACTGGTGGTCCTAATGGTGGCGGTCCTGGGGGCATTGTCCCCGGTGGAAGCACTCCCGGCGGAGGCGGTGGCAACGAACCAGGAATTGGAGGATTGCCACTATCACTACCCGGTATGGGTGGCTGAACTGGCGGCATCCACGACATCAATGGTGGTGGTGGACCTCCCGGTGGTGGAGGTTGTCCGCCTGGTGGTGGTGGCATTAGCGGCGGAATCACGCCATTCGTGTTCCACGGCGGTAGCGGTGGCGGTATTTGAGTCGGTTGCGGAGCCGGCTGGACTGGTGGCGGTGCTGCTGTTATCGCGCGCGGAGCTGCTGGACGTTGATCAAACAAACTGTAGCCACGATTCAGATGTGCTTGTACGAGTGGATCAACTGCTGGTTTGGTCGGTGGTGGACCTTCACCCAACTCGGCCATCAAGCTCATATACTCCTCATCGATTTTCGCTTGAGAATCGGCACTCGGCGGACCGCCCATTCCGGGCCGTTTGCTACGACAATCCTTGGCAATGTGTCCGGCTCCGCCGCATGATGAACAAACGATGTTGTTGGTAACATTCGGCTTGTCGGGACAAAGCCAACTTTTATGCTCAGTCGATCCACAGTTGGTGCAACGTTGGCAATCAGTTTCACGTAATGTTCCATTCAATTGAGCCAACTCGCGCAATTGCATACGACGTAAATCATTGTGCCCCTCGGGAACTTCAATGCCCTGGCGAATGACTTCTTTGATTTTGTCAACGGCCTTCTTGACACACTCTGAATTGCCGGCCGTGATAAATGCGTGCAGTGGCTCGTCTTCGCCTGGAAGCGGTTGACCGTCTTTGCGACCGACTTTACCCTCTTTCACTGATCCTTTGCCGCGAATGATGATCTTTGCGCCCGTCTCTTTTTCCATTGCTGAAAAATACATAAATATGAAAATACTATTGGGATAAATTTTGAAAATGCAAAGTGAGCCAGATGGCGCGTGGACGTCCGAGAGCTCGCTAGAAGCATTCAGTAGATAGGGATGCCCACCAGCTGCTGGGCTTCCGAAATTAGACAACAATATCCCGTGACCGCGACAATTGGAAGTGAATGATCCAGGCGTCCAATGCCGGGCTTCGGACTACCGTTCTACATTGGGCGGGGTTATGATACACACAGTTCCGTATGTTCCGCAAACTGTTGTCCATTCTGTCCTGTAAACGCCGTTTCAGCTGTGAGCTGTCGAATGCCTTTGTGGAACATGTAAACGAAAATACCCGGAGATTTTTTCTGATCCGCAAAATGGCGGTTAGGGGATCAGAATGGGCGAACGTGTTTGCGAAACAGACGGAAGTGTTGTTTTTTATAATGCCGGGGATTTGCCAAACCGCGCGATACAAAAGATCAAAGTTGTGGACAACACACGCTTGGGAGGGACAGAGATGAAGGGGGAATTCAACGAATAAATAACGACGCCTCTGTCCCTCCCAGGCGTGTATTGTCTAAAATATTGATCTTTTGCACCGCTCGGCTTGGCAAACCATGCTCAGTCTGGGGCCTCAACCAATGATAATGATAGTGAGTCTTACCTTTCAGCGTGTTACCACGCGGGCCAATCAAAAGTCCGACAAAATTAATATCCGGATGCTCCTCTTGTGGAATGAGAACCTTGTCGCTGACCCGAATTACGGGCGGTCTGAAAATGGCAAAATTACATTTTTATAATTTCAATTCCACTCTCGTTCTAATTTCTCTTACTTATAATCTGCCGGTGGTTTAAACTCCGGATTCATACATTGCATTCGTGTGACCAACTGATGACGTTGCTCCTCCAGACGTTTTCTCGTACGGAATTCACGCGTATTCAACCGTTTACCATCAGAACTGTAAATAGGCTCGGGCGATGGCGATCTGTGGAAGAAGAAAAACATATTTGTGGCTTCGAAAATTCCTCAACTGTCACCATATCATGCCGACATTGAACGCGCCCAGCTACAAAAAAAAATCATAACACGTTCACACCAATTTCTGACACCCCAAATCCCATACGCTCATGAGACATATGTGACTCATAGATGTGAACGAAGCGGAACGTATTAATGATTTAAGCGCAGTCGGGTAAACACAATGTGGAAGATATGGAGATTTTGGGCTTTTCATTGCTTTGTAGCGCAAATTGACAGGATTTTGCTAGAAAAGTGTGTCACCATATTAACGGATTATTTTATCCTGCGATTGTTTAATGAGAAAAATTTAGTGATTGATTAAAATTTATCCTGGAACATAATTGGATTAAAAGTGATTTTGGATTTAATTGAACAAATTTAAATTTTCAGCCGGCTAAAGAGTTTTACTGATGTAAACTTTTCAAAAAATTTGAAAAACAAATTTTACTTGTAATTATTGAGTGTTGTGCATTAAGGGTTGTTTGAAGTTTTGAACAGTTTGTTTTTAATTGTATTCACCCGATGCTGTGCCCGCCCTGATAATACCCACGTATAGCTGAGAAGGTATCTGCAGAGATGCACGCCTTTCACGCCACTAATCGAAACCAGTGAATCTGCTAATATTTTCTTTATTCTTCCTTGTCTCCTTATGGTTGGTAAAAGTGGTGGCTAAGGCGAACCAGGCTAGCGTACGAAGCGAGTCATGTAGAGTGGCTATCTTAAAGAGGAGGAGGCTATTGAAAATTTAATTTTGAGTGTAGAAGCGCCTAGAGCCATTCAGAGCAATTAGGGAAGGGGGGCATCTCCCCTATTTTCGCTTTTGACCGCATGTGATACAGATTTCTGTCGAAAACCAGGCTTTTGAAGAGTACATGAGTTACTCTCTCTTCTCCATTATCGCAACTGAGACAATTCGAGTTGTGAGGAATATTCAGCCAGGCTGCATGGTATCCTATTGCCCAATTTGCGATGCGATGTAAAAAGCTTTCCAACGCAAGACAATTTTTTTTTAGCATTTAAATGGGAACCTGCTTGTACTCCAAACGACTTGCAATGCAACAGCAGAATGGGCGATAAGGAACTTTTCTATGACAAAAAACGTTCCGTTTCAGCGGCTGGCACCGCTGATAATCGTCGACCAGTGCTTGTTAAATCGACATGCGAGGCATGGTTTGTGTAAGATCGGCATGACGAGTGCAAACCGGATTGTACTTCGACGCCACACAAAATTGTTTTTTCAGTACACGTACTCTATACAAACCGGGTTGAATTTAACTGCAAAATTTTCATTCATCATTACCTACGACACGCTATTCATTAAAATCTAACAGTTCCTAAACCTCCGACACGTATGTATTGAAAACATCAATGATAAAAAATCCGAAGCTCATTGTCACGAAGCCGATCTGAAATCACAAATAATGCCAATATCTGCGCCTATCAGCATCAAACAGCACGAACCAGCGTCGGATAAATTTCCTTGAAAAATCTATTTTCTAGTCAATCGAATCGTGGTCTAGTCAGAATCTCAGACGCTCTTTTGCAGTCATAGGCTAGTTATAGCTTTCCAGATATGACACAAGTTTTAATGTTCCACCAATTACAGTTTGGGTTCGTGAGATATTGAGAGGAATTTTGTCTTCTGACAACATCGTGTTTACTTTCGGCATTCCGATTTCCACAAGCAGCTAGCTCTATTTTGGATCATGTCATCGAGAGAGACCGAGTTCAATCTGCTAAACTTTATTACAAAGAAATTGCGTTTATTTGCTTATGTTCATAGAATATGAATATCAAAAGGAAGTTTCATCGTTCGTGTTATGTCCGCGGACTGGGTATGAAAAGCACGTGGAAATTGTACCAAATCGTAGCCCGAAGCAACCATTCAGATCGATCAAATACATAACCTGGAGCGTCGTAGTTGTCAAAGAGCATTTTTCTGCAGACATTTCCGTTCTGTTTGCTTGTAAAAGATCGGTGCCGTTTCCTCTCTAGTCTTGAGTTGAAGATCCAAGTATCAGTTACGATCACGACAAAAAAAAAATGTTTTTACGAGACCACACACTTACTCGATGTGGGCACGTAGTTTTACTCTACAGTCAGCACACTGCACAGCCGATGTTTGCATGAGATATTTTCTATTATCGCCAAAGTGACTGACTGGCATCAAAAAACTGTCTACTACACAATGAAGATTTTGTAAGACGCGGAGGAGATAGAGCTCCATGCAATCCCGAGTACTTTTTCCCCATGTATAACTGACCTTCCTGCAGAGGAGTCTGTGTACACAGATATTTGGAGAGTTGCGACATCACGGACCTCCCTCTCTCTTCTTTTGGAAGCGCAGTCATACAAGCCGAACACGATGTAGTGAATCGGTCTATCGCGAGCTTAGGTGCGAATAGAGTCCCCTCAGAGCGCCCACCACCAATTTCGCCTGAGATTAGGCTCCCGAGAGCTACTAGAGCAGTGTTTCCCAACTCAGAAATGTCTGCGGACCACTTAGCTTGAAAATGGATCACGGCGGACCATGTCATAATGAAAGCAATTCTTGGTGTTGATTCTATTTTAGATAAACCTACTTTCGCCGTAGTATTTTAGTCTGGTCAATGAGTAAAATAGGGAAATTTTCATTGGCTGCGGTATTCCATTAATTATTTTTCCTGATTTCTCTGATTGATTAGTTTTTGCAGTGAGAGTTTCAGATAGTTAGTAACTGCTACGATGATGTCTTCAAATAAGACTTCAAAATTGAATGAAACAAAAAGTATAAGGCTGAATTTCAATCTGAGAGTGTTATTCACCTTCCTCTTCAGAAAGCTATAAAGCCAAAAATGAGCCTCATTTAAGATTATTATTTATGAAGAAATCCAGATTCGGCTTCTATTTCTTTAAAGACGTAGTCCGACAATAATTTTTGAGTTCTGGCAAACGTATTCGAATGTTGATTTTGAATAATTTCGAAATCAATGTAAGCATGTCTGTACCCATCGCCTTCGCATAATTTTAGACCTATAAAAAGAGAGCGTGTGTTTAGCATGTCACTTTTATTAGTCAGAAGAAATTATAACTTTTTCATAAGTAGACTCCAGATTCTCCCCGCGGACCACCTACGACTCTCTCGTGGACCACCTCCGGTCCGCGGACCACCTGTTGGGAACCACTGTACTAGAGTAACACTAGCTCAACTTCGGTCGGGCTTTTGTTCACGCCTTAATTCGTACCTTTCCACATACCCACATAGATGCACAGAGGTTTCACACCTTTCTGCACCGCTAAAAGAAGAAGAACACGATGCAGTGTTTGCAGGGAGAAATCCGCCATAAGAGATCGTGTAAAGCCTCGAGGCCGGCGGCTTCGCATAACCCGATCCTCAAAGGGGCTAGTCAGGGAGAATGGCCGGCTGTCAATAAAATGCCGAAGGTCCAAACAGTCCGATGGACCGGGATGTAAGAGCGTAAAGCTTAGACACTCCCCTGACGGTATACATAGTCCCGTAGATGACACATGTATAACTGATCTGGTCTACTCTCAACTGCCATTATGGTTTTTTTCTCTTACCTTGAGAGTCCGCCATTAATTTTGTTCACAATTTCCACGTTTACTTTCTCACGGAATCATCAGATTAACATTCTTCCGAGTCGCAATTTCAGAAAACATACCATACGCGTCACAATGATTTTCGTTTTTGGAGCGATTAAAGATGTTTTTCTCCTGAATTAAAGGGAGATAGGCAGCACTTGGCATGCGAGGCTTGTATTTCCGCTGAGTGGCATAAAACAGCAAGGAATATGAACCAAATCCAAAACTTACATGGTCCGATCAAGTACAGTGTTGGTGCCGTACATTTTTGAGAGCCATGCTTGGTGACTAGCAAGACTAATTTTACGTCAAAAGTATTGGATGTATCAGCGTTTCCAGTATTTTGATGATAGCTAATAAAATGGTAATCAGATGTCTCAATTAAAATTTTCAGTTCTTTAATGGCATGAAAAATGATGAGTTAAAAAAATGGGGTGAAAAATATAGCAAAAAGCAACACTAGAGGCTGCGAAAGCGAAGAGTGGGCCTACGTGCAGCCTACACAATGATCGTGGCGTATCGTGTACACTTTTTGCATGGGTTTGGAGGTGTTTCGTTTCGATGTCGTTGCCAGTCGTTAGCGCGTTTTCACGTACTATCATAATCGACCAGATAGTGGAGGCGTAGATCACAAAAAGTGTGAACTTCAAACAGCTCGAAGAGTTGGTCGTTCAGTCATTATTGATTTCGGTCCCGGACCGCGACGTCAGGTAAGCTGGGTAGTGGTGTCAACAACTCGACCTGCGCATCGAGTTTTTCTTTCTTTTAATGGACACTATTAGTGATCCCGACATGGCTACCAGCTGTCAAAGTGTCACGTCAAAGGCATTGCCAACTGGTAGCCAAGAGGGCTTCCTTCCCAAAAGCGGTGCCCATCGGTGCAAACTCTGACAAAAGTACTCGGCGAAGGGTCTATAGCGGCAAAAAGTCGCCACGGCAAACGAATCAACTCTTTCATACGCTAAAGCGGCAAACAGCTGAATCGAGCTTGCAATCGTCGACCGAAATGAGGCGAACGATGGCATTTCATTTCGGTAGAGAAATGATGTATGGTCGAGGGCATCCTTACCATAAATTTCTAGAGTACTATGGAGGCTTTTTCAGGACCTCCTCCGGTTTGTGAGGATGGAGGCTGGTTTCTGGGTCACGTGAAGCTGATGAAGTTCGCGCATCAAAGATCAGCCTCTATGTTCAAGCATGCTATAAGCAAGGCAGGAGAACCGAAATCGTGAATTTACCCTTACTAACCCCCAAATCAAACGCTAGTCATCTGTTGGGGTGTTCCAAAACAATGAAAAGCCGACAAAAGTTATTCCTTCTCAGAATGTCGAGACAATGCAAGTTTGCTCACAGCTCGCAAAATTACTGAATTTTGGAAGTATAAACACGTTGTCGTGCTCTGCGGCCGTGATCGTTCGGTCGCCACTCTGTGAAATAGACACTCATAGAGAAACGAGTTTCCAAACTCGGCACGACTCGTCGCAAGTTTATTATTCAGAAGAAGATGATAAGAAATATTCTTATCGTAGAATAATAAACTAACAATGCGACTAGGAAGTGGTATGGTTGACAACCGTATCACACTCCGAATTCAGTTGTCTTTGTAACGTTGATGACTACACACGGTAGTCATCAACGCACCATGCTCCACTAGGAGTTACGGTAATCGAGAGAGAAACACGTTGAGGTATCCGTATAGGTCCGATCTAAGCGCCAATGACTTCTTTTCCTTTCCGAAAATAGACTGCATGATCATGATGAATGGCAATTTTGACAGTACCAACAAACGAATGGATTAGCTGCTTCCAAATTTGGTTCGAGCGAATCGCATTAGTCTTCGTGGAGACTACTTTGAAAAACAATAAAGCCATTGAGAAATATGTACCGTTTTAATTCAGCCCTATGTGCAAAACTTAAGAGAAAACTCTCGTATATTTAAGAGGGTGTTCGGCAAATTGAATAGGTTAGAGAATTTCCTGTCGTCTCTTACGGTAGTGGTGCCGCGGTCTTTTAATTCATTTTATCCGATTTTGAAGGGCTCTCTTAGGCACCTGTGTTGGAATTTATATTTTTGAAGTGAGAGTTCCATTTATTCCTTCTGTGGTCTTTTACTTGTTTTACGATCTCTGCATTGAAATCACCAATGTGTAAGTCGCTGGAGTTTGCACACCGTAATTTATCGCTCACGTTGGAATGTTGTTAGAATGATGTTACCCCTGTAGTTATTTTCCAACTTCGAGGGCCAGAGTGATAAATGCTCTATCCTGTGGGTTTCCCCATATAATTGCAACCTTTGTAATATCATCCAACCCTTGTCAATCAGCTCCCTTTCAATAGAATATATTGCGTAATTTTCCATGAAATTACTACCCTTGAATGCGCACAACACTAAATAATTATGTCAATCGAAAGTATACGAAAATTTCGTCAAAAAAAAATACAAAAAACAAATTAAATGGACAATTCAGTTCACTTAACCGGGAACTGAATTGTCAAAACCTGTTCTCCGTTTTCCAAACTGGCCGTGCACGTCCATAACGTTTCGCGAGCCATCTCCACATCTCTGCCGATAGCCTCCAAATGCTGAAGAAACTATTTGCTTCCGTGCAGTAGCCATCCTACACGATGACTGCATGCTCTTTATGATGCTGATATGTTGCTAATTATGATGACATCCAGCCAGTCAGACACAACGCACCAGCAGCAGCCGATTCAACCAAATACTGAGAATTTAAAGAAGACTTTTGGAATTATTCAAACCTTTCTTCAGGATTTTGTGGTATGCCCAATTCGCCCGTTCGTAATTTGCGACTGATCTCTTCGATTTGTAGTTGAACTGTAAGAAGATGGGGTTAAAAAAGAAATCGAGGCAAGCCCCGATATTAGATATTTTCTATCACTGGTTAGATATTGTAAGGCGAGAAAGAAAATAGAATTCAATAAAAAAAAACAATTTCTAAATTTCGGAGTGAATAATGCATGTTTTTGTATCTGACGGTTTTCTTGCCAATCATAGATATATCTGTAAGATGCTTTGTTGGTCATTGATAGATTACGATTTCGGAGACTTTTATATAACATTTCTGTAACAAACCGGACTAAAATGGAGTGAAGTCACTTTAGTCCGGTTTGTAACAGAAATGTTTATTATTCTCAAGTTTCTGAGAATAAAATGGAAACATTCAATACTAAACGGCTATTCACCATTCCGCAAAGTGCATTGATAATAATTATCTCCAAATGTAACGAAAAAACAGATAATTACAGATATATCCTTGATATGTCTTGTCACAGTGCCAGCTCCATACACTCAGGGTGTCAATTTGTGATATATCAAAAAGTGACAGCCTGTTACAATAATTTACTTACATTTATGCATTTTTCTCTTTAATTGTTACATTCTAATGGATTGGGTGGGATAACACAAAAATTTAAAACAATGACAACGAAAAACGTTTAAATGATAAAATTAAACAAAACGATACACCACGTATTAAACATTTTTGTTTGTTTTTTGTCTTTTTTTTTTGTAATTAATGACACTCGAGGGCGTTTTATGCTCTCTTTATAATACTACTAAACGTTTCAACATTGATCAGCTTATTTTTTTTATATTGTTTATATCCTCTTTCACGGATTCGAATGAGACAAATAAATTTCATAATTTCTATAAAAAAAAACTTGCAATTACTGCTAAAATCTTTTGTCGCGTGCTTTTAATATATTTGAGAGAAGTTTTACGCATGTCAGCCCACAATACACGGCTAAATATATGATCAAATTCATCATAATAAAAATCACTAATTGAAAAAAGAATTTCATTAGATTAGACAATCTGGAAAACAAATTTTATTGAAATTTCAATTCTATTTTATATGAATATACTTTTGCCTCTGTCTCTGGATTATTCAAATTAAAACTGTAACTGTAATTTTATTATTAGATTTTGTTTATTATTTTTTTTATTTTTCCTAGGAAAAGGGATTATTAATTATTGATTAGAGACTGTAATTAAATTAGACATTATAAGAAATTGTTTGATTAATATATTCGACGCTATATAAAAAGTGATTATGTTTATATATACACACACAATATATATGTATTTCGGGGGGAAGAACCTGTTGTCTCTGTCGTTATTGTGATTATTTAAAAATGAAAATTTCAATAAAAATGCATATCAAGTCTAAGATATAAAAAACTAAATACTAAATAAAGTAGAGGAAAGTTAATACTGTACCTAAATATGCCTCCTGCTGTGTGGGATCCAATGTTGACGGCAGGATTGTTGGCATTCCCGGAATAAAGGTCTTATCATTTTCACTGCCACCCCATCGTGATTTCTTCTTACGTCTGCGTTCGGCTGCACTATCGAACAGACCTGGCAAATAAAAAAATACATTTCAATTATTCTGCAGAAAGGTACAAGGAATGGAAAGGAAAAGATAAATAGGTACAACGTGAATACTATTTAGTTACAAACTGTTTAGTCTGTTGTAAGGTGTCGTTTCTATTACAAAACAATTTTTGTTTATTTATTTTTTTATTATATATGTATTATGATTTGTTCTATCGTCTTACGTTAAAGAGCCGCTTATTGAATTTGGAAAGTTTTGTGGGGAACGGAATTAATTTTTTTCACCCTTAATTGTGGTGCAGTTCATGGTGGACACCACGTTCAGGGCGAATTGACATGGACGACTCGAAATATAAGTGAAAGTAATGCAAAATGTAAAACTAAAATATCTAAAGCCAAATTTGGTAAAAAAAAAAAGAGATACAAACATCATAAAATAATCCGGTTCCTATCGTGGCCGGGTCTATGTCCCGGAACCACCCATGCAATCATGCATGGCCAAGAGTCGCAAACCCCCCTCGACACATTCGGGAAAACACAGGAAAAGTTGCACACTCACAACCATCTTTTTTATACTACTGGAGCATCCCGTGCCGGCCCAGTTGCTCCAAATCCTACTTCTACGTGCCGGCATCGAAACTAATCCTGGTTCTTGGACATGCTGCGTCTGTGGTAAGAGGATCTACTCCAACGTTCAAACCTCAGTGCGTTGCTCGTGCTGCAGAGAATGGTGCCACTTTAAGAATTGTTCTGGGCTAAACAATTCAGACCTACGTTCAACAACTACAATTAACACCTTTCTAGCACCAAACTGTAGAATCTGTGGACAGCAGTCATGATCGACTTCCCAACATCACAATAATCAGGGCCAACAATCATCACCTGTCACCCCCACAGTTTCCGCCCAACACAATGCACCACGACATACCCTAACACCAGCACCACCACAGCCAGTTGTGAACTACTCTACCACAAAGATTGTCCAAATTAACTGCAATGGTCTTCAACACAAAATCATCGAGCTCACTGACTTCATGGACAGACATCACATCAAAGTCGCTGCGGTTCAGGAAACTAAGCTTAAAGCTGACTCACCGCTTAACTCATACGGAGGCTTCAACATCATCCGAAAAGATCGACCCACCGGCGCAGATTGAGGCTTAGCTTTCCTGATCCATAATTCGTTGCCATACTCAGAAATTGACATCACCGCCGTTGATAATACCACCGAACTCCAAGCGATTTCCATCAAGGCGGGAAATGTTGATATAAATATTCTAAATATCTATATACCACCAGCCTCAAGTTGTCCCACTGGTTTTCAGGCCAACATTTCTCCACTACTCACTGGACAATACCGCTTAATACTTGGTGATTTCAATGCACATCACGATCTATGGCACTCGAATCTCGACAACGACACCAGAGGCAACCTCATCGCTATAGCCAAATAGATGACTCCGATTTCTGTCCCGTGAACGATGATTCACCAACACGCGTTACAGGATCATGCAGGAGCTCCCCTGAAGTATCTATTGCCAGTCCCGGGCTCATCAACAACACCACATGGGAGCCATTCATCATCTTCTCGTCAAACCACCTGCCAATAGTTCTCACGATCGACAACCCGTCCCAATTCGCGTACATCGAAAAGAAAACGTACACAAATTTCAGCAAAGCAGACTGGATCGGCTTTCAAGCATATACCAGCGAAACGTTTTCTGCCTTACCAATTCCCACCGACGACGTACGTATTGCTGAAATAAATCTGAGACGGATTATCGTAGATGGTGCCAATAGATACATCCCTTCCGGCCACATACCAATCTTGAGACCACATTTTCCATCCAGTGCCGTAGAATTGGCAAAAATGAGGGATGAATTCAGAGCAATAGACCCCAGTGATCCTCGTATCAGCGACCTAAATAAGGTGATAGCCCAGCAAGTAAATGACCACAGAAGATAACAATGGAACAAGCATTTAAAATCCTGCCACATAAAATCCGGTGTAAGCAACCTTTGAAAAACGGTACGTGCGTTATCTAACCCCACAAAACCCAAAGGTGAGGTAGCCATTAAGTTCGGTGATAAGTCCTACAATAACGACGACAAATGCGCTCATAAATTTAATCAACAATTCGTCGAACATCCCGAAAAAGATAAGCTCAAGCGCACTATTACAAGAGCTATCCGCAACAGCAACAACGATCCACACCTTCAGGTTACCTCAAACCAAGTAAGACTTGCAAATGAAAATGCTAAAAATTCCACAGCGTTCGGCCCTGACGGCATTGCTATGATCATGCTGAAACATCTAGATTTACCGGCCATTGATTATATCACTGCCACGATGAATCTATCGTTAAAATCATTCATCATTCCTGAGTTATGGAAGAAAGGCCGCATAAACCAAATACCCAAACAAGATAAAGACCAAACTCTAGCAGAATCATACCGTCAAATAACGCTCGTGTCTCCTGTGGCCAAAATACTGGAAGCACTACTATTGCCGAAACTTTAAGAGCACATACAGCTGGCCAATCATCAACATGGTTTTCGTAAAATGCATAGCACCACCACCGCTCTCGATACGATCACCCAAACCTGGCAAACAACACTCCTTAGGAGAATCCTACCGCCCGATCACGCTCTTATCTCCTGTAGCAAAAATACTTGAAGCATTGATACACAAAACTCTTACGACGCACATACAACTCGCCAATCATCAACACGGCTTTAGGAAAATGCACAGCACAACCACTGCATTAGACCGAATCATGTCTAAGGTCTTAAATGGAATGAACCAACCAAAGCCGTTTAAGCGCACCATCCTAGTGGCTTTGGATCTGTCGAAAGCGTTCGATATGGTGAATCACTCGCTCCTACTGACAGACCTCAAAAACTCATCCACACCGTCGTATGTAGTTAAATGGATCGCAAACTACCTTGCCGGACGTCAATCCAGCACTGAGTTTAGAAATGGGAAATCTAAACTAAGAAGGATCAAACAAGGAGTACCACAGGGCGGAGTTCTTTCCCCCACTTTGTTCAACCTCTACATGTCAGGGCTTCCCACCCCACCTGAAGGAATCGACATAATATCCTACGCTGATGATTGTACCATCCTGACATCCGGCAACGATATCTCAGACATGTGCGACCGTATCAACGGCTACTTAGAAGAGCTCAACACCTTCTTCATTAGCAAGAACCTGAAGCTATCAGCACCCAAATCCTCGGCCACCCTCTTTACCACGTACAACCAGGAATACAACCTACGGCTAGACATTAATGTAAACGACACCGAAGTCCCCACTGTCCGTCACCCCAAAATCCTCGGCGTCACAATTGACAATCACGGCATTTTCAATAGCCACGCCGACAATATATGTGACAAATTGAAGAGTAGAAACAAGATCCTAAAATCTCTCGCTGGCAGCAAATGGGGAACTGATAAAGAGACATTACTCACCACTTACAAAGCCATCGGTCGTTCAGTGGTAAACTACGCCGCACCCATATGGACAAACAATCTCTGCAACACTCGATGGAAACGAATTCAAACGTGCCAGAATGCAGCAATGCGTACAATCACTGGATGTGTACGCATGACATCACAAGATCACCTCCACCAAGAAACTAAGCTGCTTAATCTAAAAACTCATAATGAGCTACTCGCAAAGCAATATCTTGTTGGCTGCTATCGTAGTCAACACCCGAATTTCGATCTTATGGACAAAACCCCACCTCCACGTCATGTTAGACGTACATTAAGGGACAAGGAAAGGGAAGTCCAAAGATTCAAAAGAGTTCCCCTCGATAACACCAACAACTACAAGGCGGCTCTAAAGCAGTTGCATACTAGCGAGGTAACAATAGCCACGAATGATCTGTCATTAAACCGTGTCCTTCGAGCTCGACCACCAGATATCTCCAATGACGAACTACAGCTACCTAGAGCCACACGTACCACCTTGGCTCAGCTTCGATCTGGATGGTGCTCCAGACTAAATTCATATTAGACCCGTATCGACAGCACCATTGCAGACACTTGTCCAGCATGTGGAGCCAGCCCGCACAACGTGGACCACCTTTTCAACTGTAATGCCGCTCCAACGCATCTAACACCCATTGCGCTTTGGGAAAAACCAATTGAGGTGGCCTTCTTAGGCCTCGAACTTGAGGAGAGAATGCCAACCATTTACGAATGACACTAGTTTCCCCCCCCCCTTACTTGCGCCGCTACAACAACAACAATGGACTTAACCAGCCGTAGTCTGGCTGGTCTAGCGGTTAGCGCGCGCACCTTCTGTACACAGGCTCATGAGTTCGAATCTCACCGTGTTCCATGGTGTTTTTCGAACTCACGAGCTTGTGACGGACTATGATCTCACTCAGATGTTAAACGAGTACCCATTTATGGGGATAAATAACACTGCTGAGCGTGATGCTGATCTCATTACCTCAACAAAAAGCAGATAAGATCTTGGAAATAGGATGTCACTAACACATCCTGCGGCCTTAGTCCAATGCTGGATTGTCGCGCCTGTTATTTATTTATTTTAACCAGCCGAAACCATGCAAGCGTACCGTCCTGGTTGCTCTCGATCTGTCAAAAGCATTTGACACAACCACACTCTATTGCTAACAGATCTCCGCAATACTACACCACCGTACATCCATAAATGGATCGCCAATTACCTTGCCGGTCGTCAATCCTGTACAGAGTTTAGAAACGGGAACTCTAAACTCAGGAAAATCAAACAAGTCGTTCCCCAGGGTGGAGTCTTATCCCCCACTTTCTTCAACCTCTACATGGCAGGATTACCCACACCAAAAACGGGATTACAAATCATCTCATACGCAGACGACGGCACCATCATGGCAACTGGTAACGACATTCCCGGAATGTGCGATCTAATCAACGAATACCTGCAGGTTCTCAACGCTTTCTTCGTCAGTAAAAATCTGAAGCTATCTGCGCCCAAGTCCTCGGCCACATTATTCACAAGCTTCAACCAAGAGTACAACACACAACTGCCCATCTACGTTGACACCTACATCATCCCAACAACCAGGACCCCCAAAATCCTTGGTGTCACGCTTGACAACTCCGGCAAATTCAACACCCACGCCGAAAATATATCTTCCAAACTCAGGAGCAGGAATAATATATTAAAAGCACTTGCCGGAAGTACATGGGGCACAGACAAAGAAACCCTCTATCGATCGGTCGCCCCCTAGTCAATTACGCAGCACCAATGTGGACAAATGGTCTCTGCAACACCAACTGGAGCCACATTCAAACCTGCCAAAACACAGCACTACGCATCTACACCAGGAAACAAAAATAATGACTTTGAGGAGCCATAATGAACTTCTCACTAAGCAATATTTAGTCGGATGCTATCGAACAAACCACCCGAACAACTTACTCATGGACAAAACACCACCGCCACGTCGAATCAGACGTTCAATCAGGGACAAAGAGCGTGAAGTCCAGCATTACACAAAAGTTCCTTTCGATGACTCCGACTACAAGGCGGCCATTGCAGACTTACACACATCCGAAGTTCATAAAGCTACTCAAAGTCTCATGAACAACCGTGTACTTGGCATTAAACCTCCTGTCATATCTCCAGATGAAGAATCACTACCAAGAGCAACTCGTACCACCCTAGCTCAACTTCGATCCGGCTGGTGCCCGCGACTAAACTCCTACTTGTCACGAATAAATAATGAAGTCGCCAACACTTGCCCAGCCTGCAGAACCAGTCCACATGACGTGGACCATATTTTCGATTGTTCAGCTGCTCCTACGCATCTCACACCACTTGCGTTATGGACACAACCCATCGAAGCAGCTTTTTTTCCTAAATCTAGACCTCGAGGATGGAATGCCCACCATCTTCGAATGACAATGTGCAACTTGAATTGAATTTGATTGAATGTTTCCCCTTTTGTGCCGCTACAACAACAAAATTAGCATTCAGCATTTTCATTTTAGCCGGGGTCATTAAGCTCAATACATATAAGAGTGCAAAAGGGTCAGTCATGTTTATAGTAGGCGGTTACAATGGCACTCTTCCACTGAAGAACCGAAAATGCCAGTGGTATCACAATCATAGCGGGATTTTCCATATGAGTAACCAGGACAAGTGCCTAGGGCGGTAAATATTAAGTGGGTGGCATATTTCTCTAATTTTTATACATTTCATTAATTTACAGTGCTGTAAAATACGCATTTTTTATCTTAACAAGAAGTTTACATAATTAGAACAAAATAATTTTAAGCTCTGCGAAAACGGTCGCTTTAGTCAAAGATCAAATGATGAGTACCTTGAAGTGCCAACTGATTGCCTTAATTCAGCAGAAAATTGGCAAAAACTGCCGTTTTCACTGCTTAAACTATTTTAGCAGTCTCTGTCTTTTTACATGAACCACCACTCGTCGGAATAACGAAATTGCGCCCTTAAAATAGCCTACTTCCAGGCTCAACCAATAAGCGAGGGCGACAAATTGATCACTGCCCAGGGCCGGCTTATAGAGTAAATCCGGTCCTAATCACAATGGATAAACTTTTGGTCTAAGTGCGCTAGGTTCTTCATTGTGTTTGATCTATATACCTAACGTAGGTGACAATTTGGTGACTTGAAATTTTTGATATTGAGTGCGCCCTGTGAATCTGTTGCAAAAAAAAATGTAGAACACTCTACTTGAATTTAGCGTAGATTGCGGAAATTCAAACCACGTAGCTCCACTTTATGGTTACAATTAGGCCTGTTCGGTACCGAGATTTCAGTACCGGGTTTCGGTTTTTTCAATACCCGGTACCACAAGCGGTTTCCCTGACTCAGGTTTTTTTACAGCACCGACGGTTTTTTTTAACCATAAGCCGGTTTTTTTGAGTACCGGGTTAAAAACCGGTACCAAAAAACCTGAAAAAAACCGGGTCATGGTTGAAGTGAATCGTTCTTTTTAACCAAGTGAACACCGGTTTTGTACCGGGATCCCGGTTTTTGAAACAGACCTAGTTACAATCGTAATCATGGGGGGAACAAGTTCTTAAAGGGACCACTTTTTTATTTAATCTGCATTAAGGGCAAGGCAAGGAAAAGCAATTTTTTCATATAAAAACCATTTTTTAACAAAGGTTAAAGTTCGTCTTTCTACATGAATTTCGGATATTGAGTCAAAGAGACTGTAAACTAGGGAGCTTCGCCCCCTGCTCGCTTCGCTCGCCAACCCCAGGGGCCGAGGCTAATTTCGGGCGCGGCCGAAATTTGGATACCCTTCGCTTGGGCTAAAAGTTTGTTCGGGCGTACCTATGACTTGTATTTAATCCCCCTCCTCATTCTTTTTCTTCCGTCTTGACAAAAGTTTTGGGCTTGGTTGAAATAAGTGGGCAAAAAAAATATTTACTCGGAAAATTTTATTGGGGTTGCCGGTGCATGACCCCACAGTACGATTCCATTCGTTTTGAACTTTTTAGTTGCTTTGATAAAGACACATTAATTCAAGGTTTTGGGAAATTGGTGTAAAAAAATGTTTCTTAGAAGAACCAATATGGGGGGTTTGGTTTGTATGGCAGCCCCATGACCCCATGGTCCAATTTGATTCAATCTTACATAGGTTTTGTGTCATCAACAGAAATACATTTGTGTGAAATTTGGTTGAAATTGGTGAACAAATAAAAAAGTTTTTCTTAGAAGAACCTAATTTGGGGGGTTAAGTTTGTATGGCAGCCCCACGACCCCATGGTCCGATTTGATCCATTCTTGCATATATTTTGTGTTATCTATAGAAACACATTTGTGTGAAATTTGGTTGAAATTGGTGAACAAATAAAAAAGTTTTTCTTAGAAGAACTCAAATTGGGGAGCTAGGTTTGTATGGCAGCCCCATGACCCAGTGATCCAATTTGGGTGAATCAAACATACAAACAGCCTGCAACAATAAGAAGCACGTGTGCAAAATTTCAGCTCCGTAGCTATTATAGTGGCCGAGAAAAACGCGCTGCAACAGACGGACAGACAGACAGACGGACATCGCCCAATCGATTCATCTCGTCATGCTGATCATATATGTATACTTTTTATATGGTCGCAGATACTTCCTTCAATGCGTTACAAACTTCATGACAAAGTTAATACACCCTTTCACTCTATGAGCGAAGGGTATAAAAACATTGCGAAGTGACAGCCTCCAACTAGCAATCCTTCATGTGACTGTTACGATTGTTTAATTGTCAGATTTTTTGCAAACCACGTATCTATAAACATATGACAGTTCCATGGCAATGTAAATACAATTATGTATCACAGTTGCATTCCTGTTTAGCTGACCTACTTCTAGCTTAAAGCTTCAAAAGGGAAATCTCCTACTGCCCGTGGCGATCTAATCAAGCAATTATTGCATCGAATTCCTCATTAATTCTGCAAAGGTCGCCATAGACTTAGCGATTAATTGAACAATCAAAGGCCATTTCTGTGGAGAAAGGTCATTTTATCTTGCGAATTAGTAGTGGAATCGATTGGCTAATGTATGCCGACTTTAATGAAGTCTGAAGAAAACTCCGAAACTTTTAAACGGCAATGCTCAAACCTAAAAGCTCACATAGTGCACGAGGAGAAAACCGGATATTATTGAAAGTAAATAATGGAATGTCCTTTCAGTATATATTCATTTTTACTACATTATTCTGACGTCGTATTTACTTGGCAGCATAATAAGTGTCGCGAAGAGAAGTGATCGCTTGATCAGCATCAAATTGGTTATCTGCGGAAGGGTGTGGAACGTAATAAGTGCCTACGCTCCCCAAGTGGGACTGCCACCAGAAGAAAAAGAGCGATTTGGGACGACGTTGACACCCTGATTCAGACCATTCCAGATACCAAATTGGTGTTCTTGGGAGGAGATTTAAATGGCGATGTGGGTGAATCAAATTATGATTACGAGGATTGCCATGGTGGAAAGGGTGAAGGGCTACCCTACGGTCAGAAATGACGAAGGATAATCTATTCTGACCACGTGCAGATCGCATGGTTTAGTCATCCTAAATACATGGTTTGTGAAAAACGAGAGACACCTGATCACCTACAGTAGTGGACACGGAGATAGGAAACACGAAACGCAGATCGATTACCACCTCTGCTTCGATTTTATGAGAAGGTGGGTAAAAGACTGCAAGGTGATCTTGGGTGAATCTGTCGTCAGCCAACATCGTTTGCTCCTGTCAGAATTTATTTTGAAAGCAGGAGGAGCAAGAAATAGAAGAACTCCCAAGCCAGTCGAAAAAATCAAGTGGCACAATCTCACAAACGACAACTTTGAACCTGTAGTAATTCCATTCATTGATAAAATGACGGAGTGGTTTCAAAACAACACCAACTGCCCCGAGCACAGTCCAACACAAATGTGGAATAGTTTCGCTGAAATGTCAGTAAGTGAGGCGGAAAAGGCACTTGGAGTTTCGAAAGGTCCACTCCACACGAAGAAAGAAACATGGTGGTGGAACACCGAAACTAAGGAAGCAGTGCAAGCCAAATCGAACGCATTTAAGGCATGGACGAAATGTGAGTCAAGCAGTGAAGCCGAACGGGTTCAACTTCGCGAAAATTATATGCAATGCCGGAAGAAAGTAAAGCGCTTGGTAGCTCAAGCAAAGGCGAAGGCAGCTGAGAAATTCTACCAAGAATTAGAATCTCAGACTGCGACCGAAGGACCGTCTTTGCGCGAGAGACCTAAGCACGACGCCAGGATATTTAGGGTCGCAGCCCAAAGGAGAAGGAACGCTCGGGAAATACAGGCGCCAAAGTACGTGGAGGACGCGCAAGGAATGTTGCTGATTGACGATACGGCAATTTGTAGCAGGATGCGAGAGTATTTTGACGAACTTCTAAATGAAGAATTTCCTCGGGCAGCTTTTCAAGATGTTGAGCCGAATACCACAAATATTGAAGATATCTCAGAGGAAGAGGTGATGGAGGCAATGCATCAGATGAAACGCGGAAAGGTAGTCGGACCGGACAAAATCCCCGCGGAATTTTGGTTGAAAATGGAAAATGTCGGGCTTAGTTGGCTCACAGTTCTCTTCAACAAAATCAAAGGCGGGCAGCCGATGCCTGATGCTTTCAGGGAAAGTTTTCTTCTTCCTTTCTATAAGAACAAGGGAGACTCACGCAAACTCAACAACTATAGGGCTATAAAGTTAATACCTCATACACTAAAGATCTACGAGCGAGCTGTCTGCAACCGATTGAGAAAGATTGTGCGGTTGAATGACAATCAATGCGGCTTTGTTGAAGGTCGATCTACAGTCGATGCGATTCAGTGCATGCGTATTGCGATGGAAAAGTATAGAGCAGCACGAAAGGACTTGTATTTTGTGTTCATCGATTTGGAGAAGGCATTCGATAGAGTACCTCGTGATCTGATATGGTTGGCCTTGAGAGCACTTAATGTCCCCGAGGCATACGTCAGGATGATACGAGACATGTATGATGGAGCTACGACTAAGGTTAGATGCACAGCCGGTGAATCAGAAGAATTTCCGGTGAATGTCGGAGTACACCAGGGCAGTGTATTGAGTCCGTTGCTCTTCAACATCGTCATGTGCTACTTATTAACACGTATCTCCGACGGCCTAGAAATATCTCTTCTTTTTGCCGATGATATAGTCCTCAGTATAGCCCAAACATCGTTGCCTTGCAAGCTGCACTTACAAAATGGTGTGACATTCTGGAGGAGCATGGACTGAGGGTAAGTATAACAAAGACTGAGTTCTTATGCTGCCAATTCTCAGACCCAAATGCACCGATACCAGAAATGCACGTCAAAGGAGAGCAGCTTAAGTCTTGTACCAAGTTCAAGTACCTTGGATCGATGGTGAACAGCGGAGCTACATGCGATGATGACATCAAACATCGCACAAAGGTTGGGTGGATGAGGTGGCGAGAAAACTCTGGAGTTTTCTGCGATAAGAAAATGCCACTGAAGCTAAAGGGCAAGTTGTACAAAACGGTTGTACGTCCCGCACTCATGTATGGATCAGAATGCTGGACCATGTATGAAGGTTACGCGAAACAAATGACAGCGACTGAAATGAAAATGTTACGCATGTCAGTTGGTGTAACCAAAAGGGACCACATCAAGAGTAGCTACATCCGAGGCAGCTTGTCCATAGACCAACCAATAACCGAAAAGCTCGAAGACCGACGAATGGATTGGTATTGCCATGTTCAAAGGCGTCCGCCTGAGAACCCCGCAAAGAGAGCGATATCAATGGAAGTTCCACTTGATGGACCCAAGGCCAGAGGCAGACCGAAGAACACCTGGATGTGTCAAATGAAAAAGCAACAACAACGCATTGGTCTCGGCGATGACACGATCCAAGATAGAGCTGCCTGTAGAAATATGCTGAGAAATTATCGCCAAAACGGGCGATGTGCCTACACCGCAGGTCGAGCAACGCGGAACCATGGAGCGGTATAAAGAACGAGGCAAGGAAGGAAGAAGAAGGAAGAAAAATGCATTTGCAAGGTCCGAAATGTTTGTTCAGAATCCCTCAATGTCTCTCTGGTTTGTTTAAACCCTAGGGCATTGACTAGCTGCTTTTCAACCTCTCCCACGATTTCGTATAGATTTTCCGTATGCCTCGACAGACCTTCATTCATTTCTAGGTCGTCCCACACGACGGCCTGCAACGGTTCCCGCGGATTCCAATCGAGAGCCTGTTTTGCAATATTTTCTCGCTGTTTTCGAAATGTTTGACCTATTTACTGCCACTATCGGTGCATATCCTATTTCGGCCAGTAATTGCAAGGTATTCTTCTTCTTCTTTTAGCGGTGCAGAAAGTTGTGAAACCTCTGTGCATCTATGTCGGTACGAGTTATGGTTCGTCAATGTTTTGTGTCCGTGAGGTCTAAGGAAAAAACATAGCTGCTGCGATAGGGTTTTCCCACAGCGATATAGGGGTAAGATCAGTGGGCGCAGCGGGGCATTGAAACAAATGACCCACATCATGAGGAGTGCCATCGCAGTTTGGACAGATGTTTTGGATGTCCGGGTTTATGCGGGAAAGGTACGAATTAAGGCGTGAACAAAAGCCCGACCGAAGTAGATCTAGTGTTACTCTGGTGACATCCTTATCACTCGCTGTGGCGAGTACGGTGCAATCGTCAGCATAGGAAATCACCTTGATTCCTTCAGGTATTATGGGAAGGCCGGACGTGTAGATGTTAAACAGTGTGGGGGAGAGTACCTCTCCCTGTGGAACACCTAATTGGTCCTATGGCAACTGCCTCTCCGGGGCGGTCCACACCCGTTTTCTACAAAACGGCCAAAATGCCTGCCTGGCAAGAACCCTGAAGGTTCGATGCAGGAAGGCTGTGTTTGTCAGTAATTGCGAGGTCGTCGTTAGATATTGCCTTAGGCCAGCGAATGCGCGCCGTAGGCACTGATTTTACGAATGTTTGCAGTTTGATTATAATGTTTCCGTGATTGCCCATTAGATGTTCTAAGCCCAACTTATCGCAATTTACGTTCCTTAAATTATCCAACTCACCTGATTCCGACGTCTCCGACGGTCCATTGCTCACCGAATCGTTACTATTCGAATTCAACAAGGCCGAGAAATTCTTCGGACCCATTGCTGCCATCTCATGAGCGGCTTCCATAATCGGGAACAACATTCCCATCCCCAATCCCATTCCACCCATTCGCATGTCCATACGACCATCACGACTGGTCGTGTCCTTATCGAAATCGCGACTTGCACTACGCTCCTTGCGCGTGAATGCTTCACGCTCCCGTTCACGTTCGCGTTCATTCTCCCCGGCCCCACGATCCCTTTCGTCTCTATCGCGATCACGATCACGTCTGCGGTCGCGATCGCGGTCTCTCTCTCGATCGCGTCGCGTGTCGTAACTTTTGCTGCGACTACGTCGCGACGATGGTGACGACGGTGTTCGCCGGCTTCGACTCTTGCTGCGTCGTCGCGACGAATGATTTCGATCGCGATCCCAACGTGGCGAACGGGAGCGACGACGTTCGCTACGATCCGGACTGCGACGATCACGATCGCGACTTTTGTCCCTGAAAATTGGAAAATTTGCAAAATTTGATGAAAACTAACCTCTTAAAAGGGTCATCGAGACAGAATCTACATTCGTGTGGAAAAGGTAATTTATCGACTCAAATTCGTTAAAATACCTTTGACCCAAACGAAGATCTATCTACCGGAGTCTTAGTTTTAGCAAAAAATATCAAACTTACCTGCGACGACGGTCCTTGTCCCGGTCGCGATTTCTATCACGATCTCTCGACCGGGAACGAATTCTTTCACGGTCTTTAGTACTTTCACGATCTTTATCACGTTCACGATCTTTTTCACGCTCCCGGTCTTTTTCTTTGTGTTTTGAACTCATTTTTGCGAGTAACTAATCCCGACAATTGCTTGAAAACTGCAAAAAAGACACTCGAAAATGCTAGACGTGTGAAAATTCTGTCGTGGAAAATCAAGATGGCGAAATTTTAAGCGCTTGACATCTACCGAACGCAGTCCAGGATTTATCAGAGTGAGTGAGTTCAATGTCTTTTGTTATTGTGGGACATATTTGATTTTATGCAGAACTAATTTGTGTAAATAGCAGAATTCTAAAAGAATTAACTTACGTCATTGGGAAAAATTATTAAATATCCTTAAAAAGAGATTTTTCATTCATAAAAAAGTAAAGTCCACAGAATTCTCAGAAGTAAACAAAGCACCAACGGCAGCACTTCCACACAGTTGTCAGTGAATGTTTTGACTTTTGACGTTTCTTCAACGCACGTGTGTTTTGACTTTTCGGACAATTCGTTCTGTTCGCGGCTAGTTGCTGTTTTTAGTCGAAATTTCGTTTTAGAAATGACACAAATGTGGTTTAGATAAGTCATAAGCATTCAGTACATTGTCACATTACAATTCCCTCATCGTCATGGCGAAACATAAAAAAAATAATCATCTGAAAGCCGAGGCTTTCACGTCCAAGAAGGCGGCCACCAAACCGAAAAAGCTGAATCCCTTTGAGGTTCATCTGAACAAGGAGAAATTCAAGATCCTCGGACGTAAGAACAAGCACGATCGCGGCCTGCCGGGAGCATCGCGTGCCAAGGCACAGCAAAAGCGCAAAGCCACCCTCGGTCGCGAGTACTTGGAGAAGCACAAGACCAACACGTTCACAGACAAACGGATCGGCCGTAGAGCCGATGATGATGACGACCGTTTGGCCATGGCACGTTTTGCTGCCGAGAAACTCGCCCAGCACAAGGAGAAACGCAAAAATATTTACAACCTGAACGAGGACGAAGTGCTGACACATCGTGGTCAAACGCTGGAGGAGATCGAACAGTTTCGCGAGCCGGACAGTGATGCGTCGGATGATGAGGCGCTGGACGGTAAGATCGGATCCTTCTTTCTCTAAATGGCAGGGCTAAAATTGAATTTTTGTTTTCCCCCTACAGCTGAGTTCACCGAGGCGGCACATTTCGGCGGTGGCGACGACAAGAACAAGCTCGATCGCAAATCGGCGATTGAGGACATGATCATTGAGACGAAACGCAAGAAGGCGGAAGTGGCCAAAGATAAGGACGAAGTGTATCAGCTCACCACGCAGCTGGACTCGAGCTACAAAGATTTGATCCCATTGATGGGCAAATTGTCAAAGCGGGAGAGTATGGCGAAGCCGCCACAGGACGATTACGATCGGATAATGCGCGAAATGATTTTCGAGCCGCGCGGCGAAGTCACGGACAAATTGGCCTCCGAGGAGGAGATGCAACGCAAGGAGAAGGAACGGTTGGAGAAGCTTGAACAAGAGCGATTGGCCAGAATGCGTGGCGAAGATCCCGATGAGCCGGCCAAGCCAACACATCGATCGGCCGACGCTCTAGACGACGGGTATTTTGCCGGTTCGGATAACGAGGAGGAAGGGACGCTGGCGTACGGTTTGAATGGTAAGTAGGGTGAGGCGGGGGTTTTGGGATCTTGAGAATTGTAGTGAGATGGCATATGATGAGAAGAGCCGTGTACCGCTAGTCCCCGCACAGGGGGGTCGATGTCCTTGTGACACCAGCCAAGGAAGGCTGGATGTAGTGGGACAAAGATCTTTGGTGAGTTGTGACACCACGGACCTAACAGCGCAAGGGGGCCCCTGGTACAGTTGATACGCCATGGTAACGTTCCCGTGCTCCTGAGTTATGTACGGGTGGCTCATGGCGTGACCTACCTCCTCCCATGATTTACGGGAGGGAAGTCACTAAAGGCCAAGCACGATTATGGTGTCCTCTGGTGGGGGAGTGCATCGTATGGAATCGGAGTTGATGGCTTCGCATGATCCGAGTCCTGAAGGGGCTAGTTAGGGAGAACGGCCTTGGTGGTAAATGCCTACGCGCCTATATCTAACTAGTTGTGGATTGATGACCACACTGCCCGAGTCGCATTGCTGACTAGTAAACTGAAGGGGCCACCTGGATGTGAAAAGCAGCGCTACGTGTCTACACAGGCTCGTAGTCACAGGTCCAACGAGCCTGGGATGTGCACATCTGAGTTCTGATGTGAGGCTTAACCAATAGGGGGCCGAAGGAGGATCACACCTGCTATAGAGAAGTCTATAGCGAATAGTGAACTACGGGGATGGGCGTGCCCAGGGGACCATGGTCCTTACCCATCAAGGCGTTGGCTTCGTAGTGGCTGGAGGTTGTTACCCAAGTCATCCAGCTAGTGATGCAACCCCGGGGTTGGGTTCCTGATGGTGTGTGCATGCGCCGGATGAAGAAATCCCCATCTGACAATAAGACGTTGTCAGTAAAAAGCCGAAGGTCCAAACATTAAGCGGGACCGGGAGATAAAGGCCGAAAGGCTAGGTGCTCCCCTGACGGTATACCTCGTAGATGGTTTGCTTGTACCGCCAGTCGAATCACTTTTTCACTCCCCGAAAGGGAAGTTCCGGCACCACGTTGAAGCGCAACTATACGCCGTTGTGAAACTACAGCCCGCACGGGGCCTACTTTTATGTGTCGGATAGGGAAATTGCCGCCCGTCGGTGCACCTTGGCTGGTATCTCGACACCTCTTGGCCTTCCACCACTGCTGAAGTGTGGGCGCCTTGCACACCCACGTAGGACTGGTGGCCTAACTATTCGGGTAGAGCGCGATAGTTTCTTTCCGAGGTCCCACTGCAATCGACGCAATGTATTTCTGCCAGTATGGGTCCTGCCTACTCATGCAGGCGTGAAGCCGATATAAAGCCGAACAGTAGCACCCAAACTAAGTATTGACAGCGCCATCGGCAATGCCAGACAGACCAGAGCTGGGCTGCTGTGCAATATCCGGATGCAAGCGCCTGTAGCGGCGACTAAATGTCTCCTTAGCGAAGGCATTTAGAGCCAGGACATGTTTACGTCTAAAGAAACAGCGAAAGACATTCAGAGAACCATCCTCGATAGTAACGCCGAATGCGTCAAGATTCCGGATATCCTCCGGGAATGGCATAGTACATGCGTTCAATCTTCGTCGAGATGGTTGCATATGGGACACAAAGTATCTTCTTCTTCTTCCTTGCCTCGTTCTTTATACCGCTCCATGGTTCCGCGTTGCTCGACCTGCGGTGTAGGCACATCGCCCGTTTTGGCGATAATTTCTCAGCCGACACAAAGTATCATCAGCTAAATTGCGCGTATGAAGCCATGCCTTATGTGATCCGTGACCAGTGATGATGAATCCTAGACTTGATTGAAGTCAAAGTCAGTATTTCCTCCCATAGGCCGCTGTTTCTCATCTAGACAGGACACACTCCTGCTGTTGTGGTTGTAGCGATTCAAGAGATTTTTTTCTTCTCTTGAATCGATGGGGGTCTTGGCAGCTCTTGGCCGTTGTAACATCGGGTAGCTCCGGGACGATTTACATCGAAGAACCGGCCGTCGTAGGAGCATTTTTATGGTCAACACAAACATCCATGGGTCACAGTTGGATTCGAAACCACGCACCGGCAACTCAGAGATCTCTGCCACTGAGCCACCGAATGCCCCGGACACACTCCTCTACTAGGCCGGCAATTTCTCGCCGGGATCTCCCAGAGACACTCTCCGGGGATAACAAACTACTAAGGAGTAACGAAAACCCTCTTCGTATGTAAAACGCTGTTCCACGACGCAAGATCTCCAAATCAAGAGAGGGTGCACCCATCGGGGCTTGAAGAGCCACGGTAGATACGGAGTCATTCAGTCAGCGGGACACGTTGACACGTTTCACACAGTTCCCTAACACCAACGGTATGGGATTTATATGCTTCACAGCCAACAAACAAGGATTCGTAGAACCTCTGGATTGCGCCCCTACCGAGACCTCCGTCCTTCCTAACAACGCGTGTCAACCACAAATTTTTCCGTGACAGCTGTGAAGTGGCACCTGAAGTTCATCCTCTCTCCCATAGTTAGGCCCAAGTGCTTGACCTGGACCGCCTTGTGCTTGAGTCTAACTTTCCCCATCCCCATCACTGGAGGACGACTGCGGTCGAAACTGCCCTTAAGCAACATCGTCACAGTCTTAGAAGACGAGACTTCAACTCCCATCTGGGATCTCCATTGATGGACAACGACGATGTGTGACAATCCCAGACGGTCTAGCGCAGCACGCGAGTTACCCTCAACAACGATGAATAAATCATCGGCATAAGCGCAGCACTTGCACAGCCGGTCGAGAGACTTAAGCAGGTCGTCCATGACTAGGTTGCAGACGAATGTGCCTAGGGAGGAGCCCTGTGGACAGCCACGCGATGCGCGTTTGCTTACCACATCATAGGCCCCGAAGACAAAGGACACTCTGTCGGAGAAGTAGCTCCTCCCAAGAGACAACTCCGGACAGCCCACTGCCTCGAGCTTGCGCAGGATGGTATCCCACAGCAAGTTATCAAAGAGCACCCTTGAAGTCGATAAAAAGCCCAAGGACGTATTGAGACGCACGAGCTGCTTGATGCTGTCTCCCTAATGAAGAGCCACGCATCATCAGTACATCTGGCGGCACGAAATTCAGACTGGATGTCGGACATCTGACCGACAAGCCTTTCCTCCATCCTCCGGACAAGAATCCCTTGCAGCACTTTACCAAGTACTGGAAGAAGACTAAAGCCCCGTTATGACTGAGGTTTGGACTTGTCTTTATCAGCAGTCCTTCAGCAGTACAACCATGCGAGCAGACTTCCAACTCGTCGGAAAAAGACGCGTTCGGAAGCAATCTGCGAAAAGGCACTTTAGTATTCCGGGACGGCATGCCAGATGTGCTTGCACATCCCGCCTGTCATCCCATCCCACCCAGGCGATTTCCTGCTTCTCGACTTAGCAATGCAAGCAGCTATCTCCCCAGTCTAAAGAGCAGGAATTTCATCCTGTTCAGAAGCCTGATCCAGAGGTGCATCACTAGGTGGAGCAGCTGGAAAGAAGCTGTCAAGGAGTACACTCACAGATTCCTTCCAGGATCGCATACGTCTACCCTCAACATCGAAGGTAGAAATATCGCAGGCCGACTTCTTTCCCCGACAGACACTATAGGCATTACCCCAAGGATCGTTGGAAGACGCACTGACGAAACCTTGTCAATGATCAGTTTTACACTTTGCCATCATATTGCGGTACCCGAAGAAATTCCGCCGGTGGGCGGCACTATATCAATTGGATGGAGTGCTTTGGCTCGTTGTAAGCGCCTTCGAAGGCGAGCTACCTCACGCTTAAGTCAGTAGTCCACCATCTGACGGGTCTTCGTTCCATCGTACGGTGGACCCCAAACACCGCGTCATTTACGGCGGCCATAGACTCGACCACGAAATTACACTTAACATCTAGGGGAGCCGATAAGAACTCGACCGGGAAAGCAATCAAACGCGTCCCTCATGGACTGCCCAATTACACCCAGCCTGAGACCAACGTAGAATCTTTCAGTTACTGGAAGATTGATGGATCGCGGGATATGGTGGAGGGAAACCCTTTGTTTAGGCGTTAGTCTCAAGCTGGGTGTAAGTCGGCAGTTTATGAGGCTCGAATGAGGGAAGAGTTTGATCGCTTCCCAGCCAAACTGAAATATTCTAGCCGCACTGTTGACACTCGTAACCTCTATATCGGAACAACACCTGGATGATTGGAACGTATACACATCAGACGGCACATTAAGGACGGACATGCTATTCGCTAGCAGGCGTTCAGCCCAATCAGCACCTCTCTGGCTCCGCGGGTACGCAGCTCTGTATCTACGCACTTTGATGAATCAGAGAGGTTAGGTTCCATTCACATTTGCACGTTAATGTTGGCAGAGTAGAGAAGTGCGAGGTGCGAACGCAGCGAGCGGCGAGCCAGTGGACATTGTAGAAAAATGTTCTCGCTCGCATCTCGCTCTTGTTTTGATTTTTTCAATCTGCTATGCATTAGGCGGATTTGAAGAGTCGTTAATCTGAAAAGTAGAGAAATGCGAAGTGTGAGCCGAGTGAGTGGTAATTGTCGATTTGCCTTTAACTCATCGCTCGCTGCGCTCGCTCTTTGCACATAATTTGACTCTTTTCGACTTACTACCGTACCCGTACTTACTACCGTCACGCGGAGTTTTGGACTCGTTAATGTAGAAACAGCAGAAAAAGGCGAGGTGCACGCGAATCGAGCGCTGAATCAGTTGACATTGTAGAAAAATTTATCTTCAGGTTGGTCAAGACGGCTCTGCTTTGGCTCGCCGCTCGCTACGCTCGCACCTCGCTCTTCATTTATATCTACTTCAGCCTGCAAGCCGTTAGGCGGATTTGTGAAGTCCTTTATTTCTTGAAAGTAGAGAAATGCGAAGTGCGAGCGAAGTGTGAGCGAAGCGAGCAATTAGCTAGTGGTAGTTGACGTTATTCCTACGGCTCGCCGCTCGCACCTCGCTTTTCATTTGACTATTTCAAACCTACTTACCGTTACGCTGATTTTAGGACTCGTTAATGTTGGAGAAGGGCGAGATGCGGTGAGTACGTGGAAATTGTAGAGCCGATTTTCTTAAGGCTCGCCGCTCGCTACGCTCGCACATCTTCTTTGATTGTTTCAATATTTCAACCTTTGGCTCACCGTTTGCCGCGCTCGTACTTCGCTCTTAATTTCGGCTTCCTAACCGCTACGCTGAGTTTTGAACTCGTTAATGTTGGGAAAGTAGAGAAGGGTGTGGTACGAGCGAAGCGAGCGCTGAGTCAGTTGAAATTGTAGAAAAATGTATCTTCAGGTCGGTCAAGACGGTTATCCTTTCGCTCGCACCTCGCTCTTCATTTGACTCTATTTCAATCAACATGTAACCCGTTAGGCGGATTTGTGGAGTCGTTTATTTCTTGAAACTAGAGAAATGCGAAGTGTGAGCGAAGCGAGCAATTAGTTAGTGGTAGTCGACTATTTTCGTTTGGCTCACCGTTCGCTGCGCTCGCACCTCGCACTTCATATCACTCTTTTTGACATACTTACCGATACACGGATTTTAGGACTCGTAAGTGTTGGGAAAGTAGAGACGTTTGAGGTGCGAGCGAAGCGAGCTGCGAGTCAGAGGAAGTTGTAATGATATGGGTGATCAAGTCGATTTTCCTATGGCTCACCGCTAGATGCGGTCGCACTTCGCTCTTAATTAGAAAATATCCGGCTTGCTAAATGCTGCGCGTAATTTTGGACTAATTAATGTTGGGAAAGTAGGCAAAGGCGAATTGCGAGCGAAGCTTGTTTCTTCAGGTCGATCAAAATAGTTCTCCTTTGGCTCGCCGTTCGCAGCGCTCGCATCTTGCTCCTAACTAGACTCTATTTCAATCTTACCTTACCTTTAGCATTGTGGACCACCATATATCCAACCTTATGGCTGCACCAAGTTATAGTTCTTGGCCACTACGAACGATAGTGACGTCGAGACCCAAGACGTCCTGAAGACGGTCGTTCTCATCGATATTGTCCATCAGGCGCTACAACTTGGATCACGGATACGGCTCTCCCACAATGCTAAGAATAACGTCATAGATTCAAACAGCGACCATCCACTGCATTTTCACCCCTTTCTGCACCGCGAATCAAAAACACAGCCACTGATCAAACATTCCTTAATTTCCACAGGCGAAACGAATGCACCCGAAGATGACGAGAATGACGAAGCCCTCGGCGATGATACCTTGGAAAATAATGACGACGACGACGACATTGAGCTGGAGAACGGTGACGCTGATCAACACGAAGAAGACCAAGAAAACGAAGACGCCTCCGACGACGACGACGACAATGAGGAAGAAGAAGACGAAGACGGCGAAGAGGAAGAAGAATCGGACGATGACAGTCTGGACGATCTCAAGGCGAGCGATACCGAATCTGAAGTAGAGGAAGACGATGAAGCCGACGAAGAAAAACTTCCTCCTAAAAAGACTCAAAAACGCAAACAAACAAACTCGGTCGCAGACTTGGAAAACAAACGGAAAAAGGCGGAAAAACAATTGCCATTCACTTTCGACATGCCCGACAATTACGAGGCTCTCAATGACCTACTGACCAAACACTCGGCTGTCGATCAGGGACGAATAGTCGATCGCATCATAAAATGTCATCACCCGAAACTCGACCCGGCCAATAAAGAGAAAATGATAAAACTTTTCACATATCTGCTGCAGTACGCCCACGATCTATTCACAGACGTGACAGAAGACACCATCTGCGACAGCTTCCAAAAATACGACAAAATTGCGCCGTACTTTTACGATCTGATTCAAATGAACGCCGAACGAACGGCTGCATGCGTCCTGGATGTTGTCAAAGAAAAGTACGAAGAGTACAAGAAGAATCCAAAAGTATTTCCACAACTGGATACGATTATCTTTTTCAAGCTAGTGTCAAACAACTTTTCAACATCAGATTTTCGACATCCGGTCGTCACGCCGTGTTGTCTCTTCATTGCACACATTCTATCGCGAGCTCGACCGCGAAACAGACGCGATCTGGCGACAGGACTACTCCTCGTCACCATTCTGATGGAGTACACAAGTCTATCCAAACGCTTCCTGCCGGCGGCTGTTAACTTCCTGTCGGGAATCATTTTCCTATCAATTTCAAAGCGAGCGATTGAAATTGTTCCCATCATCCCACCCTTCCAGTCACGCGGACCACAAAACAGTCTCCTCGCACTGACCGACCAGTTCACTGAACATCTGGAGGAACCAAAATTGCAGTCGATCGACCTCGTCTCACCCACAATTGATGACAACTTCAAAGTTCGCGCTCTGAACTCGGCCCTTTGCATGCTAGTCGATTTCATAGAAAACTGTAATGAAAATGTCGCGTTACGTTTTCTTCTCGATCCAATCGCCAGATTGATGGATCGTCTGGATGCGGAGTTGTATCCCGACTTTGTTCAGAAGAATTTCGGAAAAGCCCAGAAGGCAATTGAAGGTGTGAATGAAAAACCATTGCTGCGACTAGTCGCCGTTGAGAAGAAACCAAAACCTCTGCGGCTGATGGAGCCCAAAATTGTGCCCGTCTATGATGATAAGCGCAGACCCAAGTTGTCGGCGCAGAAAGAGATGCGTGCGATTCTCAATCATAAACTTAAGCGTGAGACGAAGGGAGCGGTTCGGGAGATTCGACGAGATAATGAGTTTATTGCTAAAATGCGACTCAAGAAACAGATTCAGAGGTATTTTTGTAGTTGGTTGATTTTAGTGGGATTGGATTTAATTTTTTTTTCTACTTTCAGTGACATGGAGCGTAAGGAGAAGGTACGACGCATCTATGCCGAGGCGTCGATACAGCAGGGCGAGCTCAACGCACTCGAACGTAGCAAGAAGAAGAGTAAATTCTAGACTATGTAGTAGGCATGATTTTGTAAAATATATAACATATTTTATTAATAAGAAATGCATTTGAGTTTTATTGGTGTAGTCCCTCACACTCTGAGTTCAGTATGTCGCCAAGTGACGTTGACAACGCTTAAATAACGCACCATGCCGCTCAATGAGATAGGGAGAGAGAGCCGAGGGAAGAAACTATCCAAAAGTGCAGGACCAAGCAACGAGAAAAGGTTCGATTAACTTTGTGCTTAGGAAATTAGCTTTAGGGGAAGTCTGATTCAAATTTTTTTAAGATTTGAGTCTTGTCCACAATCTACTTTTGTACAATTTTATGGTGGCACCAACGGCTTTAGTGCTCCAAATTATGCTATATATAACCAAGCGAACGCTTATTCATTACTCACCAGTTACAAAGACGTGACTTAAGAAAATGTAGGTGTAGATTACGAGACCTAGAGAGAGAAGTACAGGTATACGAGCGGGACCCTTACAATGAAGAGACATACAGGGTTGCAATTGCAGCGATTCACCCTGAAAAAGCGAGTCGGGCTCCCGACAGCCACGAGAGTGACATCAGCCTGATTTCGTTTGGGCTTCTGTTGGCACCTTAATTCCTACCTTTCTCGCATAGACCCACACATCCAAAATAACTGTCCTAACTGTGCTGGCACGCCTGATGATGTGGATCAATTGTTTCAATGCCCAGCTGCGCTCACTGATCTTACTCCTATTTCACAGTGGGGAAACCCTATCGCAGCAGATAAATATTCAAGATTATAACAAACAATAATCATTATACTATAATGTACACCACTCAATAGAAAGACTTTGTTGCCGTTACAAGTTAAGAAATGTTGAGATTTGCAATGAAAATGCATGAGAAATCACAACAAGGCGTGCATTTTCGGTTTTCATTTAATTGCATTTTAGGGTGACCCGACTCCCGAAGATACAATGCTGTACATACTACGGAATTCGGGTTTCAGGCTAACCATTATACAAATTTAGTTATTTGCTATTATTTCGGCAAATTTTGTAACAATATCTAATAAAATGCCATCTACGGGGAGATTTCGAAATAATCCTTTTTTAATAGTATTTTCAATTGCATATTTGTGCCTTTTCTAGAATTTGGACAAATCCTAGCGTATACTGGCGTACATGAGATTTAGATTGCTTCAAGCGTTATTTTTCAGATAAGGTCAACCCACACCCATCCAGAATCGAACTTTTAAGGTGTAGCGTATTCTGCGATTCTATAGCTTTCTCGGTTTTTCCAAAGATGCTTTGTCACCTGACGGGATTAAATTCCCGCGTATCAATCAGGAGTCTCTAGTCCAACTTCGATATAGTAGGTGTACCGACATTAAGGTAGGGATTATGAAAAAATCTATCTAATATCTAGTGCCACGTTGTTCGATGTGCAATATTTGCTTCCTCGAGAATCTCAGTTAAACAAGCAGAATTGAAGGCAACTTCTAAACCTTCAAGCAACAGCCCATTTTTTTATTTGCCGGCTGAAAAAAAATTTGACGACTGTTACCTTTCCACTCCGAAAAGGTACCTCTACGCCACTGCATCTCCTTAACAAAAAATCATCAATGTGTGAAGCACAAGCGTATGTCTTAACACGAAAAGCTATAACAATGAATGGTACTCGAAATAATATTTAACACGTAAAACAAAAGAAAGACTTTAGAAATTTCAGATTTCTGTAAGGGCAGTCGTATGATCTGGCATTTCATGATACCCAAAAGTATGTCCCTACTTATTTAAAGTACAGATAAGACCTTGAATCTTGGAGGGAATGTGCGTCAAGTACCTCTAAAAGTGTGCAAGTGTGCAGTGTCTATCGGGTAATTTTAAGTTAGAAAACTTGAAATTACGATTTGTGCAGAGAGGACTTACGAACAAGGATAGGTAGAGCCGTGTAATTTGTAGGAAATGTGCGCGCCGACTAGCTATACAAGTGTACCAAATTTCAGAAAGATCGTTCCCAAGTTATCGAGAATGGACAATTGCTAAACATAAAAGTGCGAGTATCTAGCCAAATATCGATCGTACAGGGTACAGTAGTCAAATTGGGTTTCATTGTGTGGCATGGAAAATGCTGTACTGTACTGCAAAATGCTGTACGTCTGGTCAGGTTATATTAAAGTGACCAGATCCTTGTGTGACTAATTGGGAAGATTTGATTATTTGTAGCGTTAATGTTTTATGATGGCATTACTGGAGTGTGCAAGGGATTGTATGAACGTGGTAGTGTAGAAAGAAATGGAAGCAACCGAATCAGACGACATACACGTTGGCAGTGAACGGTCTTAACGGTGGACGATGTTTTGAAGATTTGTTTGAATGTGAATACCACTCGGTGGCTCGGACGATTGAAGATTTATGACCTTATTAAGTTCACAAGCAATAAGTTTAGTAGAATTATGATTTTTGGAAGTTTAGCTAAAGCCGGGCCCACACTGTCCGGAGTTTGGCAAACCCGGTGCAAAATATCGGTCCAATGGCGGTATATTGGATTCGCCCAACCACACTGCTGGCAGTTTACCAAATACCGTACAAACAACAAAATTGAATTCCTCCATCGCCTCTGTGCCTGCGAAGCATGTGTTTTAAGAATTTTTAGGGAAATAAGTCGGCATTGAGCACTACAGAGCACAGCAATTGTTCAGGTCGTTTAGCAATTGTTCAGGTTGTTCAGATTGCGTTTATATTCCAGCAATTGAGAGGCGAAGTACGTTTCATTGGTGAAAAGAGTTTAGGGTAATTTTATCTTTATTTCATTCTTCTCGAGTTGTGCAATATGGTAAAAGGGCCAACCCTATCTAAGGTATTTGACAACAGGCAACCATGCTATATAACAATGAGCAATGAGGAAGCTGCTTACTTTTCCAGGAGCGGAGTCTGAACCGAATTGATAGTACATTGAGGAAAAATTATTCGTACGCTATGATCGTGATGCATACACCATGCTGTACATAAACACTAGTCCGAATGACCGAATGTCATTGTAGACGTGCAAGTGAACATGGTTTATCTGTTACTTTATACACATTTTTGTAATACCTAGAAGAATATCCGGACGACCTTTTCCTCCGGAGTTCTTCGTTTTCCCGCTACAGTCAGCTTCATTCTGGAAGTTCGTAATTTTGGAATTTTGGTCTCATCGCATTTAGTACTAAAAATGACGGATACAAAATCACAATCAATTATTGAAAGTGCAGCGTTGCAGTCGCCATAGACTCTCCAATCGATTGTACAATCAAGCTCCTTTTTTAGGTTCCACTACCGCATTCGCTAGAGAAAATGAGCTTTCTCCACAGAAAATGAGCTTAGTTTTACAATAGATTGGACAGTGTATGGCGACTCTGTTATGTCTGACCGAAAACCTTTATTAGACTAGAAGGAACCAAGATGGTGGATGGAGTCTCTGCACGAAAGTCGCTCCAAGTATGTACCTCTAATGAAAGTTTTTCCCAAAATTGGTAAGATTTTTATTTAAAGGACCACATAGATTCAACGATTTATCGGCCGATAAAAAAAATTTCTGTGGAGAAAGAACATTTTCTGTGTAAAAAGCTCATTTTCTCTTGCGAATTCGGTAGTGGAACCTAAAAAATGTGCTTTCTCCGCAGAAATTTTTTTTTATCGGCCGATAAATCGTTGAATCTATGTGGTCCTTATTAGACATTTAGTTATTTATGATTTTATACCCTTCGCTCATGGAGTGAAAGGGTATATTAACTTTGTCATGAAGTTTGTAACGCATTGAAGGAGGCATCTCCGACCATATAAAAAGTATACATATATGATCAGCATGACTTGGGGAGTCGATTGGGCGATGTCCGTCTGTCTGTCTGTCCGTCTGTCCGTCTGTTGAAGTGCGTTTTTCTCGGTCGCTATAAAAGCTAGAGAGCTGAAATTTTGTACACATGCTTATTATTGTTGCAGGCTGTTTGTATGTTTGAATCGCTTAAATCGGACAAGGGGGTCATGGGACTGCCATACAAACTTAACCCCCCAATTTAGGTTCTTCTGAGAAAAACTTTTTTATTTGAGTACCAATTTCAACCTAACTTCGCTCAAATGTGTTTCTATTAATGACACACAACATATGTAAAACTGGATCAAATCCGACCATGGGGTCATGGGGCTGCCATACAAACCTAGTCCCCCAATTTGAGTTCTTCTAAGAAAAACTTTTTTATTTGTGTACCAATTTCAACCAAATGTGTTTCTAAAGATAACACAAAATATATGCCAGAATGGATCAAATCGGACCATGGGGTCATGGGGCTGCCATACAAACTTAACCCCCCAAATTAGGTTCTTATAAGAAAAACTTTTTTATTTGTGCACCAATTTCAACCACACAAATGCATTTCTATTGTTGACACAAAACATATGTAAGAATGGATTAAATCAGACCATGGGGTCATGGGGCTGCCATACAAACCAAACCTCCCATATTGGTTCTTCTAAGAAACATTTTTTTACACCAATTTCACAAAACCTTAAATTAATGTGCCTTTATCAAAGCAACTAAAAAGTTCAAAACGAATGGAATCGTACTGTGGGGTCGTGCTCCGGCAACCCCAATAAAAATTTCCGAGTAAATATTTTTATTTGCCCACTTATTTCAACCAAGCCCAAAACTTTTGTCAAGACGGAAGAAAAAGAATGAGGAGGGGGATTAAATACAAGTCATAGGTACGCCCGAAAAAAATTTTTAGCCCAAGCGAAGGGTATCCGAATATCGGCCGCGCCCGAAATTAGCCTCGGCCCCGGGGGTTGGCGAGCGTAGCGAGCAGGGGGGCGAAGCCCCCTAGTTTTATATTGTTATTTTAGTGTTATTTTATAGATTCAATTAAAAAAGGATTCGAAAGGAAAAGAACAAGGTATTTATTTCGAGGATAGTGCCTGAAGTTTCCTACGTATGCCATCATCGAAGTACTGCACGAGTACGTTAAGGTAAGTTTCTGCAAAGTCGGATTTCAAGTTCCACGCTATCATACAGTAATAACAAAAGCTCCTATAGAGTATATTTTTTATTACAAATGTCTGAAGTCATAATGCATTTCTTAGTAATATTTAGGAATGAAATGTAGAATTCGAAAATATGCTTACAAAAAATTGTGCTAACACATCTCTTTTATGTGAACTTGTAAGCCATGCTATGGAGAATGGAATAAAACGATAAATCTAAAAAAAACATCTATAGCCGGAAAAATCACTAATGGATTAAATAATAGAGATTTTTTGCAAGCCATAAAAACTAAAAAAGTTAAATGAGGATTAAAATATTTCTTCTCCGGCCTATTCTAGCATACCTTTTGTGTTTTGCGACATATAAGGCAGACGAATTGCATGCAATAACAATTCATAACTCTTTCCAATAAAACGCCGAGTCGTACACTACAACTTGACTTGCTTAAACTATCTAATATCTAATGGAATTTTTAAATAACCGGATCATCATTCGAATTACCGGGCTCAGGACTAATAATCGTCGTAATATCAACATCAACTTCGAAGATCTTTTGTCTCCAAATGACCTAAAGTATAGAAACAATGGGTACGATTCCGAAACGCAGCGGTCGCATATTTTCCGACAATTCTGATCCTCTAACTGCGATTTTACGAATAAGAAATGATCTCCGGAACTTTTCGTTTACCTTAGAAGTTGGTAGGAAGAAGATAACAGGGTGTCCCGAACGTTTGAAAAAAGTCGACTTTTTTAGTTTTTATCGGAGATTGACGTATGGGTATTTAAATCAAAGATCTAAACGATTACATCTCATATCAGTTAAGATTTTTCAGTTTGGAGTAACGGTAAAAAAGTTATTGGCTTGGTTTAAAGTTAAACTTCCTTTTCGACCTCCGTTTTTCTAAACCGTTATAAGGATCGATATGAAACTTTGCACAAAGATTGGTCAGTATGGCCTTATATACGTTAAATATTAAGACTGTTGACTTTTGCTAAAGAAAAGTAAATAACAGAAAATTTGTAAAATTTCAATTTGTTCGTGTGTGGGGGTGGGCTACACACGAACAAATTGAAATTTTACAAAGAGGGGCTCTCTTAGGTTTTCAAATATGAAAATTCTGCTAAGGTTTTTTAGAAAATTACATATGGAATATGTCTACGAATTTTCATTCGGATGACTGTATCCAAACCGGAAATATAGCCAAGTAAGTATTTAGTAAGGGCCTTTCACAATGCATGGGAAGCCTCTTAAGCATTTCTTCCATGCATATCTTTTAACTTGATGAAACAATGAACATGAAATTTGGTGGAAATGCATAGAATGGTAATAGTGTTTGCCACAAATATTTTTGAAGTTTGTAGGACCAAGTTAACAGGGTGTCCCTGAAGCTGCAAAAGTATACTTGTTCAATACTCATGGGAGTAGGAGAGGAGGAAGCTTGCGTGGGCTCTTATGTCAGGGGACACAATGGAATGATTTCATATAAGTTGCTTTTCCTTGATTAAAAAAACAGTGACTGTAGATTTACAGCTAATAATTCAGTTCATATATAAAGCCAAGCCATCCTTACGTTTGCCTGAGTTTTTTTTTGCTCAAAGGCCATCAGAAATCTTAAATCGACAAATGCCTGTAGATTTGTCTTGGAGTACTTTTATACTGGGTAAATAGTAAATCTATTTTTGGATTGGTCTTATTAAAGGTTAAAGGCTAGCGCCTTTCATTCTGGAACGCGTTTATTTAGACCAACCCAAAAATAGATTTACAGGAAGCATTTCATTAATGCTGTGCACAATTCGTATCTATTGCTTATAAAATATACGTACAAAAAATATTCACTATGCATCAAAATTCTAAAAAAAAACCCTCGTATTGCGGGCGCAGCCCTCTGTACGCCGGTATTTTTTCTAATTAGAAAACATTAGATACATTTGTATTTAAAACCTCTTTTTAATGACTGCAAATGGATTTGTAAACCAATACAACGAGTACTGTACCATGTGTACACCATAGCACACAGTTTTTTTCAATTAACAAAAAAAAAAAACGGATATTAAAAACGCAGCTTCTTTTTTTCTATTAATTTTATTATTAGATTTTGATTTTAATTTATTGCTATAATAATAATAATGATGTCACAACGAACATTAACATTATCAATATTTTTTTTTGTATTACTTATTATTGGTTTCGACTTAAAAATAATAAATAAAAAAAATAAAAAACAAGAAAAAATGAAATTTCATACAAAATGGCTACAAATGGGGTTTGTTTTTTTTCTTGTGCGATAAAGACGGAAAACAAGATGAGATTCAGAATAAATCATTAAATGTGTGATTTGAAAAAGTTATTGTTTTGTGTTGAGATTTTTCTAAAGATTGTTGTAAACATTTGGCTTGATTTTGTTTTTGCTTCTTATTGCTTTAAAACATCATATGTTTTATTTAATTTAATTTAATTCTACAAGTTGTTTTGTTTTCAGAATAAATCGATTTTATTTGAAAAATGCACTGTGAATTGAAATATGTCTACGTATTTTACTGCCAGAAAAAAGTGTGTTGAAACAGTCGATATAAATGAAAGTGATTTAATTTAATTAACATAATTATTAAAATTAGTTTTTATTAATAGATATTTTGTATATTCATTACAATAAAATTGCAATTTGATTTGTGAATTCTAGATGTTTGTTTAACTTTTTTTTATTTTTATTTTTTTTAACAGATTCATCAGTGGTTTTTAATGCATATTTTTGTGTGTTCAGTTTTTCTGTTTTATGTTTAAATTTTTTATACTTCATTTACAGTAATCTTAAGAGCTAATACGTTTGAAATTAGAAAATAAGTTAAGAAAATTGCATTAAAAGGCGTGCGTACGTAAATATGTATTAATATTATTCAAAATGAATAATACTAATTATTATCATATATAAAAATGTATATTAAAAAACAATTTCAACATTTTTATGTAAATATAGTTTTAAATATTATTACATATATTTATTTCTTGTTTATGTTTTAAACGTTTTTTTTATGATAAATTTATGCTTAGAAGACATTAATTGCACATTAATTTATGTAAACATTTTTTTTTATTATTTTTATATATTTTTTTATTATTTATTATTTTTTTTATCGGTACACTATCATTTCATTATTTGTTTGTAAATAAAAAATGACGAGGGCGAAATTCGAATGTAATAACTGCCTGTTAACACACATGTATTCTTGCAGGACATTGAAATTGCGGTCATCAAAATATTTTTCTAGTATTTAAAGTACGATTTGCTCAACAGTGTACAAATTTGTAAAATGTTATTTTTATAGAGTTTTCTTTATTCTTAATATTATAGTAAAATTATTGAATTTAAGGCACCCGAATAAGAAGACTAATTAATCTATTTCTATGAAGTGTTGCCAATATGTTTGCAAGGAGAAATTTTCACTACCAATTTTTGATTTCATATATTTTAGATTTAAAGACAAATGCATCATGATTTTGTAAGAACTGTTGTTGCCGAAGGATAAAAAAAAACAACATATCGAGCAGCACGAAGTCGAGCTAGTATACTGCTCGGAGCAAGAAAAAAGATAAATCAGAATTTAGATTGGTGAAAGCAAAAACAGGATATAGCGAATTATCAATGATTTGTATTACTGTCAATCTGTCAGGCAGGACAGTAATAAAAAATATATCAAAATTTGCCTGTGACTCTGAGATATTTTTTAGGTGAACACAGATTATCGAAATCTACAGATTATTGATTTTTATAGACTAAAAACTTGTTGAATAATAAATTTTGGTTTGAAATTATCTCTGTACACCCTAACTTTTCATCAAGTGCATATTTGAATTTTTAATTGTAATTTAATCAATTACAATCTAGAAAACATATATATATATGTAAAAAAAATTCACAATTTACTTAAAACAAAAACTTTTCATAATTTTAAATGTAAACATTGTTAATATTATATGGCGCATTTTATGTATTTGTATATTTAAAAATTTAATACAAATAAATGTGTATGTAATCTAAAATAAACAATTATTTGTTGTTTCACCATTATTTTCAACAAACAAGACTTTGTAACAAATTATTTTAATTATGCACTTAAAACCTAAGATTACTATGTATACGCATGTTTTTAGCTAATAAAACTGTTAAACACTTTAGAATTATTATAATACACAAAAGATGTAAATTTCATCGAAAAAAAAACATTGCAAAAACTATAAAAGTGAGGAGAAAAAAAACAATAATTATTATTAATTTATTGAATGTAGAGAAAGTCTGAGCGTTTCATTTGAGATTTTAAACTAGAATGAAAAACAAAGTTAATTTACACTCATTCACAGAATGTGAAGACTATTATAAAAATTTACACACTATTATTAGGAAAAAAACCTTCCTTCGACAAATTGCAAAGAATTATTTGGACGGATCATTTGCAATCATTTAGGTATTTATTTCGTCAAATTAAAATTAGCTTTAGCACTATTCGAGATTCAATTTCAGTATTAATTCTTTATCATGAATTAGAGGTGTTTTCTTGTATCATCACTTTGCAGGATTCGAGTAGTATATTGCATTAAAGGGTCGATTTTAATTGTATGAGATTCGTCGCATAATACACATCACAAGCAGACTTTCTGTACATTCAACCAATTGAATAATACTCTAAATGTTATGTATACAATATTTTTGATATATGTATATACTAAATACTAATGCATAATGCATTTTACTGAAAACATAGAAAAAAACGTATTTATTGCAATTTTTTGATTCTTTTTTGTTTTTACACTTTATGTACTTGTTTTTTTTTTGTTTTTACACTTTACTTGTAACTTTAATGCAAATCAGACTATATTAATGTACACGTACATACATTTGTTTTAATATGCATTTTTGAAAAAATAATATCTCGAAGAAATATTTCAGAGATTCCGGTAGTTAATAATTTTTTTATAAAATATGAATAAATCTCTTTGTTTTCCTTATATTTGTATAAATATATCGTGTATATAATTGGCATGGTTTGTGATTTAAGGCACTTGATTTAAAACCATGTTTAAAAATTATTTGGAAGATTCTTCTTTCTTGAATTTTATAGGAAATTTAATTAAGTAAATTTTTGTTTTAAAGTAGTCACTATGTATCTTAGTTTAATATTTGTTTCAATCCAAAATATCTATACTAGCAATATAGTTGCCGATGAGTTTCGAGTGTGTTGTATGTTACTCTACAAACAAGTACAGATCAATGTTGATTTTATCCGCCAACCATATGTAGGAAGCGAAAGCGCATTCGAAGAGAAAGAGGTGAATTGCCTGGATGATGATGTTCTTCACATTTTGCATGAGACATGGAATTTAGCGGGTTAGCGGCGTAAGCCCTCTAGCCAAGTTCGTGATGTTGTAATGTCTGCTGAACGAAGGGACGTGTAAACAAACAGGGAAGAAAAAAAAGTAAAATGAGTAAAATAGTATTAAAAATCTTCATATTAAAGTGCTGTACACGACTGAAGAGTTGGATGAATTTCAGTTGGCATATTTATTTATCTTTTACGTTTGCAGTATATTTCAACAATTTTTGCAAAATATTCAGAAAAATCAAAAAAAAAAATACCGCAATGTGTACAGCACTTTAAATTTCAGGCTACGTATACAGTGAATATTAAAATCTAACAAATTCTACTTGAGTAGGAGACAACATTTCCACATACTACATACATACTTACAATTTACCAAAAATATAGCAGCGCAGAACAATGAGATTTGGAGCAGTATACGTTTCTGGATAAATATGTAAAGGAACATTACGCTATCAACTCTCGCAAGAAGAATTTTCTTGTTCTTCTTATCGACACTAGCGATACTTATCTTACCGTCCGCCACATAGCGGAAAATATCGGAAACACGGATAGCAGAACAAGCCTAATTTTAGTTAAAATACTAATAAATTCGCTCATTTAATTACGCAAGATTAGAGAAAAAAAGATTATGTAGTTAGTTATTCCACTAAAGTTGTTGAGTGTATTGCTCGAATATAAAATTTACCTATAGTGTAGTAATTACGTAACATGAGATTGCAAAATCTGGTGGCGAAAATTTCTATGTAGAGACACACTTCAAGGTGGTCTCTTTACGCCTCTTGGATTTTGTGATGAATAGATGATAGATTTAAATTTTAAGTTTGTCTTAAAAAAATAAAAACAGACCGAGCTCTAATCGTGCATAGCACGATGAATGGATACCCAAGTACAGACCTAGAAGGCACGTAAAACCCAAATATTCAATTTGAAGTTTTTTGTAGAGAAGAGAGGGGTAGATAGGTCGGATATTGCCCACCTTTCATACTTTACAAGGACATAAATTAGCTACCATTTGACAAATTTTTAAGTTTTTCGCAACATTTTATCAAAAGGTATGGCTGAATGTAGTTTTGTAGGGGAGGTAGGGGTAGGGGTAGTCAGACCTGTTCCACTTTCCATCAACTTGAAGGATATTTCACAAATAGACATTGATCAAAATTTCGGGTCGTTACCGATATTTTGTCGGAAGTTATGGCCGAATTGAAATATCAAGGCGGGGAAATTGGTATGGGAGGTAGGAGAACCTTTGGTCCCATTTGGCCCATTATTAATACCGATCAAAATTTCAAATCGTTAGCTTCATTATTTCGAAAGTTATTGTGCGAACGGACAGGCACACGGACAGACAGACGAGACAGACATATATGGCTTATTCGAATCTGTGGAGAATGTTCGAGTAGAACATGACTTTACAAGCGAAGCTTGTTTGGCTGGCAAAGAACACCGTGGCAACTTCCAAGAGCAGGAGAGGCTGAAAAATCAACAGGCCATCGACTGCAAAGTTTTCGAAGCGATAACGGCAAGCAGTTCGTCTACAAAGATGTTATTTTGGAGTCAACGCACTGTATACACCGGAACAGAATGGTGCGGCCGAGCGGGAGAATAGAACGATAATTGAAGCAGCGAGGACTATGATTCACGCGTCCGAGGTAGGACTACAATTCTGGGCAGAAGCAGTCAACGCTGCTACTTTTGTACTCAACAGAACCGGATAGAGCAGTGTGAACGGCAAATCACCATACGAACTGTGGAGTGGAATGAGGCCAAAAGTGCGCGACCTGCACGTGTTCGGAGAAGCGGTATATGTACATATTCCGAAAGAACGTCGACGTAAGTGGGATGTAAAAGACACGAATTATATTTTTGTCGGGTATGATGAAAATGAAAAAGACTACTCGCCTTTTTTGCAACCCGAAGACAAAGAAGGTGGAAGTAGCATGTAACGTGCGATTCGTCGAGGAAGTCAACGTTCTTGGTTCGTCTGAAAACGAAATCACAGCATTGAAGTAGGCAAAGGAAGGGTCGGCGTAGAAAACGTATGAGGAGACTTCACATGATGACATTTCCACACATTTCAGTTTCAGACGGACCAGGGACAGAAGTCGAAGACACGAGTGATAAGGAAGACCTGTCACAGCACGGGAGTAAAGGTGTTCGGTGTTCGATGAGCGAGCAGAATACAATTATACAGGAAGAGTATGAGTCGCTGATGTCAAACAACACTTGGTCGCTGGCGAGCGTAAAGAGAATATCGCCGAAGCTTGTGGATAATAAATGGGTATACAAGGTTGAATACGCGCTAGATGGAAACGTGAGCGTGAAAAGATTCAAGGCTCGACTCGTTGCCAGAGGTTTTACACAAGAGTACGGAATAGACTACGAGGAAACATTCAGCGCCGTAGCGACATACACATCAATCCGCCTCATACTTTCTGTGGCGGCGGCGGAGCGCATGCAATTTTGGCAGTTTGACGTTAAGACTGCTTTTCTTAACGGACTTCTGAACGAGGAAGTACACATGTGTCAACTGGACAACTGTATATACGGGCTTAAACAAGCATCAAGATGCTGGAATCAGATGTTCACTGCATTCATTCGAGAGGTTGGTTTCGTGGCAACGCAAACAGACACCTGCATTTTTGTGGAGGGAGAGGCAGAACGAAAAGTAATGTTGGCTATTTATGTGGATGACGGGTTGCTCCCAAGGAAGACATTGAGCTTGTCATCAAACATCTGCGCGAGAAATTTGATGTGAAGGCGACGAAAGCTGATGTATTCCAGGGCTTCGAACTCAACAGACAGAAGACAGGTATGTTGGTCACGCAATCGGTATATCTGAACAACGATCTCAACAGATTCGGCATGATGGAGAGTAAAACGATTACGACGCCTTTGGACAACAATCAAATGACGGCGGAATTTGGCAACTCAGAAGACGATCAACATTTTCCCTACAGAGAAGCTTTGGACAGTCTGATGTATCTGGCTGGTTATCAGATTTGCCATCGGAGTAGCAAGTCCATTTATGGAAACACCAAGGAACGCACATGTCAACATCGTAAAGCGATTTATGAGATACTTGCGAGGAACGATTAACTTTGGTATCTTTTTTGAAGGAGAAGGGAAAGACGGCTTAGTCGTGTACAGCAATGCGGACTACGCGGGGGGTCTAAATTCAACAAGAAGATCGACATCGGGAAGCATCTTTCTATTTAACAATGGACCGGTAAACTGGTTTTCTGAAAAGCAACGTTCCGTGGCACTATCAACGACAGAATCTGAATAAATGCCAGCATCCGATGCTTTGAAAGAACTGGTCTGGCTAAGAAAGTTGATTGACGACTTGGTTGGAGAGACGAGTAAAGTTAAATTCTACATGGATAATCCGACATCAGGATGGTTAAGAACCCAGAATTTCATAAGCGCACCAAAGGGTACCTTCCATACAAAATGACCCGAAAATTGCCTACGAACAAAACTTTAATTTTGGTTGAATTGTTCCCTTATTTCTTAATAAACTAGTGGCATTGAATTTGAATAATTTGTATGGGAGGTACCCTTTGTTTTCATCCGATCGAAGTTATATTTGGTGGAGGGTCTAATGGGACTTAGCCTTAACGTTTGCCAAATTTTTTCGAGCCTACTGTGATTTGGAGATAAGTTACAGGCATGTCTTTTTGAAAAATGTTAATAGGGGAAATATGGGTATGCTTTGTCGGAGCACCCTGAGTCTCCGTGTGGGTCAGCTATATATTGATAGGAATAATTATCCCAATGACCATGGCTCCAATTAAATTACTTCAGGAGCTAGAGAGACAAATGTAACTATAAAAAAATCGGAATTACATCCGATGTTTTTAGGTCTAGTATATAATCTGCCAAGAGAAGGTATGGGGTATTATATATCATTAGAAAGGGAATTTTGTGTAGTTTAAATTGTTCTCAGAACATTTTGCTGTAAATATTACAGTTAACAAGATATTTGCGAATGTTTGTGACGCGCTAAAAACTGTAACTTTTTACTGCGTAATGCGATCAGGCCATAGAACAATTTGGCATCAAAAGTCAGCTCTTTTTTGGATGTTTGGGTCAAAAGCTAAAATCCCCATACTAAATACGTAAATCAGTAAACTACAATTTTGCATGTTCGAAGTAGGCATGGGTGTAATTCCGTATATGGGATATTCTGTAAACAGTCGAAATTAAGGATATGAATGGCGGAATTCACGGTCCCCACTTATATTTAAGAGAACCCTTAAGGGAATAATAATTTTGCAATTTCGTCAATACTTAAAAAAATAAATTAAATTTTGATACTACTAGATAAATTTTTATATTTTATTTGTCTGTTACTATAATTGAGCTCCTGAATTAAATTATTTTATTGAATGCGGCAATGCCTTTATAAGTGGCAAGCGATATTTTTGTATGGAAATGTCAAACTATGTCGTTATATTTGCAACGACAATGTAAAACTTTCTAATATTTTGGATTGATGTTCAATCGAAAGTGGGAGTGTTGAGAATGATCGAGTAGAACGGCATTATCATACCCTATACCATTATATGGGTACAATCTATTGGATTCTAATTTCCCTAAAATCGGCCTGATTGCTTGCTTAAATGCGCTTAGCGGATCGAACTAGATAACTGTGCTATTGGCTGATCTAAAACTCAGTAGAAATTGCCTGCCTGTATCGTTTGTCTATGATATTCGGTTACTTTTTTTTGTTGGCGCCTTCGCAAAACTCGGGACTGGACAGTCTGTCTGAGACAATATTAAAAAAATTATGTTACTTTCAAAAATAACCTATGTCATAATTTTGTGGAGTTGTTGCATATAGTGCAGTCAAAATATCCCATTTCAGGCCTCTAAATAGAAAAAATAGAGTTTGTGTTTTTTTGTTTGAGTTTTTTGTAGTTTTTGAATCAACGAGCTCCCAGGAATCTAAAACTCATTTTGCTAAAAAAAATGTTGATCGGAAAGGTCCCAAAAAGGACAGAAAAGGATACTCTTTAATCCTTGACCGGAGGTCAGCATGTGGGGTATCAGATCAAAGGGGACGTCGAGTACATTACATATCCGGTGTTTGTTTCCTGTTTCAAGGACCCTCAACGGAATAAATCGAGATTAAATGTAAAATTATTGTGTTTTCCGTGTATCTTTCCAAAGCCATAACTACGAAAATAATTCAAGTTGTCACTACGTTTCTCATTTTTCCGAATTTATAATAGCTAAAGATTCTATCATTAAATTTGCTAAGAAAAAAATTATCGGAAAGCTCTGAAAAAGGACATTAAAGGACACTAATTACAAACCTTGATCGAACGTGGGCATGCGGGGTGTCATATCAAAGAGGACGTCGAGTGCATTGCATATCCGGTATTTGTTTCCTATTTCAAGGACACGAAATGGAATAATTCGGGCTCAAACGAAAAATTACGGCTTTAGAAAGATATATATACGAGAAACACGAAAATTTTCCATTGGGTCCCAATTTTCTCCTGTGAGGGTCCTTGAAACAAGTAATAAATACCGGATATGGAATGTACTCGACGTCTTCTTTGATATGACACCCCGCATGCCCACGTTCGATCAAGGTTTGTAATTAGTGTCCTTTTATGTCCTTTTTGAGAGCTTTCCGATAATTTTTTTTCTTAGCAAATTTAATGATAGAATCTTTAGCTATTATAAATTCGGAAAAGTGAGAAACGTAGTGACAACTTGAATTATTTTCGTAGTTATGGCTTTCGAAAGATGCACGGAAAACACAATATTTTTACATTTAATCTCGATTTATTCCGTTGAGGATCCTTGAAACAGGAAACAAACACCGGATATGTAATGTACTCGACGTCCCCTTTGATCTGATACCCCACATGCTGACCTCCGGTCAAGGATTAAAGAGTATCCTTTTTTGTCCTTTTTGGGACCTTTCCGATCAACATTTTTTTTAGCAAAATGAGTTTTAGATTCCTGGGAGCCCACTGATTCAAAAACCACAAGAATTAGCCTTACTCTATTTTTTTCTATTTGAAATGCTAATATGACTGCACTATACCACAAGTAGAAAACGAAATTTTTGGTACTCGAGAGGGTGAGGTACTTAATTTGCTCTATACAGGGTGTCCGCCAAACTGGTTTGCCACATACCACTTATCCCAGTTTGTTACTAGGAAAATGTTGTTGCTAATTTTTTTCCTCTAACCTTTACTGTTACGGAATGATCGTATACAAGAGAACAGAAAACTAAATTTAAATTGTTTTGTACTTACGATCATTCAACTGAATTTCATTAGAAACGTATACCACTCCTCATCCGGCATAAACCACCGCCTTTGCTGCTCACTACTGGAACTTTTAACTGTCAGACAAAAATCTCAATACATAATTTTAAAAGCTGCAATTAAGTATGATTATTTACCAATATAAATATTAAGAGTTTTGTAAGTAGTCAATTATCATTATTAAATTTGTTTCCCCAATAACTTAAAAAAAGCACATAAACAAGAACAAAAAAAACGAAATAAAAATATAAAAAATAGCACATGTGCAATATAATGTAATATACGTTGATCCAATTTTTCATATTATTTACAAATCATAAATTTAATGGAAATAAGGAAAATAAAACAAAATATTGTCATACAAGTTATAAAAAAAAATGTCTAAAAACAATTGATTATTGTACGCAATTGATTAATGTTATGTTTAAGTCACTTTTCTGGTTGTTTGTAGAAAGAAGTAGAATAAAAATCAATAGGTGAAAAAACAAGTTTTTTTTTAATATGTGTAAAGGTGGATAAAACTCTTTTCTTTTTTTATTTTGTATGACTGCAAGCATGAGTAAATATATATTATGAGAAATCGCGTCAATAGTGTACAATGCTACGAAAAGTTATTTAAAATATTGATATACAAAAACAATCAATATCCCGTTATTAAAATATATAATATCCATTTGGAAAATTAATAACAAAAAAAAAATAAAAAAATAAAGACAGAAGAGATTATATGTGCGTGATTCTACCAATTTAGAATAATAATGTGGAAGCTACTAGAAAATGTATCATATGTATTATCAAATCAATCATATATGTGTGAAAACAAAACACAGATAGAGAATAAGGAATAATAAATGTTGAAATTTTGTTACTTTTTATGCTGTATTTTCCTGGTTAAAATTCCATTTCATGAAGCAGTGACACATGACCTTGCGTACATGGGCGCACCACAGCAACATGACATGGCAATCGTTATCTAGGAAAATACTCCCTTATCCAGCATAATGGAAAAAAAAACATCGTTAAATGTGTAGGTATACGATGGCGAGAATAATATTAGCTCATGCATGCATCTTTTCCATTCAAATTGTGATGTTTTGAATATTTTTTTATTTGTTTTGCTTCTAATGGGCTTATATTGATTAAAATTTATGGAAAATAATGTTACTTAATAGATTGTAGAGAGAATATGGAACATACGTTTTGTTTATGTTGAATTTTTTTTTAAAAACTATTTTTTTTGTTTTATTTATGCCTTAATATTGTTTTTATTTGAGTATGTATTGTTTTTTTTAAACTTGTACCTGTACCACTTTTTTTTTATTAAATTGTAAGTTTCCTCATGGAAGCTTACTGTTGATCTCAACACCTCAACAAAAAAGCAGTTAAGCTCTTGGAAATTGGATGTCACTAGCACATATGCGGCCCTAGTCCAATGTTGGACTGACGCGACAGTCATTTATTATTTATTTAAATTTTCTCATATTTTTCGTAGCAATTTGGAATAATAGAGAGTTTTAGCATGCTTACCGTATACGAAACAGAATATCATAATTTTGCATGTCCTAAGTAGGCATGGTTGTATATCTGGATAAATAATTTCGCCAATTTCGACTGTTTACAGAACATTAACTATACGGAAAAACACCCAGGCCTACTTGGGACATGCAAAATTATGATATTCTGTTTCGTATACGGTAAGCAAGTGAACTTTTATATGGAATGTCAAACTATGCCGTACAATCTTCGACGACATGCTAAAACTCTCTTAATAGTCTGGAAATCACCCGATTAATAGAATCGCAAGAATATCTCAGTACAAGTGGTTGTTGAATGTAGAAACCGTCTTAAGTTCCATTTTTTGAAATATTTGGTTATTATCTGGCAAACTATTTTTTTTTCTGGGTAGAGATGGGGAATCTGGCATAGATAGTGCGTGCCGTGTAGCAAAGACCGTCAGCATGCAGCCAGCATATACAGGGTGTCCCATTCATGGTGGAGGATATTTTAATGGTAGGTAGTGTGGCTCATTTACAAGTTTACCGTTATTCGCTCTAGTTCAGTAAATTACAGCGGGACCCCTCTATTTTTAACTTTTACAATGTAATAGCATTTTTTTTTTTTTGTAAATTGTGTCAAAATGCCCGACTTGCCGAGCTAAATCAAAATTTGCCACACCACCAAACATTTCATCCATGATATGACTTCACTTTCTGAAACTACATAAAATTTCCAATAAAACACCTCACCCGTTACGAAGTTGCTCGTATCTTCCGAGATGCATTCGTTCAAACTTTAAAGAAATTTTAAAATCGGCTACGTTTACGATTTTATCATTTGAGTTTTTAATGAAAAACCAATTTTTAATTTTTTTTTTAAGTTTGAACGGGTGTATCTCGGAAGATAACGGGCGTGGTGTTGTTATATTGGAAATTTTATGCAGTTTAAAAAAGTGAAATCATATCTTGGATGAAATGTTTGGTGGTGTGGCAAATTTTGATTTAGTTCGACATATGTCGGGCATTTTGACACAATTTCCAAAAAAAATGCTATTACATTGTAACGGTTAAAAATAGAGCGGTCCCGGTGTACATTAATTTTCCCCTACCTTTAAAAATATCCTCCACCATGAATGGGACACCCCGTATATTTTAATATCTTGCACTCTCGAGCCCCGACACTGAATTTGCTGAACTAGAGCGAATAACGGTAAATTTGTAAAATCAAATTAAACTTCTAATTTCTGAATTTCCGCCCATGAGCCACTGGCTACTTGGAAAAGAGAGGCCGATAAAGAACAGGAAGAACATTAGATATATTTATTGCTGATGATAATGTGCTTTGATTTCGGTATATGAAATTTACCGTTATTCACTCAAGTCAAAAGCGAAGTTAGCGTCGGGCCCAAGAGAACGAGATATCTAAATAAAAATGTCGAGGGGTACATTAAGGGCTTGTACATGGATTGGAGTTAGGTAGGTTTGAAGTTTCGAACAACACAACCAATGAAACTTAGATATGTTATGTATGTTCTATCAAAAATTTGGCATCTGGAGCAGAAGAATTTTCAAACAAGGTTGAGTGATAATAGTCCAGTCATATTAGCATTTCAAATAGAAAAAAATAGAATAAGGCTAATTTTTGTTTTGAATCAGTGGGGTCCCAGGAGTCTAAAACTTATTTTGCTGAAAAAAGAATTATTGAATAGGACAAAAAGGACACTATTTAATCCTTGACCGCATGTCGGCATGCGGGGTATCATATCAAAGGGGAAGTCGAGTGCATTACATATCCGGTGTTTGTTTCCTGTTTCAAGGACCCTCAAGGGAATAAATCGAAATAAAGTCACTAATTAATCCACGATTCGATCAAGGATTAATTAGTGTCCTTTTATGTCCTTTTTCAAAGCTTTCCGATAAACAAATTTCTTAGCAAATTTAACGATAGAATCAGCTATTATAGATTCTAAAAATTGAAAAAGGAAGTGACAACTAGAATTATTCGCGTAGTTATGGCTTTGGAAAGATACAGATAAAAGTTACGGGAAACACTATTCATTTAAGCCCGATTTATTCCGTTGATTGTCCTTGAAATAGGAAACAAACACCGGATATGTAATGTACTCGGCGTACCCTGACACGCCGCATGCCCACCTCTGATCAAGGATTATTTAGTGTCCTTTTTGGGACCTTTGCGATCAAAATTTTTCTTAGCAAAATGAGTTTTAGATTCCTGGCACCGTACTGAATCGAAAACAGTCAAAATTATCCCTACTCTATTTGTTTCTATTTGGAGGCCTGAATTGGGATATTTTGACTGGACTATATGTAAAATTGAAATATCTTGTCACATGAGAGGGTAATTAACATTATGTAAACTTTCAGAGCGTGGATCCCAACAGATTGTTCTGATTGAATAACAAAAGGATGCAATTAAATCCGGCTCTATTTCTCTAGAATCTATTGAATCAGATTATGTGCTTTAAAATTTTCGCAGCAATTTAGTTTACCGTCGATTGAAAAAATACATATATGTACATACCAACTGCAAAATGGCCATTCTAAAATTTTAAGATAAACTCCAATATAAGCAAAGTTTAAGTGAAGCCGTCGCATGTTAATAACACTGTTAAAATATCGACATACAATTAAAGTATAATTGAATTACGAAATTAACCATCTCAAAATAGTGATTAATTAATTTCTATTATTAAACCAGACAAAAAACAAACAATTTTGACGGTTTGAGAGGTTATTTGACGTTTCTCTACAGCGAAAAGTCCAAAAGGCCTTTTCACGTTTATTAACATTTGAACAAATTGTTATATAAATACGATCATTTAAAACGACAGGCCCTTTTCCCCCTCTATGCAATACACCCTTTTCTTTAAATAATTTTCGCTCAGTAGTGGTAGTAGTATACAAGTTTTGTGTTACACACTTAAATATCTAGTAAATACAATACTTATTATTAAAAATTATGCCATTTGTCATTTACATACTAGGCTAGTAGTAACAAATTTTTGTTTAATTTTATTATAAATTATTATCAACACTAAACATTATTATGTTTATTTTAAAGACAACTTCACATAATATTCAACATAAACAATATAAACATATGTTCATTTTATTCAATATTAATAGTAAATAGGATATAAAAAGTAGTATTTTGTCGATTTTGTTTATTTGATTCCTTTTTAGTTAACTTGGCCTTTGGTTAGTTAATATTAGCAAAAATATGTATATATGTATATAGAAAATACGTATATATATAAAAAAAAATACTTAGACTAAAATATAAAATTGTTTTAATTACATACAGTTTACTTAGAATGGGTTTTTAATACTACAAATAAAGTAATAAATAAAATCAATTTATTTTTGTTTTTATAAAATCAATTGACACGAGTTGATATACAAAGTATACATTAAGGACAATAACGATTATGAGTATACATATTAAAACAATCAGCGACATACGTGATCCTAACCTCTTTTCACAGTCAATTAAACGAAATATGTGAAAAAATAAATAAATCGATTTCATTTATTTTATAAAAGTGCTTTCCTTTTATTTTTGCATTTAATGAATATTAGATAATAAAGAAAATGTGCACAATTATTTTTTAGAATGAATTAAATTACAAACGAAATTTAATTAATGTACTATTAAATAATACGAATTCCATAGGTTTGAAATTGTGGTTCAATGATTGTAATGTTAAAAAAAAACAGGAAAATATTTTTTTTAAAGATTTAATCATACATATATTAATAATAAATTGATATTTGGTTATTGCCATTTTTTTATATATAGTTACCATGTGCAAGGACCAAATGATTAATAAATACGTTTTTAAAATATAGAAAAGGAGGTGAGCAAAATAGATATAAAAAATGTAAAAAGGTGCAATGAAATGTTATTATTATTATTTTATAATTCTTAATAGTTTAATAGTGAATGGGTGGTAGATACAAATATTGACTGTAGCCATTTTTATGTGAAATTAAATTATTATCGACGGTAAAAGAGCGGGTTATCGTAGAGTGAATATGTAAAAACAAAATAATAATTTTTGCTTATTATGTAAAAACAAGCGGATGCGATGCAAAGTTTTTTTTTATATATGTATTTCTGTTAAAACTAATTGGATGAGAAATTTGTTAAATAGCAGTCAGAAAATTAAGATTGTTAATCATAGATTCCTGGTGCATTTAATGGGTTACGAGTATAAGTGGTAGCGGTTATTTTATTTTCATTTTTTTTTCCTTTTGTCTACCGATCGTTTGTTTGACGCGGAAATAATCTCTAAACAGAGAGTTGAAAGAAAATTATAGGAGATTTAGACCAGTAAATTCAGTCGATAGTGTGAATCCTCTATAATTGAATAAATACAATTTAGAAATAAAAATACTTCGCAAGAAATTGACGATTCAAAAACTTTAAAAGGAAACGCATCTTGGCATCGCATGCAATAAAAATTATTATAAATTTGTTTGGTGAAAAAAAATACACTACAAATGTTCTTATCGCTATCCGGAACGATAAAACTTTGCACTAAGATCTCTAAAATATTGTAAAGAGCTGTTAAAAAGGTTAATTTTGATTGATTTCCGATCTCAGTGCATAAACTTATTATTTGGATTAATAAAAAAGTATGTAATTACATGTTAAAGCAGATATGGTTAATATTCAATTGTGTTAATTCGAGAATAATTCAGAATAAAAAATCATTTTGTTTTATGTTTGAATAGAAACATTTTGTTCTTTATTCATTTTCCAAAATATATATATTTATTGTATCTTTTTTTTTGAATCATGTGATTTTGTTTTTTGTTTTCTTTTTTCGTATAAATATAATAATATATATAGATGTATCGTATAATGAGTATATTCTAGTTTGGGTCCTTTTTTGTGGATTTGTGTGCTGTCAAAAGAAGAAAAAAAAACTGTTTTGTGTAGATATGGCTCTTTGACAAAACCGGGAGAGAGAACGGGCGTGATTCCGGCGACGACGTGTTCTTTTCAAAATCTGCACACTCTCTTCAACAATTTACAAAATATATATGTATACGATATTTATTTTAAGGCTTTTTTTGTTTCGTGATGCTTATACAAATAGAATACAATAATAAACTATCCAGCGTGTGTATATAGAAACGTATTGAATAGAAAACATATAAAATTGTAAATATACAATTTTCTTTAGAGATATGTTTATATAATTAACATTTATGTTGCACCTATTTTACAAACATGTGTGTATATATATTATTTATAATAAAATAATAATATAAAATACGAATAATATATATTTATAATAATATATAAAAAACGGTATAAAAATATAAGAAAAGTTGAATTTTATTGTCTATCTAATTGGACTATTTGTTCTTTACTTTAGCAGCAATGCAGTACTTATGGAATTCAGGGCCAGTTTCTCGTACATCTTATCTAATGTTTAGGCTTATCGCATAGAGAAGACGCACACAATTTTATGAAAGCTTTTACATTATATTGAATTGCATTTTTGTTTATTTTGCATAGTTATGCGACATTTTTTTTGGGTTTTATGGAATTGCGCAATGATTTTTTTTTCAATTTCCGATGTGGCGTAACCAAGCAAAATATTTCTGAAAATTTTGTGCGTCTTCTCTATACGATAAGACTAACCATTAGATAAGATGTACGAGAAACTGGCCCAAAACATTGGAGAGGTGATATAGTATCATAAAGAAAATTGGCTCTGTATCTGTATCTAGTTTATCGCATGCGTTTGTATTTCCTTTATTGCACTCTTTGTCCGTAGAACAACACTGGGATAGACTAAGGTGACCAGACTCCCCAAGATAAGAGGGTCATTTGACAAGTTTCCGGCCTTAAGGCACGTTGTGCTAGACGCGGCCGCACGACTGCGACTCGCTCATTCCATATAAAAACTCGTTTTTAAAATGAGAGAGAAACGAGTTTTTATATGGAATGAGCGAGTCGCAGTCGTGTGGCCGCGTCTAGCACAACGTACCTTTACCGGGAAAGAGTAATGGTACATTCAAGTTATCTTGCCAACCAATAGATGGGGGCATTCGGTGGCTCAGTGGCAGAGATGTCTATCTCTGAGTTGCCGGTGCGTGGGTTCGAGTCCCACTGTGACCCATGGATGTTTGTGTTGTCCATAAAAGTGCTCCTACGGCAGCCGGTTGTTCGATGTAAATCGTCCCGGAGTAACCCGTTGTTTAAAAAAAAACGGCCAAGAGCTGCCAAGACCCCCTTCGATTCAAGAGAGAAAAAGAAAATCTCAAAAACAAAAACAACATCTTATGTATGCTATAAAAATTTCAAGTTATTCCGATTAGTACAAAACACATAGTACCCTTCCAAAGTTGACGGGTGAGGTTCTTCGACAACAATGGATAAAATCGAGCATCGCGCAGTGATAAAATTCCTCTATTTGAAAGGGAAAAAACTCGGAAAGTGAAAGAAGAGTTAGACTCTGTATGGTGATTCGTCTCCCTTATTTACAACCGTGAAACATTGGGTGGCCGAGTTCAAACGCGGTCGTACAAGCATATTTTTGACGATGAACGTTCTTGACGTCCAAAAACCGTTTCGACGGAAGATATCGTCAGTTTAGTGCACACAAACGTGATGGAAGATCGCCGATTAACTATTAAGGAAATTGCTGAGGCATGTGGGTGCATAACATTTTACACGAAGATTTATGCATGAGAAAATTATCCTCGCGATGGGTGCCGCATTTGTTAACGATCAACCAAAAGTGCACACGGATAGATCTTTCAGCTCCTTGTTGCGCGAGACCTCTTCAGCTGTTCCAAAATAATCCTACCGAGTTTTACTGTCGACGAAAGCTGGATCCATCACCATACTCCGGAGACTAAAGAACAGTCAATGCAGTGGATTAAGGTGGGGGAACCAGCTCCGAAGAAGTCGAAGGTCGTTCTTTCTGCCGGAAAAATGATGGCGACATTTTTTTGGGACAGCCGTGGAGTAATTATGGTTGATTACTTTCGAAAAGGTAAAACCATTAATGGACCCTATTACGCTGCGTTGGAAATGGAATGAAAATCAATATTTACCAGACCTAGTGACTCTTTCTATTTCCAAACTTGAAAAAAATTTCTGGATGGGAAAAAATATGGTTCAAATACCGAGGTTGAAGAGGCAGTAAACCTGCATTTTTCAGGTTTACCTAAAGAATTTTTTCTCATGGTCTGAAAGGTTGGGAAAAGCGTTTGACCAAATGTATTGACTTGCGGAGAGACTATGTCGAAAATCAATTGTTGTTTGGCTTGAATTATGTGTTTTTCTCTAAAAGGCCGGAAACTTTTCAAATGACCCTCGTAAAATGCTGTACATAAAACTTGCGATACTCGGATGTTCTCCTCAGTGGTCATAACTATATCTTTACAGTATTTTGCCTTGGCTAGAATTTTGACAATTTCTAGCGTATACTGGAGTACATGAGATCTGGATTTCTTGTTTCTCAGATGGTGCGACTGCCACAATAATAAATCAGGTGGAATTTATCATAATAAGGCAATTTTACATTATAGCGAAAATTAGCACGGTGGGATAGTGATACAATGGAGTTCCAATTGAGTGGCATACAGCACATGCTGGACAAACTTGCTTGTACACTACTGCATCATGCTACCCGGTATACAGTTATGGAGGACTTTTTTCAAATAAAAGCACAATCATCTTATTCACTCATCCGTCGGACATCATTCGGTATTACTTCATAGGGGTGGGAGCAACGTCTTTACGTCAGAGCAGAAAATGTTTGTGTGCTGCACACAAACCACTCAATGAGGCCTATTTTTACCGCATCCTTCTCTAGTGCGCGAGCAATTCTGAACATTAACAGTTGCGCTCGGAATTGCAAATGAATTTTCAAATTTAATGGTAAAATTTTCAGCTATTATAGATTCCAAAAAATAAAAAAAGGTAATGACAATTTGAATTATTTGCGTAGTTATGGCTTTGGAAATATAAAGATGATAAATTGCCGGAAACACAAAAATTTTCCATTCAAACGCAATTTATTCCGTTGAGGGGCCGTGAAATAGGAAACAAACACGGGATATGTAATGTACTCTGCGTCCTCTTTGATAGGACACCCCGCATGCCCACCTATAATCAAGGATTAATTAGTGTTCTCTTTGGGACCTTTCCGATCAGAATTTTTTTTTTTAACAAAACGAGACCGAGGCTAATTTCGGGCGCGGCCGAAATTTGAATACCCGTCACATTTGAATGAAACTTAAGCTTCTTTTGTGTTAACAGTTTCTACCGCAGCCCTATGACGTATTCCGATTCCATTTGTTCATGGATTCTTTGATGCTAATCCAGGAACAAACTTGGATGCATTTTGAGGATTTGCTAGGAACCCATTTCCGTAAAGTTTGGTTAAGGTCGAATTAAAAAGGAAATGCTGGGGAATTTCTTTAAGCTACAATCCGAAAACAGTTACAGTTTTTCTCTGCCATTTTATGTATTAATATACCCGATTCCCCGGGTAATTTCATCGTGGAAAATATCTAATGAGCGGGGAATCGAAAAATAATACATAAAATGGCCGAGAAAATTTGATGTACCATTTTCGGATTATAGCTTATGGAATTCCCCCGCATTTGCGTCATGCTCCACGACAGTAAGTATGCATTTTCATTGAGAAAATCGCAGCGAACAAAAATTTCATTCTCATTCCGCCCAAGGTCTATCCAGGCCTTAAGGTGTAAAGGTGTAAGGTGACTCCTGTACAATCGATATTTAAGCTACAGTCACATTTGGCGAGCTACTAGTACTAGTAAAGTTGCATTCGAGAAATCACCATAGGCGACGACACGTAATAAACAACGAAAACAGTGTCATGTAAATGGGTGACTATGCGTTGTTACGACGTCGTCACCGAAAGTGTGATGCAACTAGACGCGCAACTTGTCACCCTATATACAGGAGTTAGTTGCAAACGTGAAATTACTACGGTGACGACGTCGTAAACAATCAACAAACTGTTGTGCAATTTGACTAGTAGCTAGTCAACAGACACATTTCCTAGATACTAGTGGAATAGGACATGTTCAATTCGACTAGCACCCAGCCAGCGAGTTAATATACGCTAAAATTATTTTTCGGTGGATTTCGAATTAACTGCTCAACCGATCGACACGAAATTCAGTGTGAATGTGTAAAATGGTAGGGTATTTGCTACGACTGCCTTCGAGATTACGAAATGGTAACAGGGTGTCCGAGACGAGGTGCGAAAGTCGATTATTCTATTTGTCATCGGAAAAGGGTGTATCGGCTCGTATATCGACATGAAATTCAGTGTAAATTTGCAGAATATTAGGCTATTTGCTACAAACACCTTTGAGAATACGAAATATCAACAGGGTGTCCTAACAAAGGTGCAAAAGTAGATAATAATCAGCAATAAATTTAGTATGAATGTATCGAGTGGTAGGGTATTTTCTACGAATACCTTTGAGAATCAGAAATGCTAACAGGGGTCCCAAACGAGATGCAAAAGTAAATCATTTTGTTAATAATGGTTAAAAGGATTTACCAGAAGACCAGTGTTTGTATATGCCGGTTCATTTTATTTGTCATCGGAAAATGGTGTATATCGACATGAAATTCAGTGTAAATATGTCGACTGGTAGGTTATTTGCTACAAATACCTTTGAGATTGGGAATTGCTAACAGGGTGTCCTAAACGAGGTGCAAAAGTATATAATAATCAGCAATAAATTTAGTATGAATGTGTAGAATGGTAGGATATTTGCTACGAATACCTTTGTAGTCGGGAAATGTTATCAGGGTCTCTCAAACGAGGTGCAAAAGTGGTTGTCATAATCAGCATACCCAACAAACAATGGCTAACAACACAATACAAAAATTCGAAAAACCTGCGGTTACAGAAAACATTCACAAAAAGTGACTGTTTGCTGTGCATTTTCGTCGAAGGGTCGCTACCCCTATTTTTTCTATAGTCTGTATCTGCGACTAGTGTCATTTTAGCATTTCAAATAGAAAAGGCAGAGCCAGGCTACTTTTAGTGTTTTGGAATCAGTAGAGGGCCAGGTGTCTAAAAACTGTTTTTGGTAAAAAAAACATGTTTATCATATTTATTTATAATTGTGACTGGCATATAAAGAAGAAGAAGACATATAAAAAGAGATGGAATACATTGCATATTAATTACTAGTTTCCTGTTTAAAACAACCACATTGGGTCAGAAAAAAATTATATGAAAATGACTTGCTCTATCTTTTTTATTTGAAATACTAAAATCGGGCTAGTCGCAGATAAAGACTATAGAAGAAATAACGCCACGCCTCGACGAATGGGTATGGTACAGTTAAGTGCATTGCTTTATCTGTCAGTTGTCGCTAAAAATTAATCCAAATACCAGTGAAATTTAAGTAGAATGGCGGTAAATAATATGGTTCTTAAGCGACTGGTTCGTGCTGCATGTGCAGAACTAGGCAAGCAGTGTGCACATAAAATAAGTGAAATACAAAAGCCACATAAAGAAAGAAAATGGGTGCGTAACTGGATCGGGCGCAGAGATAGATTAGGTGCTTCCGCCCTGCTCCTTAATGAGTTGTCCGCAGAAGATCCCAAAGCGTATAAAAATATTCTTCGGATGAGCAAGGAAAAGTTTGTTTGTTAACATTTCTGATTCTCAAAGGTATTCGTAGAAAATACCCTACCACTCGATACATTCGTACTAAATTTATTGCTGATTATTATCTACTTTTGCACCTCGTCTCGGACACCCTGTTACCATTTCGTAATCTCGAAGGCATTCGTAGCAAATACCCTACCATTCTACACATTCAAACAAAATTTATTCCCGATTATAATCAGCTTTTGCACCTTTTTTAGGACACCCTGTTGATATTTCGTAATCTCAAAGGTGTTTGTAGCAAATAGCCTACCATTCTACAAATTTACACTGAATTTCATGTCGATATACACCCTTTTCCGATGACAAATAAAATGATCTACTTTTGCACCTCCTTTGGGACACCTTGTTAACATTTTCCTACTTCAAAGGTATTCGTAGCAAATACTCTACCATTATACACATTCCCACTGAATTTCGTGTGGATCCGTTGAGCCGTTAATTCGAAATCCACCGAGAAATAATTGTAGTGTATATTCACTTCCCAGTAGAATAATTGAACATGTCCTATTCCACTAAAATACATTTTACTACTTACTAGTAAAATTGCATAACACTTTTTTGATTGTTTACGACGTCGCGTCGTCACCGTGGTAATTTCGCGCATACAACTAATTCCTACGTAGATAGGGTGACTATTCACGCGTCTAGTTGCACACACTCTCGGTAACGAACGTCGTAACAACGCGTAGTCACCCATTTATATGACACTGTTTCGTTGTTGACGTCGTCGTCACCGTGGAGATTTCTTGTATGCATGCACTAGTAGCTAGTACTAGCACGGTCTGACTGTAGCTTTAGCGAGAGAATCACACTTTTATGTTTGGCAATTGTTTATTTTGCGGTAACTCGGGAACATTTTGACCGATTTTTATAAATTAGCACAATTATTGTGGTTTGTAGAGCTACACACGCTCTGTGGCTCACTTGTTTGAGTCGCACTCTACGATGCTAGTAATCTAGAGGCCCGGAGATCGAATCTCGGCGTGGTCCAGGAAATATATAGTGCTTGCAAAATTATATACACTCCGAAACTATATGCATTGTAACGTTGACTCGAAGTAGCCTATAAACGGCTGAGTAAACGCACCATGCCCCTCAAGGGATTACGGTACAGAGAAGTAGAGCTACTTGGCCCTCACATTTCATCCAAAATTCAAGGTTCAACCTATCCGTCTTCGGGAGTTACAGCTGCCCAAATCGCACTTTTTATTTTTCTAATCGAAAATTGTCCATAATTCGTTTTTGACAGGAAAATTTTTAAATGTGACAGATTTGTATAGATCTCCGCACTACCCATATTATGTAAAAATTTCAAGCTCAGACAAGCTATGTGCCAGGAGAGCCGCAAAACCGCTCAAGAATTCTCTGTCCAATGAGGTATCAGTTTTATTGTTTCAATTGAAGAAATTGCAGTTTTATTGTTGCAATAAACGAAACGAAGCTTTTAAATAAGTAGGTATAACGGATTTTTTTTACTGTTGCTTTATCTATAAAAAATCTCTGCACTACTTCATATATTAGAGCGTGAAAATGTGTGTTCGACTCCTAGCACGGCACAAAAATGTCTGTCTACTTCAAATAAACAACTATGTATATGATCTCTGTCTCAGGCTCTCGGATAGTCAGAGACAGGGAAATTATCCCCACAATGCTGCTGAGACTGCAGTCTCGAACACTGATATTCAAAAGTTGACAAAGCACTGAGTATAGACTGACTGACAAAGTGGAAATCGTAGGCGAATTGGATGTATTCAAGAGGTCATTTAGCGTTAAAATGTAACAAATGCCTTTCTCAATTGTCCTTTCTTAAAATATGGTTTTAAAATGTGTAACATATTTCATAACAAAATCAGACCGCCAATTTAAACTGACGGGAAATCTTATGATATGATCGTATGATCGAGGGCCTGAAAACCGAGTTCCGCAATGTGTACAGCATTGGGCCTTCGGGAATCTGGTCACGTTAATATGGAAGAGTACTCGAAATAAGATTATATACAGAAAACAGAAGATAGATTTCAGAAATTTAAGATTTCTGTAAGGACATTCGTATGATCTGGAATTTGTGTGTCAAATTTCAAAAAGATCAAGAAGGGTTTCCGAGTTATCGAAAATGAACGATTGACAAACATAAAAGTGCGATAATCTCGCTAAATATCGATCGTACATGGTATAGCGGTCAAATTGTCCACCTTAATAGTAGACAAGACTGATCACAGGCCTTAACGAGAAGCTTATTATGTAGTGAATAAGATCTCATTGTGTGTCACATTTTGCTGTACATTTTCCAATGCTGTACGACAGGGCGAAATGTACAGTACAGCAAAATGCTGTATGTCTGGTCAGATTAGGATAGACGAATAAAATTACAGTAGCCTTGTGTTATTACGTACACTATAAAATGTCCTCTAAAACTATCACCTCCGGGATGAGGAGTTTAGAACAAGAACAGGTTATTTGGAAAATTTTACACGCTAAAGCTAAACAAAGTCAGAAATATACGAGGCTCGTACAAAGTATCCCCATCCCCATCACTACAAACCCTTTGATTCTGGACATTCGGTAATTTAGTAGGTAGAGACGACACTCTATCTCTTAATAACCGAAGCGTGGGTTCGAGTCCTACTGTGAACATAAAAAATAATCTTATGTTCCCACATGTAAATAAATCTTTCCAGAGCTACCGAGCAACGCGACGCCATAATTCGCTATGAAGAGGCATGGAAGAAAAAGCCATGAACAACACAATTAAAGATAGGTTGCTCCTAACTCTACGTTCAAGTTGACAAAGAATTTACAAGTAAAAGTTTTCAAAACTTACACAGAATTGACACCTCTGATCGCACTCCAATGTTGACGTCATACGACTGGATTTGCTGCTGTTGCTGGTTTTCATTTTTCTCTGGTGTACAAGATAAAACTAAAACAATCTTTTTAAATTAACAACACATATATAGATAAACTCTAAAAAACAACTTAAAAATTTCATATACACATTCAAAAACTACACATACTTATAGACAAAATTTGGAAAATACATCATGACTTAAATCTAGTTGTTTTTCTATCTAAAAGTTCTCCATATATATTATACAAATGAATATTTCTTTGCGGGCGTTCTTCCCCCTCTATCTATGTGTTCTATAAGCATTTATACAAATAATAATTATATCCTTATCCTTTACAAAAATTAAATTATACAATATTTCTATAGTCTATAATCTTATTTTACAAAAATATATTTTTTTTTGCTATTTAATATTCCTTTTTTGTTTATATAAAAAAAAACTCTAATTCACAAAGGCACAAGTCAACAACATAATAAAAATTTGTTGTTTGGTTTTTTTTTCTTTCTACCTAATTACTTACACTTGGGATCAGGGAGTTTATTTTCATATTTTGTTCATTTTCTTTCTCAATTGCTTTTAGACATTTAAATAAAAAAAATGTATATTTGTTCATGTTTTGTCTATAAAATGAAAAAAAAATGTTTTAAATAATAAAAACAAAAATAATGTAAAAAATATATTTAAAAAAAAGTTTTCTGGCTTGTTTTGCTATATTTTTTGGAAGAATTTTCTTGTTCTTGTTACCGACACTAGCGACACTTATCTTACTGTCCGCCATATAGCGGACACATAGCGGAAAATATCGGAAACACAAAAGTTCCCCCTATGAGAACGGATAGCAGAACAAGCCAATTTTTTTGTTCATAATTTTCTTTTAAAGAAACAAATTTAATAACACACTAATGTAACAACAAATAAAACTCTTAAATCATACTTATTTAGAAAATCTTCTTATGTAATGTGTTTTGGTCTTCTTTTTTGATTGAAAGAAGTACACTATTTATATGTATAGTGTGAAAAAAAGTACGTTTCTCTCCTACTCAAATAAGGTTTCTCTCGCAATCTAATTGTATAGAGAGATATGAACTCAAAAAATAATGAAAAATATAAAACAAAAAATTTGAGTACATACTGACATATTGACATTAATAGAATTAAAATAGATTTGGATTTTCCTTTCACTGGGATATGTACAAACAATTACAAAACAATTAAGTAAAGTGGCAGTAAAAATTACTTTTTTTTTATGTTTCAACTATTTTAAATCAATTTTTCTTTATTTCCAATACAACGGTTGTTGTAAGAAAAAAAAATGAAAAATTATCAATCCATTTTCACTGGAAGACTAGGATTTGTGTTTTTGCATTACTAAAATTATCATGTAACGGTAACATCAATTCAATCTATGAATTTATTATCATGCTTTTCAAAAATACTTTAGGAATTACCCACACGCACGACACGATACTCTAGTCTTCGTGACTCCGAAAGCTTGTCGATTGTTTTGTCGAATCGAGTTTTCGGGCTCGCGAGTCGCGTTGAGACTAGAGAATCTTGCCGAATGAGGAAAGCCTTTTTCTCGATTCCAATTCTATTTGCATTCTTCAATATCGTGTTCTAACTACTATTTTTTGACTAACGAATATAAATTTATTGTTTCTTTTTAAATCTTATGGAAACTAACCTTTGGAGGCTGAAATATTAAATTTGTTGATTAAAATGTCCATTGAATATAAGATTCGGATAAGATTTCTTTATGGGGGCTCTCTCTCTTTTTCTCTTTTTTTTGTTTATCTCGATTGTCTGTACATAATCGATAGTTTTGTTTTGCATATATTTTATATATATATATATATATATATATATATATCATTTTTTATATATTTGTTTTTAATTGCATCTATCATACAATCTATAATATCCTTCCATAATATATCTCTTGCTAAAAATTAGTATTGCTTGCACTCATGAATGCGCATATTTGATTAAATGTTTTTATTTTCGGCGTGTCACCATCAAGGTTTTTGCATTGCATTCAATTTATTTTGCTATCATAATTCTAGAAATGTTCTTTCATCTTTGTGCTTATTAAATTAATTATTTAAATTACATAATAAATTTGTGTATATAAAAAAAAGTTTTTATATACGAGCGTGGGGAAGTATAGATGTGTATTTGATTTTTGCTTTACACACTTTCTTTGACATTGTGTTTTTGTTTTTTTCTATGGATCTTACGAGAGAGCCCCGGCCCTTTGATATGGATGCTCACGGCTGGCGGCCAAACGCCTCTGTTGTTGTTTTAATGCTCCTACTATAAAATGGATATATAATTTGTGTTTAATTTTTTTTTCAGTTTTTTTTATGCATTTATTGGTTTTGAATAATAATCTAAAAAAAATTCTTTTACTGGGATATGTGCATAATTCTAGCTAAATGAAATTTTTGAAAATATAAAATTCTCTAGGCAATATTTGCATACGATTTGGAGAGTAATGAAGAGGGTGTTGTGTTGGCAACATCTTGCTTTTATTAAAAAATGATTTACTGGAGTGTGCGTGTTTTTTCTATATAAAAAATAATCTTATTTTGATTTTTTTGTATACTTTAACTAGCTGCCTTATTTCGTTTTTTAAATTATAATAATCACAGTTCTTTTTTACTACAAAACTTCTTTAAAATAATGGATTTTATAAATTATACTTATGCATACATTACGAGTATTTTATATATATAAAAAAAAATGTCTGCTCTTAAGTTGCTACGATGGAAACTCCACAAGGAACGAGTATTTATCGAGAAAAATGTGAAAACCTAATATTATGACTTTTTTGCATTAATTTATTTTTTGTTTTTGTTCATGTAATAGAAAATCAATCACATTGGACGCTCCGTTGGTACAACATACCAAAGATATTTTCCCGTCTGCAATGAATCTGATGTATATGGGGAGTAGAAAAATGGCACAAAAAAATTAGACATATTTACGTAACGTATAAAAATTTTGAAACAAGAAGATGAAAAAAAAAAACAGTTTTAACATAAGTATTATATTAATTTTATAGGTATGATGTGTATTCAATACGACCAACATCCGAGGGCGGTTAGAAAAGCGTCTGCAGAGTTTAGTAATGTTTTTTTGTTTTTTATTGTTCACTGGACATTATGAGATTCAATAATGAAATTATTACATGATTTAAAGACAAACATACACAGTATCATTGCAGATTTCAAGTAGCATTCTCTATAGTCAAATTAAGGGGGAGAAAGCAGCATTAGTTATATACTCTAGTTTTGTTGTATGCTAAATTTACTCAAGGCACACACACAAAAGAAGTTTTGTAGTAAATTTATGGATTACATTGGTTTGATTTATTATAATTTTGGCTAACTGAAAATTAGTTGGATGAAGAGTCTGGTTTTTCCTACAAACGTATTCAACTGATAATCTATACCCCTAAGTCCCTATCGTTAAGTACCGGAAGATCGAAACATCCTGTGAGATTTGATAAAGTTTTAGCTATGAACGACGTACAGAATATGACATAGAAAATATCAATTAAAAATAGTATATAAAAATAAAAGCAAAAACATTATATTAAAATTAAAAACTGAATATGAAAACCTATTTTTTAGTATATTCTGAAAACTAAAATTGTTAGAGGTTAGTGGATTTTTCAACAAGTTTAGCGATGCAATATTCATTATAAAAGTTTTAAAAGTAGTGATAGCTTTTGTTTTACCCTAACTCCCTAAGGAACATGTTGGTTGACTACACCACCGGAGAGTGATGCGGTTTCCCAGTTGTATTTTTGTTTATTATTCTATGATGAGAATATAATCTTAATTTCTTTTGAATAATAAAAGTGTGACGGTGTGGTGTAACGGTTTGGTGTGCACATCCAGAAAAAAATCAATAAAATTTCAGTCACCTATTTTTACAGTTATAGGCGCAATCAAAAGATCGAAAAAAGACACGGCTTATTGTAGTTTTCAGCGTATACTGTAACTGTAAATCTTAATATTCCTTAAATTTTCTTTTTGCACAATAACGCCAAAAAAAATCCCTATCAATTGCAGAGTCCATCCGGAAAAGTAATTGCTGTCTGTCTGGTTTTGAAAGAAATCTGATCTTCTTTTTGAAACAAGAGATACAAAATTGTGTAAAAAAAATTGTACCACGCCTTAGTGGCAAGTAATTTTAAAAGCCTTCGCATGTTGTCCAGATTCTATTTATAACGGTATCACATTTGCTTCGCCACGTATTTAATGTATCGCCACGATTTAATGTGCAAAAACTTAAAGATCCATCAACAAAACGTGCAATTTCTAGTGCATTGCACGAGATAGCTAATGCACAAACACCAGATACTCCTTCATCAATTGATGATAGATGGAACATTGTGAAGGACGCTTTTATATCGTGTGGCGAAACATTTGTGGGCCGACTTCAGCGAGGTAGGAGACCATTTATCAGCGACGATACATGGTCTCTGATAACTGCACGGAAGAGAATTAAAGAGCAATTGAACTCGGCTACTGACACTACAGTCAAGCAACAACTGCAGACCGAGTACAATTCTCTTCTCGTGGTGACAGTGGGACCCTTTACAAGCTCATTAAGCCATTGACTGGCAAATCTTTTACCCATGAGCATCCTGTAAAAGATAAAGACGGGTCTCTGCTAGTCACAGACGAACAACAACTGCGCCGTTGGAGAGAGCATTTCATGGAGGTACTTAACAACAACTTCAACCCTTCAAGCCCACCTCCACCGGAAGCAGCAAGTCTTCCGCAAATGGCCAGAATTAATACCGGTGTTCCATCCAAGCTGGAAATAATTAAGGCCCTTAAATCATTGGAAGCTGGTAAAGCCCCCGGGGCAGACGGTATCCCCATGGAACTTTTAAAAGCGGATACCAACGCTACATCGGATATCTTCTACCCCTGATCCAAGAGTGTTGGACAACCGAGACTTTCCCTCAAGAATGGAAGAAGGGCGTCATTGTTAAAATCCCTAAGAAAGGAAATCTCAAGGATTGCAATAATTGGCGTGGAATATGTCTCCTCCCTGCAGTCTCTAAACTGATGGCCAAAATAATCTTGGACCGGATCAAGACCACGATCGACCGCACTCTGAACAATTAACAAGCTGGTTTTCGTGAGGGTTTTTCATGTAGCGATCATATCAACACCCTCCGAATTATAATTGAACAATCCGCTGAATGGAGATCCCCGTTACATCTTATGTTCATTGACTTCGAGAAGGCGTTTGACAGCGTTGACCGGGCTTATATCTGGACAGCCTTGCGTAGGAGAGGCATACCAGAGAAACTTATTTCCATCATAAAGGAGTCCTATAATGGAGCCCAATGTCATGTCTTGCACAAGGGTGAATTGTCCAGTCCTTTTGAGGTGAATAATGGAGTCAGACAAGGCTGTATTTTATCAACAATGCTGTTCCTTATTACCATCAACGACGTAATCTGCGATTCTCTACGCGACCATACAAGTAAGGGTATCAGGTGGAAATTATTCGATTACCTTCAGCACCTGGACTACGCGGACGACATTTGCCTTCTCTCAAACACACCAGATAATCTGGCTCAAATGACGGATGCTTTGCATCGTGAAAGTCGAAGCGCTCCCTTAAAAATTAATGCCGCTAAGACTAAATACATGAACTTGTCATCAGGAGGGCAAAACAACATTTCTATCTCCGGACAACCGATAGAAAAAGTCGAGGACTTTACTTACCTTGGAAGCGTAGTGACCGCGGATGGTGGGGCTGATGCCGATGAAGATTCGCGTATAAATAAAGCCCGAGCAGTATATTATTCAGCCTGACTCCTCTCTGGCAAAACCACAACATCTCCAGAAATACCAAACTCCGGATCTTCGAAAGCAATGTAAAATCTGTGCTTTTATATGGGTGTTCCACGTGGAAGGTGACCAGTAACATTACCACCAAACTGCAAACTTTCGTGAATCAGTGCCTACGACGCATCCTACAATTTCGCTGGCCTGAGGTTATATCTAACGACGACCTCCTCAAAATTACTCGCCAAAATAGGATAGGCATCGACATCAAAAGGCGAAAGTGGCAGTGGATAGGTCACACACTTCGAAAAGAGCCAAAAAACATTGCTAAACAGGCTCTAGATTGGAATCCTCAGGGAACCAATGCTAGCCGTCGTATGGGACGACCCAAAAATACATGGAGAAGATCTGTTGAGGCAGAAGGAAAATCTATAGGCAAATCGTGGGACCAGCTAAAGGCGATGGCTGCTAATAGGCAGAGGTGGAAAAGAGGCGTAGTCAATGCCCTATGCCCCACTAGGGGTTAAAAGGAACCAGAGAGAGATCACATTTGCTTCGTTACTCCTAATTTTTGTCAGAATATTTTGTCCAAAGACCAGATTCCATGGTATTTTAAGCTAAACATTTAAACGTAGAAGCTCACCAGGATACCTGTTAAGTTCCAGTTTGAATGAAAAGGTGTCGTATGTAACCAAATTTGTAGTTTGTAGATTGTAGAGGGGCGTGAACCCGAAGGGTTTCGCAGCACTGAAGCCAGTGGGCCTATTGTGCTATCGCCCTAGTCGCAGATGAGCAGGACTACGCCTGACGATCAAGGTTGATCGTGCTGAGAAACGAGTTGAGGTCGTTTATAGATGTCGAAGCTATGTCGTCCGTATCTGGAAAGGCCCATCCGAGGTGTGACCAGCGACGCTGGGCCAGTGCATCGCACTCGCATAAGACATGGAAGGAGGTTTCGTCATCTTCTTCACAGAATCGACAGCTCGCATCTTGCACAATTCTTATTGTGCGTAAATGTGATCTCAGGCAGGAGTGACCTGTGAGAATGCCACAGATGATGCGTACTTTAGCTCTGCTTAACCCATTAGTGCATGAAGCTCCCTAGCAACATTTTTTGACTTTTGTCAATTATTATGAATAGAAGTAGCGACGAGGAAGTACTTTTTGAAAGATTTTTTTGAAAAAAAAATAAGTAATAGTAGATTTACAAGCCGTCCCCTATAAGGGACACTATGCACAGCGGTCAGTTGACGAATGAAAAAATCGACACGAATAACTTGTATTGTATCCGTCGAAAATACCCACACCGGATAAATAGTGAAGTAATTTCACGGATATGGAATAGAAATCAATGAAACTTATAAGTGGCATGTAAAATATTTACAAATTATCAAATTACTCGGTTTGAATACTTTATTTTTTTTAGTGAGCAGATTGATGACTTTATTCTCCCCAACTCCAAAACTTTTGGAAACGACATCAGCATATTTTCCCATATATATGAAATAAATACATAATGTCTTCCGCTTGAATATAGTGCCCAAAACAAAATCTAATTAGTTCTCCATGCATAAATTTATTGTTACCTGGCTGCTTTTACGGTAATATGCAATCACCACATAGTTCTAAGTGCATTCCGCAGGCTCGGTTGCCCGTTGGACTCTCAGGCCCGGTTGAAAACGCAGCTTTCCCGTTTTATGGCGGTTCACAACAGGTATTCATACCAAAGTGATGACTCCAAGCAGCTAGGAATTAGCACTTTTTCGTTTCAACAGCTCGCCCTTTTGAGTCCCAGAGCCGGTGTGGAAGGGCAGTCAGCCATAGCCAACCTGCATCGGAAAGGGCTTTGTCTCCATCCTCTGTGAAGCTTATGTTGATGTTGATGGTGAAGCCACTCACAAAATTTCTCTATCCCATGACATAGACACAGACCCCACTGAGGGGTATTTGACCAATACAAACGTTTATTTGGTAATTTCGAAAGCAATCGCTAGATCGTCTAGACTGAAAATGCAACTCACATCAGCAGCAAAGTCCCCTTTTAATATCCCTTGTTTCATTGCCATCAATAGGGGTATTACAGAAATGCTGATGTCTTCAAAAAGACGACCCACCGTTTCTAATTTCTCTTAAATCTGCGCAGCTGTAAGTCCATAAAAATATTTCACAAACTGACCCACGTGCACAATGTCCCTTATAAGGGACATCGCAAAACATGCTAAATTACACAAAATCTATGACACCACGATGCTTTTTCTTTGATTAGAATAATAGCCTATACACATTTTAACGATTATTCAATCGAAGCAGTAAACTAGCACTTCAAAATATTAGCAATTTTTAATTTTTCCTCACCAGACTTGAATCTGTCGATTTTGAAAAATTCCGCCACTCATTCTGCCTAAATGTGATCTCAGGCAGGAGTGACCTGTGAGAATGCCACAGATGATGCGTACTTTAGGTCTGCTTCTGCAGCAGCTCAGCCGTTCTTCTGTGGGAATACCCTGCTATAAACATTTTCGATTGTCGATCCCAGTGCTCAATTGCCTTGAGTCGTTCCTGGTCTCTGAAAGGTCTCTTTACTAAACATGAAGAGATGTTGCAAAAGGGTTCAGGTCCGCAGAAAGGGGATGATGCAGCTGTGCGTGATAGCTCATCAGCCTGTTCGTTCCCTGCGATGCCCATATGACCTGGAACCCAAAAAAGTGTTAGTCTGTTGTTTTCGCCTAGCTTATTCAGCGCCTTCAGGCAGCATTGAACAATTTGCAGTTTACATGGAACACCAGAGGCCTATATTTACATTTTGTGCGTTGTAATAACTGTAAAAATAGTTGATTGAAATTTTTGTGATATTTTTTTTTTGTTTTGCCGCGGGCATCATATGCGCTATCATCTACTTTCGGCTTGACGTTGGCTTATGAGACGCCCTTTATAATGATTTGAACATAGGTTTAGTAGCCCCGACTATAAAGAGAGCAAGTTAAACGTTATACGTATACCAGCTCATGTCGAGAAGGCACCTGCAGAGATGCACAGACGATACAGACAAATTGCAAAACCGGCGAATTGCCTTCGCTACATCATGTCAAACACACTCAAATATTTATAAGGTTTCTACAATGACTCTGAGAGCAAATGAAATGGTTGTAATTTTCTGTCATTTCATATGCTACATCAATTTCAAACTGATCGATAAATAATAAACTGACTAAATTGCACTCATTAACGTTAAAATTTTGTTAAAATTGTCTTAATTAGAAAAACAAAAACCCAAACGGGTATTCTACGGGGTACGCATTTACGTATGACGTATTATGTCTATCTACTTTAAACAATAACAATTTTAAATACGAAATTTAAGCCCAAGCTAGATAGTACACATACTACCCAGCCTAAAATTCCCAGAAATTTCCTCTAAATGTTGAGTAACATTTCTTTTTCACACGTACTCACATATAAACTTTATAGTCTGGAAATCGTATAGGGACTTTTTAATAACTTTAATACTAACGATAAAATGGTAACGAACTAAATCTATTAATTTAAACCGTAATAATAAATGAATGAAAAATTGCCCAAAATCATAGAACATTGAATTTTAATAAAAATAACGGTAAAAAAATTTTTTGCATACAGAAACTTTAAAATGACTAGTATTCTCTGGACGGAAATATTCAAGCTGATTTATGAAGATTGATATGTGCCGATCCTTTTCGTTAAAGACAATGCCTGTCTTCTACTAAACTATAGTGATGTAAAGTGTGATTGTTATCAATCGTGATAAAAAATAATTTGGGATCTAGAAGCAAAATATGTAATAAATATTAAACCGAAGATCTGTTACTCGTGCATCTTATCTAGTACCCGTTGGCTGGTTAGTTTTATCGTATAGACAAGACGCACACCATTTTTCTAAAGATTGTACAGTGTATTGAATTGAAAGTTTGATTTGCATAGTTGCGCCATATTTTGCTTGGTTACGCCATGCCATAGTATAACATTGCGTAATGATTCTACTGTATATGTACAAACTAGGAAAAATCTTGTCTATACGATAAGACTAAACAACCGACGGGTACTAGATAAAATGTATGAGTAATCGGCCCCTAGTCTTTAGATCTTTTTTGATCGTTATTGTAGTCATTATTAGCAAATGCATTAAATATTATTTACTACTGCCATTGATTTCATTACCATTTTTCCCAATAAAAAATACTTATGTGAACAACAAATTTTGCCTTTTGCCTATTTCCATATCAAATTGATACTTTTAACGGAAAAAAATCACTGGGACCACTAACTTTAAAAAATTGATTGAGAAGAATCGACTCACCGATACTAATCTTATTTCAAAAAAAAAAATACAAATAAAATTTAACATTTAAAATTCAATACCTAGTGTCTACTATTAACTAACTAAAAGCACCGTACTGATTCGCTGCTAACAATGATTGAGTCAAATTCAAATCAATGAGAAAGACTACATTTCTTTCGACCAGTTATGTTTGTGAAACTATACTATATCTGCAGACGGCCACTTTAGACCTTGCGACTTCACACCTCGATTCCTCCACATGCCCATGCTTTAAATTGGCCATGCTCACTGGCCAATTTAAAATTCAAAAAATTCTAAAAAAAAATCGATACAGGCTCAACACGTCGCATTTCTTATTTATGTGGCGGGCGCGTTGGCGCAACTTTTTACCTGATACCTGTGCAGCAAAATCTTTTATGAAATCACCCATATGTGAAGCAAGTTGCCAGACCATTTCCCAAAATTAAGACAGGACGTAATTATTAAAAGTCAAGAAAAAGGCGGTCTATGATTGAGACGATACAAAAAAAGAAAGGAAGCAAAGAAAAAACAGAATTCTTGAACCCTTCCATTTGTTACTATAAAAAAGGAAAACGTTGAAGGGGGCTCTGTTTTTTAAGCATGTTTCAAGCCCATCGAGCATTGTCTCACGTGGGGTGAGTAGTGATAGAGACGTATACACAATTACATGTGCAACTAGATTTAAGTATTTGCAATAAACGTGTTCCACGACCTCTCAGTTTGAACTGGTCACTCACTGATACGATAAACACGATCTTTTAAATAATACAGGGTGAAGTCGTCGGAGACTGTTTCCTACGGGTTATCCTGGGATTGATAATATAGAATAGGTAAATAACAAACCAAAACTTTTAGGTTACAAAATTCACCAGAGAAGATCAAAGAGTGAGTCCTAATCGAGAATATCATTTCCCTCCCACTCCTTGCGATGGAGGAGAAAAGTAACAGGCAACAAGGTACTACTCTCGTGCACAGTCGAATTAAATTTTCGTCTGTTTGTCGAAAATGACACAGACTCGGACGTTTATTATTATTGTGACTCCTTCTTCTGTCCGTTCGGCTGCTAATCGCTTGGATTTCGTCAAAACCCTGAGCCACCTACGCTTTCTTTTCAACTGTGCAAAATCGCAGATACATAGGAACAGGTTAAGCTCCCAAGAGTATGAGCAAAACAAAGACCTCGGACTAGCGATCTCCCGCCCTTGCCCTTGCTAAACAGCTTAGGGAATATGTAGGTCTCCCAAATGTACTTAGTGTTAGCCAGGCAATCCTCCCTATCAGGCTGTTTTGGTCAAGTGAACCATCTACGGGGTAACCGTCAGGGGAGTGCCTGGGCTTTACGCTCTTACCTCGAACGTTTTCAACCTTCGGCGTTTTATTGACAAGTTTTTATTGTCAAATGGGCATTTCTACATCCAGTGAATGAACTCGCCTTTAGAAACCCAACTACGGGGCAATACTAGCTGGTTGACTTGGATACCAACCTCCAGCCACCTCCAGTCTAACTCCAGAATGGGCAGGGACCATGATCCCCTGGGCATCCCCATCTCCGAGGTACACTAATCGCTAAAGACTTCTCAATAGCAGGTGGGATCCTCCTTCGGCCACAGTTTTTGTCAGCTTAAATTTAAAGCTACGCTCTCAAATAACCAAATGACCAGTATTCAAAAGGTCATACTATCAAGGAACCAAGAAGCGACAACTTATCTTCCTGTCCTGCATCTTAAGATCCGAATGGCTAGCACTCACATGTAAAAATTCTCCGACCTCTGAGTGAGTCAAGACAAATCAGCAACATATTCGTACGAAATGTACATACGTTTGACATCGCTTTGATTGAGGAAAGTAATTTATCCTAGATTCACATTATTCAGGGGTATTTGAAGAAGATATTCTGGTCTCCATAAAGGCGTAAGAACTGTTGATCTCATTTCTGGAGCTAAGTTAGCTAAGGTGGGTTCTAAAGAGGATAAAAACCTTGACATTACAATCGACGCAGACTAAATTGAAATAGCCAACTAACTTGTCATCGCGACTGCCATTTGGTTGGCGGTCCAGTTTTGGTATTCAATATGGCGTCTGAATCATCTGTCAGCTGACACTTTGACAACCGCTTGTCGAATTCAAAGTGACAATTTTGCAACTTTTGTCCCTTTTTTGAGCGAATTGTATAAAGTCTAATTTTGATAAATATATCACTGGACTGGAATCGATTATATTTTCATCGAAATTGGTATGCAAGTGGTTGACCTTCCCAAGGGACTTTCCTTTTATAAATTGGATACCTGGTCACATGGGAAACGAAAAAAAAAAACTAAGCAAATTAGGACTAGTTGTCGACCTCGAATTTCAATGTTTTGGTATTTATGCACAAGAAACTATACCACAGCAATCACCCAATCTGATATAGAATAATTTTTTTTCTTTCAAACCCACAAAACTTTTAAGTAGTATAAATACTGACAGTAAAAACAATAATACATACGGTTTTTCTTAATTTTCATAAAGTCCCTTAAAACGGTCCACTTTCTCCATCAACTTATGAGTTGAACCAATTTAGTGAGAAAAGAAAAAAGTCCAACTATACTAGCTATCATTTGGATTGCCCACTCCCCTTTCAAATATATGCAAGTGCATAAATGCGCAGTTGCATGTACAAGCTGGTAGAAATATTAAAAGTAAATCCTCCACCTTAAATAGGTTAGTTTAAATCAAAAACACAAAATAATGTACAATGGCTAAAGTACAACAGAAATGCTATATGCTCAATTTTCACCCTCTCTTCCTACGGATGTGCATAAATGTTGAAAAAGTATACCTTTTGGCAAATTGGCAATAAAGGGATTTGGAGTCGATCCATACAAAAAAAATAAATTATAGTCGTATATCTAGATATGACACCTAATCGATTCGTATTTATAATTAATTGAATGGGATTGGAATTTCGGTAGTATAAAGGGCGTTTGAATAATTTTCTTTTCCTTATAACAATGATGTCTAAATCTGCCTAAAATACTTTGTATTTGTATTGATTATCAAAATGATTTGTATATGTATATGCACATATTACCATTCGATTTGTAAGTTATATTACGAATATGAATCTGTATATTTTGTGTATTCATTTGTATAACATAATGTTTTAAATTTTTTGTAATCTTTAAAAAAAAAAACAATTTTCTTAAAAACATATTTTCAAAAATTTAAAACAGATTAAACTGTGTAAAAATTCATTTTTAATCTAACCTATTTTTTTTATAATTCTTTCAAACTACAACACAATTTTATAAAAAAGAAGACCATCCCCTCATAGAGGAAGAGAAACGCATTGCAATCTACAAAAAAAAATCTATTCAATGTTTTTCTTATATCCTAGTTTGGTTATATGAGAGACTACTGTTCATAATTTTAAATTTGAGATTTTTGTTTCTCTTTTCATCCTTGTTTACTATAATAATAATTATATGTATATAAAGGTAAAAAAAACTAATATAATAAGAACAAAGAGCCTAAAACACGGAGCCGGCATGCAAATATCGACCAACTGCAAAAAGTTTCATATAAAATATAAATTTAAAACTTGATAATTTTTAAGTTTAAAATAATAAATTAATGTATGTTTGTGATTATGGTTAAACATAATCTATACAAAAACAAATCTAGGTAATATTGAAGAAAAAAGAGCTAGAAAAAAACAAGGTTTATAGATTAATTAAAAAGGTTATTCATGTGAATACAGATACATAATGATGAGCTCCAACAAAAAAAAATTAAAAGATAATTTTTAGAAACAATTAAATTGATCAGATTAATCACGTGTGCTTGTAGACAGGCTGTCCTGTTAATCAACGTCAAACCGGTAACGGAGAACAGCGCTTATGGTGTCCATTACAGGAGGATATTAAAAAAAACAGTTACGTTTTTTACAGTTATATGCAATTAAATAAAATTCAAAAAAATACACAATTCTCGGCATTTTTTTTTTTTTGCTACGATGTCCCACCCATAATATCGCCGTTTTATGTAAAATTCCGCCGTCCATTATCCCGTCATTTCAGTTTCCCGCTCAATTGAAATCCCGTCTAAGCAAATTTTTGGCGGTATTTTGACGAAATTATTTTACTATCCACTAGCGGGATTTTGGAACGACGGGGTTTTCTAGTGAGCGGGATTTTCAGGTGGCGGGATTTAGTAATGTTGGGACAATGTAAAGCGGGATTTTTTTTTGTAAAAAGGGAGATTATGAACGGGCGGTATTTTGTTTTTCGGCATTTTTTAGGTATCCCTTTTTCATCCATTTTCTTCTCTTCTTCTTGTTTTGCCCTAACTCCTTGAAGGGTATGGTGCGTTTACGACTGCCGTGTGTAGTCGTCAACGTTTCAACGACAACTGAATTCGGAGTGTGATACGATTGTCAGCCATATCACCGTACCGTCCACTATAACGGCTTAGACATTATGCCCTCAAATTCCTTTTCTCTTGCGCTTTCATCCTTTTTGTCTATCTGTCTCTAACTTCTTTCTTCTCTGTACCGTAACCCCTTGTGGGGCATGGTGCGTTCACTCAGCCGTTTATAGGCTACTTCGAGTCAACGTTACATTGCATATTATTTCGGAGTGTATGTAATGTTGCAAGCACTATATATTTCCTGGACCACGCCGAGATTCGATCTCCGGACCTCTAGATTACTAGCATCGTAGAGTGCGACTGAACCAAGTGAGCCACAGAGCGGGTCTCTAACTTAGTTCAAATTAACTTTGTCAGAAATCCGAGTGGTCGTCTTTTGGATCTGATCATGCATAATCTTTCACCATCATGTGCATGGCTGCTGCGTGAATCCTGACCCTCACCACCCTCCCCTATGCATTGAGCTTGATCATCGCATACCTATTTCTAAGAACGTCTCTAATATTCGCAGATTTAATTATCGTAGAGCGGATTATAATTCAATCTCCACTGAGTTAGATTCAGTTGACTGATTTTCCTTTTTTTGCCAATCTTAGCTGTAATAACGCCGTGGATAAGTTTTATACACTGAGCTTCAATGAAACCGGGCCACACGGTAAGCGCGAACAAATCAAATCCCCCCCTTTGGAGTGGCTGCTATCGTTGATTCATAAAAGGACGATGGTAGCTCCGATCCTGACGAGTGGCCTGGGGCATTCGGTGGCTTAGTGGCAGAGATGTCACTCTATCTCTGAGTTAGCGGTGCGTGGGTTCGAGAATCCCACTGTCGTCCATGGATGTTTGTGTTGTCCATAAAATGCTCCTACGGCAGCCGGTTCTTCGATGTAAATCGTCCCGGAGCTACCCGTTGTCAAAAAACGGCCACGAGCCAAGACCCCCTTCGATTCAAGAGGAAAAAAATCGCTTGAATAGCTACAACAACAACAACAACAACAACAACGAGTGGCCTAATATGTTTATTAAGTCCTTGTCATCCTCTTTAAGTGTTCCCCTGTCCATTTTGTTTAATGAAAGTTTAAATGGTGGTGTCTTTCCCAAACAATGGAATGCTGCTAATGTCCTCCCAATTCCTAAAACGTCCAATACATTCTCTATAACTACCGTCCCATTTCCCTTTTATCCTGATTCCCAAAATTCCTCGAGCGTCTCATCCACAACAAGATTTACACCCCACACTTTCTGCGCTTTTTGCTGAGCAGCAACACGGTTTTGTTAAAGGTTGTTCCACTTGCACCAATCTTTTAACTTTTACTAACATGGTGGCCCGAACCATAGTCGATGTTGTATACACCGACTTTTCAAAGGCATTTGACACTATTGCCTACAGCAGGGGTGTCAAACTCAAAACCTGGCCCGGGCCAAATAAGACTCTCCTCAGGTTTAGGCGGGCCGCAGGAGGAAAATTTCAAAAACTTTTATATAATCGTATTACGAAAGTTGATTACAGACAGAAAGTCTGGATCACTTTAGCGCAGTGGTGACCCAGTTCATGCCCCCTTGCGAGTTCTTCTGATCCTGCCCCCCCCCCCCCCCCCATGCCATGGGCAAGGAATGCTTTAGGTTGGACATACGTTTCATCCAGGAATCCATTGCCGCAATTTAAATTATTTGAACATTTGTTTGTGTGCAGCCCATATTTTGGAGCTACTGAATTCTAGGAAGATTTCCGCATCCTGAATTTCGTCATGAGCAAAATTGATATTGATATTACTGGAGCGAACAAAATCCATAAATTTTATTTAAAAAAAAAACTTTTAAAGACTATATCAGCCGTATCAAGAGATTTTTTATTTTTTTCTCGACCTAAAATATTCTCAGCGGTGTTCATCAAATGGATTTTGTAGCAGCGAATTAATCGACGAAAATACAATTTTTGCCATTTTTTAAAGCTTTGCAACAGCCGATTACCTCCTGGTGTACATATTTCGAATGAAGTTCGCAAGAAAACCATAATTCATTATGGCAAGCAAGCCCTAATTTATTAATAGTATCAATATTAGAGTTGTGAATTTTTAGAATCGGTGGCTAGCCATTGTCTAGCCCCATTTAAAATGATTCGATACCAGGGTGTATTTCGTGTTCTATATAAAAGGATCGTACACGGTACACCTTTGCCTGGTTGAGTCCGTAATGCCTCTCCTGGTATTACATGACGCGCTGCATACGTAGAGGCATCTGATGAGAATTGCAGCTCGCCATGTAATACTAGTTCGAAACCGGCTCGAAATGCACTCTGTGTGCCGCAACTCGCTGGAGTATTTAAAATTTAATTTTAGCTAGTCATTGGAAAACGTACTAGAAAACAATTGGGATTGCATACATTTAGGCGAGTTTTCGAAAGCTCATTAAAACTGGATAGCAACATAGTTTCTAACCTGAATAAAGTCACAGGTTAGCGTTTGTATGAAAATTACTCCGTATAGTGTAGGTTAGCTGATTAAAAAACACGGCCTTAGTATTGTCCTGTACGAAAAAGTTGAGCTGTCTTATAAAATCAAATAACCGACCTCAAATTGTTGATAGTATTTGGAGAAAAAATCCTAAAATAATCTTGCATAAGCCATTGACGAGTTTTAGTCATTTTTCTAGACTTGAGGTCAACGGCTTAATTTGTTCACCTTACCAATTTGAAAATTTTTGTATTGATACACATTGTGCTGCTTCGACATGGCCGCGGGCCGCACAGAACTGCAAGGCGGGCCGCATGTGGCCCGCGGGCCGCGAGTTTGACACGTCTGCCTACAGCATCTTACTTGGTAAGATTCAAAAGTTTGTTTTAGTGGAAAACGTCTTGCTTGGTTCTCCTCATATCTAACTAACCGTGAGTGTCGGCTTATTTTAACGGCTCCTACTCTTCTCCCTTCTGTCCTACATCTGGTGTTCCTCAAGGGTCAATCTTAGGACCACTTTTATTTAATATTTTTATTAACGGTTTACCGTTGCATATATCGTCCTCCTGCCTTTTATATGCCGATGATCTCAAAGTTTACAGAGATATAAAGTCAATTGAAGACTACTTTTTCCTTCAAGACGACCTATATGCATTAGAAAATTGGTGTGAAACCAACCAACTCAATTTGAACGTAAAAAAGTGTCACTCGATGACCTTTCATTAAGGAAAAGTTCATTGATATTTAGCTCTCACCTCAGAGCCACTCCTTTAAGTAAAGTCGACTGTTTCAAGGATCTGAGTGTCTTATTTGACAGAAAGCTCAAATTTGAGCTACACATATTTAATATATGTCCTAGCAGAGGTGTCAAACTCAAAACGTGGCCCGGGCTAAATAAGACTCTCCTCAGGTTCGGGTGGGCCGCAAGAGGAAAATTTCAAAAACTTTTCTGTAATCGTATTACGAAAGTTTATTACAGAAGAATACTTTTAAAATAAGGCAAAATGTCTGGATCACTATAGCGGCTTCGGGATTATCTGTGAGAACTGCACCCTTTCGAAAATGTACTTCAAGAACATTCAAAAATTACAACAAGAAGTGAAAAAGTCAAAATATGATTGATCTTCAAGTAACCACTTTTTGTTAATTACATGATTTGCAATTGTAGCACCGTTCATCCAGGTCGCCCAAAATACCGAAGGCAAAATAGTCAGATTAAATTCATTTCAGCCGAAAGGTGGCTAAAAGAGAAAAAAAATTGTTTGTGATATAGTTTTAAACAAACTCAAGCACCAATACAGCTTGATAAGTATATATTAAAAAATCAGCACTTGGGCTGTAATGATTATGTTGGAATTTCACATCCAGGTGATTTAGTCACCAATTCCAAGATTTCCGTAGTAGTTAAGCTTTGTCATTTTCCCAAATAAATCTCAATTCATGTTCGGTAAAGCCAATCAAAGTTTTATTAACTGTATTTCAACAGTTTCATGAGGAGGCTTAATATTTTCCTGTACAAAAACGATGAGCTGTCTTATAAATCCAAATAACCTGCAGCAAATTGTTTGTAGTATTTGGAGAAAAATTCCTAAAATAATTTTGCATAAAGCACTGATGACTTTTAGTAGTGATGATGAATTTCTTCACCTTACCAATTTCAAAATGTTGTGTTGATATACAATGTGTTCTTTCGACATGGCCGCGGGCCGCACAGCGAGGTGGGCCGCATGCGGCCCGCGGGCCGCCAGTTTGACACATCTGTACTAGAGCATCCAGAAAGGCTGGCTTCATCCTCCGTACTTCTCATGTTTTCAACAATACATCTACCTGTAGGATGCGCCGTAGACACTGATTTACAAAAGTTTGCAACTTATCAGTAATCTCTTAAGTCACCTTCCAGGTCGAACAGCCATATAGCAGCACGGATTTCACATTGGAATTGAAGACTCGAAGTTTGGTGCGTCTGGAAATATTGTTGTTTAGCCAGAAAGGAGTCAAATTGAAAAAAAGCCGCCCTAGCCTTGTTTATCCGTGATTTTACATCAGCATCCGCTCCACCATCTGCTGTAACTACGCTCCCGAGATAGCAAAATTCATCAACTTTTTCGATTGCCTGTCCCGAAATACAAATTCCGCTTTGCCCCCCTGGATATGTGCTCAAGAACTTAGTCTTGGCAGCATTGATTTTCAGCCCCGCATTACGACTTGCGCAATTTAAAGCTTCTGTCATTTAAGCGACATCATCCGTATTAGAATAGAAGACAAATGTCGTCAGCGTAGTCAAGATGTCGAAGGTGATCAATCAATTTCCATCTGATACCTTTGTTACGATGTAATTGAAGTGCGTAGCCGAGTACATCACTAATGACAATAAGGAAGAGAATAGGTGACAAAATGCAGCCTTGTCTCACTCCACTGTGCACCTCAAAAGGATCTGAAAGCTTGCCCTTATGCAAGACGTGACATTGGGCTCCATTGTAGGATTCCTTAATGATGGAGATTATCTTATCTGGCATATTTCGTCTTTGTAGTTAGGTTAGGTTAGGTTAGGTGCAGGAGCCACTAGAATTGACATCTAGTGCACTTAGACCGAAAGATTGGTCCATTGTGATACCCCATAGAAGAAGAAAAGTACGTACTAAGTCATGCTGTAAAACCAGCCCGTTTTGGCAATATACTTATTGAGCAATATTGGGCTCACATCCCGAAGATCGTCCATATCATAGAAAAACCTAGAACCAAGAATACGTCTTCGTACTTCGCCCAAGGCCGGACACTGACAGAGAAAGTGATGCACGCTTTCTTCCTCTTCTTCGTCATCACAACTTCTGCAGTAGTCATTATGGGGAATGCGGAGTCTCCTTGCGTGCTCCCCAATAGGACAGTGCCCCGTTATAGCACCGAGCACCCCACCAATGTGTTTCCTGTCCAGTGACAATAATATTGTTGATCGGGCCGAGTCAAGCCGTGGCCAAATCAACCTAGTTGTCGCGCATGTGCTGCCGTGAGTCCATCTGGCACTAGCCCTGAGCAAAACAGCCGCTTCTACTGCCACTCTGCAGGAGGAAATCGGCCTTTTTAGGTTACTATGATGGTCCTCTAAATTCATATTTGTCGCATTAGAGGCGAGGCGATCCGCATTACAGTTCCCCGCGAATCCACTATGACTAGGTATCCAACAGAGGGTAATATTCAAAGAACGACCCATCTCTATAAGAGCCAAGCGGCAGGTTTCGACGGCTTTAGATGTTGTCAGGACCGATTCGAGAGATCGAATTGCAGCCTGGCTGTCAGTGTAAATAGTGAAATCCCTCGCAGTGACGACATGATTACCTAGCCATGTTAAGGATTCCATAATCGCCGAAATCTCCGCCTGCAGGACGCTACAGTAATTAGGCAGACGAAATGACAGGTTAACATGAAGAACATCCGAGTGGATGCCAATACCCACTCCTTCGTGTGACTTGGAGCCATCAGTGTAGATAGCAAATGACTCAACGTCCCGAGGCATGTTGTTGTCCCAGTAATCCCTCGACGGAATCAAACTGTAATGGCTCTTACCAAAAGCGTATTTAGGATTAGTATAGTCAGTTTCCAAAGGTAGGTTGAAATTACTTAGTATAAGCGAATGCCCATAATCAAGCGTTCGCCACTGATTAAGTTTCCCGCAGACGTAAAGCAGTGTTAGCAGCCAGCTTTTGACCGAACAAATCCAGTGGCAGCAGGTCAAGTAGCGTATCCAGTCCGGCTGAGGGGGTGGTACAGTGGTACGGCTCCAGTTATGACAAGAGAAGCCATTCTTTGTACCTTCGCCAGCAAGTTATTAGAGGCTGTCTTGCTGAGTGCCGTCCACCATACACATACACCGTATAATAGAATAAGACGGACAGCAGTGTAGATCCACTGTAGAGCTTTTGGCTGCAAGCCCCAGGTTTTCCCTACGGCTTTCCTACATGTATAGAGTGCTATAGTTGCTTTATTCACTCGTTCCTGAATGTTAGGCCTCCAGCAAAGCTTCCGGTCTAACAAGATGCCAAGAAATTTAGCCTTTTCAGGAAAAATTAATGGACTATTCCGTAGTGTAGGTGGGCCGAAAGAAGGAAGAGTATGTCTCCTAGTGAAAAGCACAAGCTCTGTTTTAGCAGGATTAAGTCCCACGCCACTGAGGTTGGCCCATTTAGTTACAAAGGGAGATAAAATACTACCCTGTGGGGTGCCTCTAGAAACATACCTATATAAAGACGTTGAGCCCATGGTTGTAATAATGCGCCTCGATGTCAATAGCGCATTCACCAGTATGCAGAAAGGCTCGTCGACATGAAGGCTTCGAAGTGCGTCGGTAATCGCCCTAGGTTTAATGTTATTGAAGGCGTCCTCAATGTCTAGGAACACAGCCATCGTGTATTCCTTCTGTTGAATAGATTTTTCAATGTATCTGACTAGAGAGTGCAGAGCCGTATCCACTGACCTTCCTTTCCAGTAGGCATGTTGTGCCGTTGAAAGGAGATGTGGAGGAATAGTCATTCGTAGATGTGTATCCACAAGTCGTTCAAGTAGTTTGAGCAAAGTTGAAGAGAGACTAATGGGCCTTAGGTCATTAGGTCGGGCGTGTGAGCTTCTGCCCGTTTTTGGAATAAACGTGACCCGCACCTCTCTCCATACGCGAGGAATATAAACTAGACGGAGACATGCTGTTAGTATACTCTCTATCCAAGGATAGGTAATGTCTAAGCATTGCTGCAACTCTGCAGGGATAATGCCATCAGGTCCCGCAGATTTAAACGGCTTAAAACTAGATATGGCCCACAATATCTTCTCCCGAGATAAGATCGAATCACTATCACACGGTGCTGTGTGACTCAAAGGGAATTCAGGTGGTGCAGTTACCGAGCTTCCCGAGAAATAAGAGTCAAGCAAACACTCAATCGTCTCAGTGCTCGAAGACGTCCACGATCCGTCTTCCTTTTAAAGGAAACTGGGCATCGATGGATTAGATGCCGTCATTTTCGTAAATCTTCAAGTCTCAGATAACCCTTCGATACTCTCGCAAAAGCTTTGCCACGCATTGCGTTTGGACGCTCCTACCTCTTTTTTGAAGGAACTGAGATGTTTTTTGTAGGAGATCCAATCCGACTCCGTCCTAGAAGCTTTAGCCTTATTGAAACTTCTCCTGCTCACCATGACGGTTGTTTCTTGGCAGAATATGAGATGGCAGGGCACGACTCAGAAATCGCTGCCTCAATAGACGCCGTAAAAGTATTTACCAGATCATCGAGCTGTTGCTCGTCTTTGTAAGGCATCCCAGATGTACTGACGATCAACACTATCGAAGGCTTTTTCATAGTCGATGAACATGAGATGTAATGGGGATCTCCACTCCGCGGATTGCTCGATGCTAATACGGAGAGTGTTAATGTGGTCGCTACAGGAGAACCCTTCGCCAACCTGTTCATCGTTCAATATGCTATCGACTTTTTCCTTGATTCGTCCTAAAACAATCTTAGCCATCAACTTGGAAATAGCAGGAAGTAGACAGATCCCACGCCAATTATTACAATTCTTCAGGTCACCTTTAGTCTAATTGGGGCCTATAAACGGCAAATATTCTTTTTTTTTCAGATTTTCTTTTGGCACTGCAATGATAACAAAATGCTCTATTAACTGCATCCCAAAACTAACTGTACTGAATAATGACAGCAAAGGTGGATTATTTAGGATTTACTTTAAGAAATGTATATAACTGTTAAAAAAACGTGAATGAAATTTCTTTGAATATTTTTTTCCGTAACAGATACCGGTTGCGCTACTCTCTGTTTCCCGCTGGAACTTGAGTAACGGGACCGTGAGTACGTGCAATTGTAATTTATCTATAAAAATAATTAATATTTGTAGACGCATAATGAATAATACGAATTTTATATCTTATTTTTCTCAACACCGTACTAATTGAATAGATTCATTCCGTTGTGTTAATTTTTACAAAAAGAAAATATTAAATGCACTTTTCTACTACAAATTTAACTAACCAATTGATCTTTTCTGTCTACTGTGTACACTACGAGTATTTTATCTATTGATGTGTTTCTACGAGTGTTATGTGTTTGGGATGGATAGATAAATTAGATAAAGTAAATTCAATTTATACAATTGGCTACAAAAATTACACAAAATTACAAAAAAAAAATCAATTGTTCGAGCGACTGTTAAACAAAAATAATTGGTTTAATCATTGATTAATAAAAATTAAATTATATTGAATCATATTCCGTTTTAGGTTATTATGTAGGTAGAGGGAGGGGGGGTTATATGATCTAATCACAGATAATTTTGTTTGACTTCATAATGCAAAAGAAAGGGAAGGAAAACAAGACTGGGTTGATGGTTTCCATTGTTATCCAAGAATAAATGTCTTAAACTTATTTGGTGAGAAGAATTTTTTTTTTATGTATAATAATTTGTCATCGGGACAACTAATACCTGTAACTTTGATAAAGAGCTTGATTATAAATTTAATCAAAAAGAAGCCCAATAAAAAGTAACAGAGAGAGCAGCAAATAGCCATTGAAAAAATGTAACCCTGGAGAAATATAGTCTAATTTTGACTAGGGCTCAAAATGCATACCATGATTAAGAGTAGCTGAAATGTAGGGATGAAAATGACATTTTCAAAAAAGTCAATTAGTTTCCGTTACATATTGCTTTCCGATGAATCGATTAAAAAATTAAGTACATTCTCAATACGATGGCACTTTTACAGAATATCGTGATGAAATAATACCGAAATCTTTATAACCTAATCGCATACATTGTTCTTTCGCGACTTAACTTGAAATATTCAATAATTTAATAAATATGAGAAAAATATAGGAAAAAAAATAGCAAAATAACATTGTTAAAAAATAATTAAATAAAAAAACTAAAAAAAAAATTCGACTCCATGCAACAAAACTATCATCAAAATAAATACGAGTATAAAATTAAATAAACATGTATAAAAAAAATTGTGCCGGCAAAAACGCCATATTCAAATTTAACTTAGGAGTGTTGCCAGCTTCTAACTAAACATTTTCTAAACAGTAATATGATGACAAGTTCAAAGAAATTGCAGAAAATAAAACAGGCCTAATCAAAGTGTCGGAAAAAATAGAAAACTACCTAAAATGTCATCACAAAAAAAAACTATTTACATTATACGACATTTTGTTTTTCAGACTCCTCTAAAAGTAGGATAGGACCTAGCTATTTCGGGAAAATTAACTGTACAGATTTGACATTTATATAGATATAGTTTTGGTAGATTTCTCAGTTTAGTTTTTTTTTTTAAAGATTAATTATAAATGAATGATGTTGTATTGCTGTTGGAGGGGAATAAACGTGATTAGATTAATAAAAGCTTGCCTCTTGTTGTATACCCTGATTCCAATATTATGTATTAATTGTGTTGTTTGCATATTTTATCATGTTCTGTCGATATTATATTTAAAAAAAATTAAATTTTATATAATTTGATTTTAAATAGATGATGATAAACCTTGTACCTAATTAATACCCGATTAAAAGGTTTTAGGTATTATTAAAATTAGAATTTTCATTCAATTCATTCGTTTTTTTGTTTAGAACAAAATTAGCAATGTGAGAGACAGATGTTTGGTTTATAAAATATAACTACTGTGTGTATTCATTAATTCGAAAAAAAAATTGAACGAAATATTCTTCCGTTGTTTGTTTCCTATTAATCTTATATACTTTTTTTTTCAAGAATCAACAAAATTAAAACAAACAAAAAATAGTTATCTAGCAAATAACCCACCGCTATGATCTGTATAGTCCGTAAGTAAAGGATTTCCGGCAGCCAGTGCAGCATAATTGGCCGCATAATCACCATACGGCGTGGCATATATCAGTCCGTGATGATCAATTGTTGGTGGTGCCGATCCGGATAGAATACTGGCAGCTGTTGTTGGTACTGACATTCGGGGTGATAGGATGAGGGGTGCTCCAAGTGGTGTGCCGGGGTTACGTAGCTGTTGGGCAGCCAAACCTGTGTGCATTGTGGCTGGCGATAATATACGGGATTCGGCGGCACAGGCAGCAACACGACGCCATTCCTCCTCGCAGGCTGGAAAGGATAAGATAGCCCTTTTTTAGACATTACACCGGAAGGGAGGAAAAAAAAAGAAAAAAAAAATTGTCGCTATAAAAAAGATGCTAACAGCTAGGGGAACAGTTTTAGGATATTGTTTTAGTTGTTTTTTTTAAACAAAGGGCTAAGTATGACGGAGGGATGATTTTGTTAAAAACAATTTTGAGCTTGTCTAGACTTACACTGGAATACATACATACATGGATTGATGAAGTCTCTAGGGAGAAAGTGATTTATAAAAATTACCGTTATATATGACAACAAGAATTATTACAAAAATAAAACAATTGTCACCGCGTCTAGACTAGCCAATCGGTATATCAGTGTAAGCCACAACAAAAATAGTTTAACGAATTAACAATCTAATCATAGAAAATTAAATTTACGACAATCGTTTATTATTATGCTCACAAAAAGCAAAACATCAACAACAGTAGTTAAGTAGTAGGCTAAATAAATAAGAAGCTCCGTCAATATTTTCTAATGTAGGAGTATTTATCAGTAAAGATGCACTCTGAATATTTATAGCTTGGAGATTTATGTATGTATGTATAGTAGTATGATGCAAACAAATCTTTAGCTTTTAGCTCGTCAATGAATCATGCTGCTGTAAAATGTTATTAAACAAAAAGTGGATTAATGTAACTTTAATTTTTGTATAGTTTTGTTGAAAGGTTTTCAAGTCGTATACTGATTTATTTAATCCGCCTTGTGATCTAGTCTATGGGGTCATTAGACGAGGCTATTCGATATACACAAACGCGTATATAAATGTTAATTCAAAAAATCAACATCAACAATCACGGAATCGCATTGCTTTAGCGGTAAGTCCTCTATCAATTCTATATTCGATAAAAGGTTAACGATAAAACATAAGCCGCGTTTTTTTTTCGTATCGGGGATAAATCTGACTCCAAAAAAACGATCACGGTTAACATCCCGGTTAAGACCAAACAACTGACATCTGATAGTTCTTGGGCATCTTTGACTCACACTCGTTGGCTAATTTTGTAGATTTGGTGAATTTTATCACAACAGATGATTATTTCTTTGCAAAATCTTTTCTCATAATGAGAAAAACTCTAGCATTTGGTTTGAAAAAATAAATTCCCTCATATCTCCCCTATGCGTCCGCCATCTACATGTGATTCCTCTAAGCTCTATCCCGTGTAGGATAGTTGCACGCGTGAACTTTACCTGGGTAAGTGTAATTTTTTTATATGAAGTTCTACCCAAACCTACACGGGATAAACACAATAAAACACGCCTATAATATCGAATAGCGTCGTCTAAACCGAATTTTCAATTTGAACTGAAAAGTTGTCAAAAATAAAACGCTCTTGACTTGAAATTCCTATCAATAAAATATTTCTTTTAATTTTACTGTGAATAGTAAATTAGTGGCATTCTTACTATGCGACTTGAAGAATAACCTTTTTTAAAACAATGACAGTGTAAATATAAAAGGATTGTAGTGACATTTTATTCTCTACTGTGTTATCAATCAGAAAAAAAAAAGTTCAAATCGCATTGTGAGAATGCCCTGTAATGTGCACTTCTAAATCAGTGAAAACAACCATGTGTAAATTTTGGTACATACCTGCAGCCGCTGATTTCGCTGTTGTGTCTCTGTATGTTCCATTAATGATGGCCAATTCCATGAGTTGTCTCTTTTTCAATTCATCTTCACCTTCTGCTTGCTGTTTTTTTTTTTTTTGGTTTTCGTTTTATTACGATTATTAATTTGAAGAAAGAAATAATTAAAACAAAAATTTAGAAATATAATATTCCCAGACAAATTTGTATAATAAGTTCACACTATCCGTTAGTCATTCAGTATACCTGTTAGAATATAATCCTTACTTCGAGGATAAAAGATTAGAAAAAGCAGAGATTGCAAAATTAGTAACGATCGATTTAAGTAAATTTATTAATGCCTATTTTCTAGTGAGAAGTATGAAAAGAATAATTTAGGTGTGCTCAACAATTTTCAAGAATAAAAACAAAAAAAGAATAAAATTCGGACAATTTAAAAAAATTGAAATAAAATAGAAAAAAAAACATGTAAACACAAAAAATTTAAAAACTATTAAAGTTAAAATAAAAATTAATAAAAATAATTAAATTACAAACAATTTATTGTCAAATCTGTTATTTTTAAATGCCTAAAAATGGTGTCTGATGCAAAATCCGACCAAATCAAAAATTCATCCGATCAAAAAATTAATTTAAAAAAATGACAGAAAACGGGTGAATTTAAATTAAGGTAAATCCTGATACAAGATAGATTTTCAATTAGGTGGATTTCGTACCGATCCTAAAAAAAAAGATACTAATGGCACCAAATCTGTATTTCATACTAGATTAATAAAAACTGCAATAAATCTGTTACTGTATTATGTAATTGTTTTTTTTTAGTAATTCCAAAATTGGATTTAATTCTTCGGACTATTGTATCGAGTACTTACTGGTACGAGTAATTTTTGTACTTCTTCAACGGCCCGGGCTAATTTCATTCTGGCGCGATTTTCTGTATCTTCAACTGTGATCAACACATGCAATTCGTCGGATAAGTGTTCCCAATTTGGTTTGCCACGATTAGCATCCTCCTGAAAAATAAAAACAAAATACACGAAATGTAAAAGAAAATGTTTATGCAAATTTACATTGAAAATGATGGTTTTGATAGTCGATATAGAATGTAGAGCATAGTCCAGCGCATATTTCTTCTCTACATTTCTCTATGGCGACTCTTATATTTAGGATCTTCAGATTTTTGTTTTAAGATTACAAAGCGGCGTTCTGGGAAAGTGATCCTACATAGTTGTATATTATGTCAGGAAGCTGATAAAGAGAACTGAAATCATTAAACGGGAGGAGTCAAGTGTCCTCTGTATGAGGTTCTTGCAGCGGAATCTGAGCCATTGCCAAGCTATCGATATGGACTTGGGGGAGCTATCGATATGGACTTGGGGGAGCAATTTGGGTGGCAGATAGGGATGACCAAATACCCATCTGGACGTGTGGAGAATATCCCGCCCAGCAAGAGATATCCGGACAACTAAGAGGAGTTATAGGAGCCAAGGTCAACTGTGTTACGCTCCACCACGATGTAATGATGTTGACTTCGAAGAATTTCTGGATGGACTAGTGCACGAGGCGAGTACGAAAAGTCTGTGGTAATTGTAGTGGACTTCAACGCGTTCGACACGAAATAATGGGGTAGCGGGGAGACAAATAGGAGAGGGTATTACTCATGGGCGTAGCCAGGATTTCGGTCAGGGGGGGGCAAGCCCGAAATTTTTTCAATATCAAGATTTTCTTAGGATTTGAAATCGTTGGTCGCGAAAATATTGTTAGGCAAAATTTAGAGTATTTTAGCTGGTGTAATGGTTAGTGGCCGCACCTTCTTTGCACACGGGTTCGAGACTCACCCTGAACGATTTCAGTTAATTTGTTTTTCGAACTCACGCCCCTTGTGACGAACTATGAACTCACTCAAGATGTTAAACGAGTACCCATTCGTGATTGTTTTTTTTTTTTTAATTTTAGGAAAGGACAGTGACAGTGATTTTCAAGACCATTTAAAGAAAAATTGCCCCTGAAAGTGTTTAGACTTTTACTGGTTATTCTGATTACATTCAACTGGCCTCCGTTTCTGCTTTTTAAAACGTAACTCGTTTATATTCAGTGCTATTTTTGGCTTTTGGGCAGCATGTTCCACTTGCGACATCAATGTCCGTTTTGAAATCTGGCTTTGCTTGGTTCTACAGGATCGCATCTCCTGCTGAAACATACCGAGAAGCCTCTTATCTCGCATCCACAGCATCCATAGAAAAAATCATTATCCGACAGTCGGCTGGAGACATTTAGGGGTACATGCTTTTCCACTTCCTTAAAATAGGAGCCCAATGGAGCTCTTAAGCTGGTTTTCCTTTTCCAAATAGGAGCCCAAGCGCTCAGTTATTCCACTGAGAGCCCTCTTTACCTGCTCAACTCAGCTGCTCCTCTACACTTCTACAATAACATCGGGAGTCCTAGCTAACCCTCCCCAGAACGGAATCCCACATTAAAGTTTAAACCGAAGTTGGGCAGGATTCCATTCTGATGGTAGTTTTTTGCTCATTCGACTTAAGTTGCCGGGACGCCGTGGAGCTTGCATGATGAAGTTTTGACAATTAAGTACTCTCGCACAAAATCAACGATCTGATCGTTATAGCTCTGGATCTCGAGAGGGAATCAAACGCAGTCGACTTAAAGAAAAAATTAAACAAGACCAAAGTGCTAAATTTGAGTCCAACTTACGTACCTTGTCCTCGACGCGGCCGCACGACAGCGACTCGCTCATTCCATTAAAACTCGTTTCTCTCTCATTTTAAAAACGAGTTTTCATATGGAATGAGCGAGTCGCTGTCGTGCGGCCGCGTCGAGGACAACGTACCTTTAGTCTGAAAGGGAATTTAACTCCCCCATAAATATTAATTCATCTATTTAGACAATATCGTTGCCGCGGATGGCGGTATCAAGAGCATTCCACAGTCAAGTTCTTGTCCAAAATTTTGCAAACCAAATTGTAAAAACCAAAGCTGTTGAAAGGAGCAGTACTTGGAGAGCGTACCTAAATTACTGGTCGATGCAAACAGGCCGACAAAGTTCTCTAAATGCATAGAGTTCGACTGAAAAACTGTGGTCAAATTAGGAGGCATTGCGAGAAACCGTATACGTTATGAGACGTAAGTGCAGTCGATTCTCTATTTTCCACAAGTGGTTTATAGCCCTTATACACCTGCAACTTGGTTGCCAACCTAAGCTGGTAACACGCAAAAAAAAACCGGAAAATAAGTGATTTGTAGGCAGTGGCGGCTCGTGAAGTACAGAGCCGGGTGGGCAGACTTACTATCAAGAAAGATTACTATACATGCATATCCACACTGTTTTTTAATGCGTTAAAATTGTGCTCTTTGTTAGTCAGTCCATTTTAATGTTTTTAAGCTTGTTGTATTTACGTATGTATTAGGTGAATCGCTTAGAGTTTTTTTTTACAAATCAGTTATGCTCAATCGCACCATGAAAATGCATACAGATAGCTACAGTTCGGAATCCTATATTACATCAATTTTTTTGGCAGAAAACGGTCGCAATGTGGAAAAATAATCCAGTATTTACCTTTCAAAGGGACCAGCAATAGTCGCGACAATATTTCAATAAAATTATATTCAATAAGTAAATATTAAGCACTGCTCCTTTAAATGGTAATTCAAATTTGGATACCTCTTTCTTTTTTTTCATTTGAGGCTAGAAAAGGCAACCCAAACGGATCACCTAATACATATATGATTAATTGTAATAATATATTAAATTATGATGAGACATTATATCCGAAAGTTTGTTTACTTAAAATTATTTTTTTAAAAGCAATGCCAACATTCATTCGCACAATAACAGGACATACCTACAAATCTTCCTGAATAAATAATTTATCAAAGACAATTCCTGTAAATTTATATGGAAGTTAGGTTATACTTTCAAGCTGCTATGTATTTATACAATTATGCAAATAAAATGCACTGCCCAGCAAGAGCTAGCGGGGAGGGTTTAGATCCCTCTTGCCATGGGGAGGAAAAAGGTGTGAGGAATAGAAGTGGGAATTTTTTTCTATATCATGCACATGCAATAACATAACAACAAAAAAAAAATCATTTTTTAAGTACATGCAAACTAAATTTAAAGCTTTCAGATCATATAGAGGAGAAAATATAAATAGATATCTATATCAAGCAAAATACATATTAGATCAAATAAATAAGATTTTATTATTAATCCCATCACCAAAATAAATATTTTATAATAGTAATTAATAACACTAAAATGTAGGGAATCAGAGAAAAGCGATTAGTGTCTTCTAAAAACATACGTAACGAATAAAAAATAAAAAACGGCCGTTGATAACGTAATCATGCACTACTGCTACAAGTACGACTATAACGCCTCCAAACCACTTCAAAAAAGGAAGAAAATTTGACAAAAACACACGCACAAATTAAATACACTCTACAATGCACCATGCACAATTTAAATGCGAAACGGCCTTATTATTGTATCCATGTACCACGCGCTATGCTACGAGTATCTAACTACTAGAACAGCACCACGGGCCACGCGCTCGCGAACGTTGCACAAGTTCATGAATACCTACTAGTGTAGTATTGGGCATGCCCTTTAGTAAAGTTCAGATACTTTCAATGCGCATGCGTTGAACGTATAAGAAGATTCATCGTGACTCTATGTGCTATGGAATAGCTATAGAATAGATTGATGGTACATGTGGGCAGAAAGGCATTCTGCCCATAGGTTGAGTTGAGATGATGATGTTGATATGAAGGAAGTATGAATGGGCGCAATGCAATGTACATAATGGTTGGTGATTCACGCGTGCGCTTCTTATAATTTTTCAATTGATATCAATATGAGCTTTCGCTTATGTAGAGGAGAGGAGTTTTTTATATTGGCAATTTAATCGTGATTAAGTACTAATGAATGGCTATTGTCATTTTAAAGAAAGTTACGTTACGTTAAGTTAGATATGCATGTAGGTACCGAAGTGAATCAATTATGTTCTGAGAAATAATTTTTATTTTATTTTTATTTTTAGCTATCATTTTGTAGGGTGGGCAGTGCCCTACCTGCCCACTTAGACCGGCCGCCCCTGTTTGTAGGCATGGTGCAGGTTGCAGTACCAGGTTGCAAGAACGTGAATGGCGTGGTTGCCGGAATGTTGCAAGTGTGTAGTTAGGTACCAGCAACCTAGGTTGGCAACGAAGTTGCAGATGTAGAAGGCCTGTAAGGCACAAGAAAGTCGTCCACTGCACTTTTAAAGCTAACAAAATTTTCTTTAGTTTGAGTGCAACGCCAGCTTTGCAGGTACAAAGGATCCCAAGATACAGCATTTCGAACTTTTTTACAAAAAAAAAAACAATGTTTAAAGTGCTGTACGAGTATTTTGAGATCGTTTGCACACACAAAGCTGGACTCAAATTAAAGAAGGTTTTATTAGCTTTGAGAATCAAGCAGACGACTTTTGGAAATCACAAACCAAAATATGAAAAACCTTCGAAAATTTTTAGGTTTTTTGAGGGTCACGGGGTTAGGATAGGTTTTCGAAGTTGCAAACTTGGTGGTACACTTCTGGTATCTACCCTAACAGTATCCCAAAAAACAGAGCCGAGCTAATTTTTGCGACCTAAAATCATAAATTGATTGACCTATAAGGGAATCCTTATAAATTTTATAGTTCATAGTCGCTCGTATTTGAAAAATAAATTTAAACTTTGCAGCTACTAGATACTTCTTTATATTTTATTTGTCAGTTACTTTAATTAGGCTTCCGAATTAAATTATTTTATTGAATGAGGTAATGCATTTAAAAGTGACGTTTTGTCCCAATAAGCATTCCTTTATAATTATTCCTTAAGGGAATCTCTATTCCTTAAGTGAGGACTATGAATTCCTCCCTTAATGTTCATGTTTTAGGGCTTTCAAGACTTGTTCACGTTTCAGAGTAGTAGCTCACATAAAATTGTTCACCTTCACGTTTGGTGAAGTACACGTTTACCCGAGTCTACTGTATAGACATGAAAAGAGCTATCCATAGCGCTCAGGATTGCTGTAAATCTGGACGAAATAGAATAGAATTAGGTATGTCCATATGTATCTATGTAGATGAATATGTAAGGAAGAAGAACGGCTTGTAATAAATTGATATGGAAATGTTTGTGTGGTTTTCTGAACATGGAAACTGCAAACGAAAATGCGAAAAAGTGAATCTGAAAAAAATTATCCCTGAAATATTTTTTTTCTTTCAGTATTATTAATATTCAATTCAATAAAAAAAGTTTCACCGGCCAGGGAGGGGCGGTCGAACCACCCCTGCCCCCCCCCCCCCTGGCTACGCCCATGGTATTACTTCTTGACGCGTATTCACAGCTGGATGTTGTTAACATGAACTCAGGCATAATAATTTACAACGGCATTCGGGTACTTTCCATGGCTAGATTGACCAAAGATCCAAGCACTATGATAGGCTTTGTCCCGACTACATTGCAGTTGTGGTGGTAGCAAAGAAACTAGAGTGTATCGCAGTCTATGTCAACGAGGCGATTACAACTATAAAGGTTTGTGTTCGTAGAGACGACTCGGGTTATGATCGCTCAGCGATCGTAGTGTAGCATCCAATTCCGAGCCCAATTTGCATATTTTTTTAATCTGGCTACATTGCATGTCTCGACTATAACCTAAAGGAACATGTGCCTATAGAAAATATACGCATATAGTGATCAGAATTAAGGTACGTTGTGCTCGACACGACTGCATCGGCTCTAGTGACAGCGACTCGCTTATTTCATATAAAAACTCATTTTTCTCTCATTCTAAAAACGAGTTTTTATATGAAATGAGCGAGTCGCTGTCGCTAGAGCCGATGCAGTCGTGTCGAGCACAACGTACCTTAAGTGGTTTAATTGCAATCGCTGAGCGATCATCCCATGAGTCGTCTCTACGAACACGAACCTTTAAGCACTAGGGTTGACCTCGAACTTGCTAATCAATAAACGGAGGCGGTTCATATCAGCGCAGAAAAAGGTGTTCTCTAAAAATCTGAGTAGTAAGCAATATCATAACCTTTAAAAAAGCCATTGGACAAGCGGATTGTACGGCGGTGTGCGCAGTAACACGCCGGCTACAAGGTGATCAGTAAACAGTAAGAACCTGGAAATTAAAATACATACATGCAACCTAGAGCGGGTCCTATCAAGCAAAGCTTAAGCCTTGTACTGGTTAGTTAGCTGTGTCTCAGTGATGACCTCTGGCGTGTACGCAAAGTGTTGCATACGACGTTGTGTCTGCCATTATACCATTATAGGACAGTCAGAGGGTGGTCGTGTTTCTTGAACTGAGCCACATTCTGCGTTATCATCCACACCTTAATCATAAAAATGTGCTAAAAATAAGCACATGAGAAGACCACTCCATCCTGGATTTCAATTATACACCGCTCTATTTCAAAAAAGAGCAACATGCACTGAGTCATCTATTTGATAGGTGAAAATCGAAAAATAGCTGCCAAAAGCAACCAACGTGTTTGTCTCGTCATTTCTTACTTGATTTAATTTCACTAAACATAAAGGGGAAACCCCATATTCTTGGGAGCTAGTTTGTTATGAAAATGTTTAACCTTGCCTTAACCTTTACCAACTCATGGACCGCTTTACGACCTAGCGGATGTCAGATTCAGTCAGTAGCCTTCGCAAAACTCATAATTGATAATTGATATATTTTTCACCTACTGATAAACGACAAAATTGAAATCTTCCTTCTGAAAATCATTTGTTCGCTCTTTGTTGCATGAGTCACATATGACTCATAGATGTGAACGGGAAGGAACGCTTGTACACGTGTGACTCATAGACAGTGAACGTGTTGAAGAATTTTCTTACGTGGTCTGAGAGATTTATCCGTCATTATCCCCTCAGACATTCGAAAATTTCATTCATAGACGTGAACGAAAGGAACGGAGTGGATACATGTGTTTCATAAATAGTGAACGCATTAATAATAATTCATAGAACTTCTAAAATAAGTTTCAATCAGATAATTCACAACTTATGAATTGCATTTTCTTATTTTTGCTCTCCTGTAAAATTTGCTTTTTTGCACTTAATACATTTGTGCGCTTAACCATCTACATCCTTGAGTGGCAACACAATTGGGAGGAAGTCAGTGAGTTTGTATGCAGCATCCACAAGGAACTTCAAAAAGAAGAAGCTATATGCAAGTCAGCAACTCGGCAGGATGGCTAAATAGCCGAAGCCGCCCCTGAAGCGAAGTAATAGCGAGAGGTGGCCCCGCAGGCAGCAAAGAGACGGAGGCACACGGGAAGCTGACGTCGTAAGTAATCGGAAATTCATGCTACACATTTTTTTTTGGCACTAAAACATTCAAGACAGTTGAATTTAGTTGACACCCCTTCTACTAAATGTTAATATACATTCGATAAAAATACGTGTAAACAACTTCTGCACTCATGCTGCATGACACCAGTCAATTTCCAATAAAATTATATTGTCGAGCCTTGAAAGAAATGGGGACACATTCATTACTCAAGTCGTATGGACTGTCCGTTGGTTTCATTACAAAAATGTTTACCTCTTCAGTTTTTCATATTTTTACAAAAATATATTCTGTGAATCTTACCAATTACTAGTGTACCCTCTGTGCATGAATCGAATTAACTTAACTTATCAATAAATAGTGGTCAGAAAATGGATGCACTATTTTGTGTCTTTGTATACTACACCAAGGACTACTGTAAAAGCTTCTTGGTTAAAATTTTCATATCATTTTTGGTGGGAGGATAGCACTGCTACAAGCAACATACTAGCAATTTTATAGACTTAATAATCAAAACTGAAATAACTCTTTACACTTTTAATAAAGACAATTTCAACAATTTTGTCATATATCATGAAATTTTTATACCAACATCGTTGAGACTTAGTAATCATAAAGAAGAAGTCGATTGCCAACTCGATAAGATCTTGCCGTGGAGGTACCGCGGCAGTTTTCTGTGCGTACTACCGCATCAGTGCTTGTTTGGCTATAAGATGAAAACTTATGAATGAATGAAAATCGTCTTCATCTTTAATATTATTGATATTCAAATGAAACTAAACGATATGGGCTGTTAACATGATAGATTTATATTCTGGTCCTAACCATGTCGATGATTTTTGTCCCCCTCGCTGAAATGCTAATGATGTTGTTATTTATGGGAAATTGTAGTTATGGATAAATCTTCATTTTAAAATCTAAACACGATCAAAAAAAAAAAAAATTAATTGGTAAAAAATGACCCCATTTTTTCGAAAATAAAAATATGATAGTTTCATAAGTATGTATTAATTTTCCATTCTTTATGTACTAAATTAAATTACTGTAAATTAAATTAAAGTGCTACTAAATAAAATATTTTTTTTTACAACAAAATACAAAATCGAATAAAAGAGATCTTAAATCATTCCACTAAAACGGGAGGGATTTCAAAATCTCCTTAGAGTTGAAAGACCCCTCCTGACAATAATTTTCCGTTGCTATTTTTAGATTTTTGTTTTCGTTTTTAAAATGAATTTCACGTACTCAAGCAAGCATTTAGGCGACATATCGAAATTCTCCATCCATAAATTAAAAGAATATATAAATTTAACCAAGAGCCTCTTACTATAATAATAATAATAATTTCCGCTTTTTCTTGAGACATTATATAAAATTCCGACTATATTCCACGGGGACTTTACATTAATTACCAACACCACCACGATCTAGGGGAAAATCAAATAAATTTTCCCATAAAGTTTATGTGGTGCGTAGAAAGTTTAAAATCAAATTCCATAGAAAATTTTCTCAATAGGAAAGCTGCTGTTATGGTGACAAAATTGCTCCGCCGTTGTGTGTGACAACTGACAAGACGTTTATACTATTATGTACTAGGATTGTATAATAATACGCACATCGGATAGAGCGAAACATCAAAAATCCAATTCAAATGTATCTTTTCCGACATGGCGTGATTTAATCCGATTTTTTGAATGCGGGGGAGTTTTTAAGCATCTCGTTGTTTTTTTTTTTTTCAGAATTGATGATTTCGTTTTTTTTTTCCTGGATCTCCTTTAGATATCAAAGGAACTGTTTCGAAATTTTATTACTAGTTGTAGTGTGTACCTTTCTGTTAAAATTTCGGGGCTAAATTTAGATTTTCGAAGGAGATGATAGTGTCGGGAAGCGACGAGAATCGTCTCCCGGCTAGAGGATTAAAAAGATTTATGTTTTCTTTAAAGTTTGTACGTTGACAACAGCTGCTCATTATATCTAATTTAATGGGGGTCGTAAACAAAAATTAGATCTCACACGTATTAGCAAACGGTACCAAGGTTGTTTATGCGGTATGGCTGGAAGGAATTGAAAAAGTTTAGGAAAAGTTACATATCGAATGGGGTTGGAAATTTCATTGAACTTTAAGAGATGAATTTTGGTGTATTGGGAAAAACTTTTGTCATGTCTATCGTCCTGTTTTTGTCAAAGTTTTCATGAATATGACGAAATTTTATTTCAAAAAGTACCGCTATCATTTGATTTTTTTTTTTAATTTTCATTATCTGGGTATATAACTAATGAATAAAATTTTGACGGTTGGAAAAAATGTTGATGAAATAATCGGTGTTTTGTTAGTTAAGGGAAAATCAGTTTAATTAATGGGTGAACAATCCCGCTCAGAAAGATGATCTTCTTGTGCATTCTTAGTCCAGAATAGCAAATGGTCCAGGTTCAAGAAATGGTTCAAATAACGGAAAACTGTATGTATTTCTATTTCGATATTTTGATTTCGTTCAATAAAATGGTGGACGGTTAAAACCCCTACCACTATCTTGGGTTTGTATGCTTTTTCGCCCAATAAACAACTTATTTAAAAAACCGAGTGACAAACGAATAGGCTGTCGCTTCAGAGTATTTGGCGAAAGCTTTGAATATGAGTTCGTTTTGTAGGATACAGTCTCCAGCGTTTCGAAATTGTTTCGTTGAAATTTCAAGGAAGAAAGTTTTGAAATAAGAATTAGCGTTGTTAGCTGAAAGTTAGAATGACGCGGCACTAAAATCAGAAAAAAATCGTTATAAAATCAGAAATAATAGCTCTGATTCAAAAATGTTCAAATATGATTTGTCTTCATTGCGTTTACGTTTAATTCAAAAATGTTTCATTTTGAATCAATAGTGGAAATATTAAAATGATTCTTGTACTTTTAAAATTGCTGCATGTCAAATCAAAAGGGAATATCACTCTATTTTAAAAGTGATTTCATTTTATTTTAAAAGAAATTGAAAAAAAAATTTTTTTTTTCCTTTTTTTATTTGTTTTATACTTATCTTTTTTCACCATATTTTAAAAACTTTATTTTTGAACTTTGCTTCTACTGGGAATCGAACCGGGTACCTTTCGTTTCGTAGTCCTACTTCTTACACCGAAGCTATCTGAGATTACTTGCACTGAACAAAATAGCGGCGGGCATATGTACATGTGACGGACACAGCCTTCAAAATGAAACAACTTTAAAACAAAGTTGAACATATTTAAATCGATGTTTCAGTCAATTTTGAACAGATCATTAAAGTGAATCCTATTAAATTTAATATAAAACTATTTGTTTTTGAAATGATTAATTGATGAATTCCAATTTTATTTTTAAAAAATGTTTCACTTTAAATTTAAGTGATGAGATTTTTCTGAGTGTAGAAACACTATTTTTGACGGTCGAGTCAATGGTGAGACCATTTAACACGACAAAAAGTGTTAAGAACGCCGCTCTAACATTTACCCTTTTCATTTCATTTCAATTTGCTAAGCGCTGAATACTAAAAATAATAAAAGCTTCTGCTGACGAATGAAACGTTCGAGTTTGACAAAATCAAGTTGGCATGTTTTTCAAACTATATATAAACTGACATGTAACCTGAATTTATGGATGTTTGTAATTTCGTATCATTTTGGAACCTGAATTGTGGAAAAAATTGCATATTCGGCAAAATTAAATAGTAAATCAAATGCGGAGTACATTCGGTGGAAATCTAGTATGGCTGAATGTGCCCCAATGCTGAATCTATACCGACAACACTGAATTTACTTTTTCCATACTCCTAGTTTGGAGCATTACATTCTGAGGTTTTACTCATCTATTCACAGAAATAAGAATATTTCGATTATTGTGGAATAGTTTACTTTGGAAACACGAAAAAATAATAGTAACTAAAACTTTGTCACGGAGTTGCATATGAGGAATTAAAGCCGAGCAACGATGATTGGAACACATCGAAAAGGCCCTTGCCAAACCTGCTCTAAAACCGAAAGTACCCCAGTCTCCCCTATATCTCATTAACGTTAGTACACACTAGCCAAGGCAGTTAGCAGTGTCGAGCAACTTGATCTGGGACCCTCCCGCCAAATTCTTGTGAGGGCCCTAGTATATAACTCGTAGTGGGCCTCGCTATATATGTACATAAGTCGTAGTGGGCCCCGCTATATAAGTAGTAGTTCTTCTGTGATGTTACTAACGATAGCGATGCAAGGATAAGAACATCTTTGAAAGTTTCCTACAGAGGGACATAAAGAATCGCTATGACCATATGGTATTTGCACGAAAAAGCGTGTTGATTTTACAAAGCGTCCAGTTGCAGCGAACAGCACACCAAAGCCCGGAGCAAATTTAGTCCAATTTTTCATGGTTCGAGAAATCTTTTTTGCAGTTTTTGGCTCCCTAACTCTCAAGGGCCCTTATGTGGCGCACCTGGCAGTAAGATTTGTGTCATACCAAATCATGTAAAAAGAGTCAATAAAATTCCCGTAAGGATAGCATTTCCATCGATATTTTCACGAAACAGAGTCAATAAAATTAATAATATTGTGTAATTTAAATTAGGTAATCCAGTTGATCCCCCTCTTATAAACGCCACTGATTCAGATAGAGAGCAACAAAAAAAGATATACCTACGGGCAATGCATCATTATGCATTTATCTTCTTTAGAAAATTGCCACTTTATGGGTTAGGCCACTGTTGTAATTTCAATGTACAGTAGAGCGTCGATTATCCGAACGTCGATTATCCGAACATTCGATTAACCGAACCAGGTAATTGGCTTCTTTTCATATGACAGACATCGAATTAAATGAAAAATCAAGGATTTGAAGGAAGCAATCTCTCATCTGCATCGCTTAAATTGCATCAATATTTTATTTTTGTTCAGTTCTAGGCGTTTTAAATGTTTTCAGTTTGTCAATTAATTTCACATTTAGCCTATTTTTTAATTTTTCTATGGAAGCTCGATTAACCGAACTTTCGTTTATCCGAACCACCCTTGTCGACATTAGTTCGGATAATCGACGCTCTACTGTACATATAAACATCTGCATTACGTAAATTAATTTTAACAAAAGCCAAAAAAAAAATAATTTTGTACATACCTTCTTTTTATCACGCATTGAGCCTTTTCCTCGTACCATTATTTTGCAGCCGGTTTCTTGTTCCAACTGTTTGGCTGTCATACCACGTGGACCCAAAATTCGACCAACAAAATTGAACTGAAAGAAAAGAAAGATAGAAATTGTGAACATATGTTTAAATATTTAAAAAAAAAATTAAATGTAACCAAAATATAATTTGGCTATGAATTGAATGCCTTTTATTATGACTGTGCAGTGTAAGAGGACAAATGTGTTCGGTTAAATCGCATTTCCGTTAACCAAAGTTCGGTTAAACGGGGTTCTACTGTAGGTATATACTAAACATAATTGCCTAACATACATATATCATATTCAAATTCTCTGTAACATCACAGAGAAATAAAGGCTCCAAGCGTAGAATTTGTTAAAGCTTTGTGTCGGAGTGTCGCAACAATTATCATTAAAATAAAAGCAATCTACAGATAAAATATAGGTGTTCTACATAACACCTTATAATGTGTAACTTGTATTTTTAATAAAGACACAATTTTGCATATGCCGTCATCAAATCAAATAAGGTGTTTTTATTTTTCATTGAATCGTACAATTAAATACATACAACAAGTAATTACGAAAACAATTTGTCCCATAAAAAACACTCAACAATAATAAAATCTGAAATAATCAATTAAATAATGCAATGTGTGTATGCAAAATAAATGGACATTAAAATTTACAAGAAAATTATGTATTTTTAAGTACAGTGTTACGTTATTATTTCACTTAATTCTAATGGAATAATTTTGTTAGCGAGAAAAATATAATGCATACCGCCGGCTAATTTCAAGAGATAATACATAAGGATAAATGGACATTTGATCGATTATATCAAATGAAAATAAAATGAAAAAGCAACAACAATGCATGGGTCTCGGCGATTACACAATCCAAGATAGAGCTGCCTGTAGAAATATGCTGAGACATTACCGCCAGAATGGACGATGTGCCTACACCGCAGGTCGGGCGACGGGACACCATGGAGCAGTATACAGAACGAGGCAAGGAAGATGAAGAAGATGAAGATTAACAATTAGGTGGGTTGGATAAGATATCCCCAGTCACAAAATCCATCATAAACCTAAATCCCCAAAATCAAAGTCCCCGAAATCAAAATCCCCGAAATCAAAATACCCAAAACCAAAATCCCCAAACGAAATTTGATGATGGTATTGTAGATAGTAAATGGCAGATGGTAAATGGTAGATTGTAAATGGCAAATGGTAGATGGTAAATGGCAAATGGTAGGTGGTAAATGGTAGATAATAAATGGTAGATGCTAAATGGGGATTTTCTTTAGACTATTGTAATTGTAATAGTCCTAATATGTAATAAAAAAAAATCACCGACGGATTTTGATTTTCGGGATTGTTCAGTGTTTGGGGTTTTGTAATTGGGGATTTCGTATTGTTCTCCAATTAGGTATACCTAGTAACACCTAATGTAACGTATGGAATTAAACATTTGGCTTAATTTCAAGTTTGCCGTAGTTCATTATAGTCTGATTGGTGTAGTGGTTAGTACGCTCACCTTCAGTGCCCAGGGTCGTGGGTTTGAGTATCATTGTGAGTGAATTCCAGTTTATGGGGATAAATAACTCTGCTGAGCGTGCTGTTGATCTAAACACCTCAACAAAAAAGCAATGTACAACGAATGGACGATAGAAGATGGTGCGATGAACGCACAAAGAATTGACGAAGCGAGATTGCGTGGACCACCAAGAGCTCACTGGGAGTACTCAGTAGAAGAGGATGCCCACCAGCTGCTGAGCTTCCGAAACTAATGGAAAGGACAGTGCATTACATAAAGCCTCAATCGCAATACTCCGTTCCGTTCCATTCCGTCAACCATCCAATCCGTTCCGTTTTTTCAAAATATTAGTGCAAAGCACAATGCTCCATTCCGTTCTGGCAGTTGTCATACGTTTTGTCGGAGTTTCTGTGAAATGTTAGAATTGTTTTATCATTTATACTTACTGTACCTAATGTACGGCTTCGATGTACTACTCGTCATCCATATCCATATCCGTTTGTTATGTTCCTGAACTGTCATTTTCCATAAAGTGAGGTTATGTGATCCGTAAAAGTTGAATTTTGGTCAACTCTTCCGATCCGTTCCGTTCCGTTACAACCATTGTGTGCATTTACATGCTCAGTCCGTAAGGTCTACTTTTGACAGCTGAACGGAACGGAGTATTGCGATTGAGGCTTAAGTTGTGTGAATTTACATGGCTACTATGATGTCCGTCTCTGAGATTTAGTATTTACTAAAACATCCCAATATACAGATTCGGGACAGTTTACATTCAATCGTTGAATAGTCCAAGGCAAAAGAGCTTCGATCATCACTATTTATATATTACTAATGGCTCTGTTAATCTCTACCATAAATTTAATATATCTTGTTTTATTAACGTAATTATAATTTTAGTTTTTGCTATCTGCTGCATAGAAAGAAGCTATAGAAGTTATGATTATGATTATTTCTGTGACAAATTATAGCTATGTATTTGAAAAACTATTAACAATAACATTAAAACAATTTAATGATCTTCTGTATTAAATCTAAGGTGAGAAGCGAACAGATTGACATAAATATTTAATGATGATGCACTGTATACCTATATTTTACCCATAGAATGTACACACACTCGACGGCACATGTATTTTGACATATCGTACTCTCGAGCCCCGACCCTGTTTTTATTTAACTAGAGCGAATAACGGTAAATTTCTATTAACGAAATTAAAGTACATATCAACAGCCATTTATTTTCCTCGAACTCTCATGATTTTTCGAAAGAATTGGTCGACAAAAGATATTCTTATTAAGTTTTGAGTATCTCATTTTTAATTTCAACTAAAAAAATTCTCGTCAGTGGCTCGAAACATAAACAAAATATCAAAAATTAAAAGGTTGCTTCGAGCATCGATAAAGGTAAGCTTTAGTCCTGGTTTAAAGATTGAATACGCTGCTATTGACTTTCTTTTTCATCTGACAAAATGTTCATTATTAAACACAAACATTTGATAAAATAAACAAAAACAAAATTAGGACACTGAATGAAAGCGAATGTCAACCCTAACTTTTAATGTACTTCATAAAAAAAATGAATTCAAACATATTTTTGCCGAACTTTTCCCTTAGTAAAAGAGGTTAGCTTGTGATGGTTTTTTAAATGTTTCTTTGTTTTCACTTTAGCTGAGTATGCATGCACAGGTATGCCACCACCGAAGGTGGTGGCTATTACCTGTGCCTGCGATTTTGGTGGTTAATCATGAACAGTCTGCCGTATAAAATTCAATTGAAGCGTCTCCAACCTTTAAACCAGGGTTGACTCCACGGAGGCTCAAACCAAACTTAGAATTTCTGATTTGTTTTACAATGTTCCAAGCCACTGGTCACATTTTCTACTTTAACTCATTGCCGGACACAACGCCAAAATTTGACACGATTTGTGTCAAATGCTCAAAATTGGACGTCTATAGACGTTCTGTCCGGGAAAGGGTTAATTTAATTTATAAACTCAAAAATTAATAATAATTTATTTTAACTGTTTTTTTTTTCATTATAAATAATCCTGTAAATTTCTTAAGAGAATCCGAAAACGGACAGGAAAAATATTGAGCATATTTATTGCTTTTAATGCTTTTAATTAATTCGTTCGCCGTTTGCTTACAATATGTACTTCGAAAAAAAAATTACCGTTATTCGCTCCAGTTAAACAAAATCAGTATCTGGCCCGAGAGTACCAGATGTCAAAATACGTACGCCGACTAGTGTACTTATAAAGAAATAAAACAAAAAAATTCAAAATCAGTAAATTTTGAAATTTGAATTGAGAAATTTGGATATTGAATTTTAAAACAGATTTTGTAATCAGTGTCTGAAGGAATCTCATAAGCATCACTCAATTGTTTCGAATTTCTGGTTTTGATTCAGTTCTATAGGTTTCGAATATATACAGCTTCTCGCTTAAAGGACATTTTCGGTCTAATTTTTACATGAAAACTCGAAAAACTAAACTTTCGGTTATCGGAACCAATCCTCGTCGATATTAGTTCCGATAAATCGATACTACTGTATCTAGAATTCTGGATTCAATCAAAGAAATAAATAATTCCTCCCATTAAGTTATGGTAAGTTAGGCCGATTTCGAGGATCAGGATTAGAGATTTACTCATCTACCAAGATTCAGCTATGCCGACAGTGATTTCTTTAATCGAGATTTAGTTCTGCTTTCTCAACTCATTTATTTTATTTAGTTTTGAAATGATGTAATCATTTCTCTAGTGTGGTGTGATGTAACGCTGCAAGGAAATAATTTAGCAGCAATGACCAACTAAGTATGAATAGCATTTTTTCATAATTTTTTTCCTGATTTAATAGTAATGAATTCTATCAAAATGATCATCTTCATTTCAGGAGAAGATTAACCAGTAACATTGCAAATAAATAATAAAACAATGTAGCAAAGCAAAAGAATGTCATACTACATTTAGCAATGACAATATATTTTTTATTTATTTTTTCAATTCAATTTATTTCTCTTTATATATTTTTTACTTTGATCCCGATAACGATCACCGCTGACGACGCGACATTTTTACACTTGCACATAGTAATGTTCTATTCTAACAAATGATGAGCAAAATGCAATAAATTAATTGCCTGAGAGTCACATGTGTAACATACATATATGAAGCTGACAACACAGCAAACACACGGGGATGATGTCAATATTTAGAAGTTCAAAAACGTGCAAAAACCGTGTCAATTTGCGGGCGAAGCTAATTATAAATCGAAATGATTTGATCAATTTTTTTTCTGAACATAGAACTGAGTTATTAATATTTGAGGAGGTTTCCTACTGGTATTGGTACAAATCACGAATTCGAGGTATGTATGTACATGCGATGACTTGATAACATAACACAGACCAATAGGTCTAGGTATGACATCGCACACATGAGATTTGTAGGTTTGTTCTTTATTTTATGTCGTTGATGTCACATTATAGTTTAGTTAGTAATCAGACCGAAACTGATTAATTTTCCATTGGATCTCATAAAGGAGATGATAGTAAGTACATTTTTGTCTATTATACTCATACGTACGAGTATACCAACACGAACGAGTAATATTTCTAATATTAGGAGGTGATGAGGTCATAATATGTGAGCTCAAAGGTTATTATGCAATTCAAGGAATCATGCTGTGTGGTGCGACTGCCGCGGTATTTTAATAGTTTTTCCAGCAAATTAGATCTATGACACCTTGGGCACTATTGTCTGGTGAAAATCTAGGAATTAATTGTAATAATAAATCATATACAGAAGAGTAGGATGATGTAAGTCGTGCTATTGCCGATGAACACACATTGTAAATTTTGCAATTATATTATTCGTATGGAAATAATGTATGTATAGGCAAAAGGTTTCTCTCAATAATAAAATATTGTCTTTGACATTTCTGGGGGAAACCAGTAAAATGAAGAGTTTTCGCGTTTGTGTTAAAAATTATCGCTCGTTTCTATATGATCTGAATTCTAGTTCATGGATTATCTCTTCTCTATAGCAAGTTCTTATTAAATTTTCCGCGTGGGGCCTTATTATCGTTGTTTACGTTGTCAAGCCATAACATGGAATTATTATGGAATTATTATTGAGAATAATTAAAGCGCGCTTATCAATGTTTTCACTCTCGTTAATTATGGAAAATATGCTGGCGCTATTATGCACTTTTTTTTTCTCAGAATCGGTCATCATGCATAATAATTGAGATCAAACTTTACGCATAAGTTTTTTTATAGTTTGTGTGGTTTGTAAACAGCCCTTATGCCTGTATGACAACAGACTAACTTATGCACTTGGCGCTGCTCGACAAACTAAAAATTTGGTGAAACGAGAAATAGTCTAGTACAGATAAAAACCCAAACATCCAAAAATAAAAGGAATTTCTGATGCCAAATTGTTGAATACACTGCCTAATATACGCAGTAAAAAGTTACACCAATTTGCACCATGGGTTAAGGGGGGAGGGGGTGGCAAAGGGGTGAAATTTGTTAGAATTATCGTACACTTTGTATGGGGGGTACCCTTAGTTTTGATCGCATGGTAATAATTTTTGGTGGGAGCATAATGGAGCTTAGACTAGGCAGCCCACTAAATTTGATCCGACTGGCTCAATTTGAAAAGAAGCCACAGGCATGCTTTTTTGAAAAATGTTAGGAGGAGTGAGGGGGGCGTCAATGGTCGGAACACTCCAGTTTTTGGTACAAATCAAACAAAGTTTGTTATCAATATATGGACAAGATCTTATAACGGTAGGTCTATTCTATCAAGAGTTACAGTGCGAAATGTAAAACTCCAAAAATTTAAATTCACTATAATACATTTGGGTCTGGGGTATAGTTTTCTGAGAAAATGTCTAAAGTGTTATACATCATTACAAAGGTAATTTTATGTAGTTTGTTTCGTCCTCAGGACATTTCAAGCTCAGACTCATAGTTTTCCAGATATTTGCAAAAAACTGAATTTTCACCCCTTTGCCACCCCCTCCCCCCTTAACCCATGACGCAAATTTGTGTAACTTTTTACTGCGTATATTAGGCAGTGTATTCAACAATTTGGCATCAGAAATTCCTTTTATTTTTGGATGTTTAGGTTTGGGGCTATTTTGAACCAATTGTACTGGACTAAAAGTAATGCGCAAGTTGGCGACAACTTAAATGGTAATCATAGCCGACAATAGGAGAAAATAAAGTTTGTAGGCCGTTTTACTCATATATTCTATCCAATAGATAAACTTAAAGTATTCTATAGCCAGTGTAAACGACCATGCTACAAGTATGCTTTAAGCTTAAATTATGGATAAATATGTATGAGTAAACGATGCTTAAACAATTAATTAATTAAGAAAATATTTAATAATAATAATTAATATTTTTTTGTATTCTGACAAAAATCTAAACTAATTCAATTCCAATTTGCAGTGAAATTGTTTTAATTCGAGCTTATTTCTATATAATACGATACGCATTCATTAATTTTTATACAAGATTTATTGATGTACCCTCTCTTTATATCACTGTTTTCCAACCGGGGGTCGCGGACCGAAGGTGGTCCAAAAGACTCTTAAATCTGATCCGCGAAAGATTCGGATTATGTATGTACCTACAAAAATGTAATAGTTAGTCTAGCACTAGTCAACAATCTTTTTAGCGAGAAGAGCCAAATTTTGGAAATGTACCGATTTGTATTCTTTTAAAGAGCCAAATGGGATTTTTCTGAAAACCAATACGGAGGCGCTTAGTTGATATAGTGGTTCAAAATGATATTTTTAAATCTCGTAGGGAAGAAGCATAAAACCGTTAAATTCTAGTATGAATTAATCAATAATTAACGAGCCGCTGAAAGCGTTTCGATTCCTTGGGAAATGACGACGATATTCACAAGGTACAGTTTTAAATTGACAAAGTAAGTGTTACTGCAAAATGGTGCTTAGCCATTTTCGTGACTTTGTCGAATAAATTCCAGTTTTCACGCATATTCTTTTTTAGGGTAGACGGACCTTTTTTTTATCACACACCTCCACCCAACACATTTGTTTCAAAAGAGAGTTGACATGTTAATTCTGAATATTGGCCTTGTAAAGTGTAAATTTCTTTTTGAGTTGTTTGTGTTGTCTGTGTCTGTCTGTCTGTCGTAGAGTAGCGACTCAATCATCTGACCCACCGAGCGTGATATCCCGTTACATTATGTTTCAATTACCACACAATTGCTACTTTCGGGAAGCTTCCCAGAGCTCTGGAAATCCGGATGTGGATGATCTCCTGCTCTAAACAATTTTTCATGATAAGTTTCGGACGCACAATGAAAATTTTTTTTTACCATTTTAGAGGTTTTGTAAAATATGCCATTTTCAAGACAGATTCCCATTTTTCGCAACACAAATTAACTCATCAAATGAAATTAAGGATTTCGCAAATAAAATTAACGCTTTAATAACACAAATTAACGATTTGACAATGACAAGTGATTTGACTTGTTAAAGCGTTAATTTCATTAGTTGCGAGGTATTTGATTTGTTAAAGCGTCAATTACCTTCTCGAAATCGTTAATTTCACTTGATTTACAGTTAATTTGTGTTGAGAAAAAGGTGAATATGTCTGGAAAATGGTATATTTATCGCGTAATTAACATTTTTAAATTTCTTTCTGCATGGTCGATATCTTTCACAGAAAGAAAGCAGTGGCTCTCAAAGTGTGGATACTTGATTTTAAACCTTATACACGGAGAGAAAAATGTGCAATAAATTCAACAAAATCACAATGAAATTCACAACACACAATTTCACTAAATTTGTAGTGAAAGTTTTAAAAATGTAATGAAATTGATTACAGTTCAGTTGTTTTTACTGGTGCTGGTCTATTGTAAAAATGATAGCAGTGTAATGACAAAAATCATTGCATGATATTTGTATGGATAGTAACATTTATTGTGTTTATGGTAATTTTCATCACTGTCTGTAATAATAATTATTGCGTGATGTACATGAAATTAACAAGAGCGCGTAATAATTATGAAACTGTCAAAAAATAAGACGACTAATTTATTCGCATAACTTGTAATCTTAGATAGCTTAGCTGTAGGACGTAGGACTACGAAACGATAGACGATAGGTCTCCGGTTCAATTCCCAGTAGAAGCGAATTGTAAAAAGGTAAAGTTAAAATAGGGAAAAAGAATTTAAGGATAAAATAGAAGTAAAAAATAAAAAAAAAAGTAAAAATAAAAAAGCAAAAATTAAAAAAATCACTTTTTGTATTTTTTTCTATTATTGCCAAATTATCTTTCTGGCAAATTTTATTACCAACCAACTGTTAATTTTATTACAGCGCAATGACATTTTTCAATAACTTTTACATCAGTTGCAATAGGGTCAAAAATCATTACAAATGCAATAGTTTTTATTACAGTTTTAATACCTTTCACTACATTTTTCTCTCCGTGTATGCAATTTTTATCATAATCAAGTTTTCATTAAAATCCTGACTAAAATTCGAAAAAAAAAATTGTTTCATGATTTTATTTTGAATGACCATCAATATTAGATGAGCGTAAAAAAAAATCGAAAAAAAAGTGAAAAAAAAATAAAATAAATTTATGTTGAATGATTGAATGAAAAATTGACTCAAACTTCATTTTTTACACTAAGTTTTAACTAAGCTGCTCGTGCCACCAAGAGTCGTTACTCTAAAAAGTCTCAAGATTACTAGTAAGAGTCATAACCGATACTTTTTTAGACGATTTTTTAATGTCATGTTGGTGGTTTTAGACACGATTTTTGCATATCTCATGAAAAACATGTTAGGTCCCTTTATACCGAAGATAACCTTGGCTTTCATCCTATTAAAACAGTTTTTGGTGGACAGTATAATGAGAATATGATGAGAAGTTTTGGACGTGTAGCTTTGGAAAATTCTTACAGGCGAGTGAGGCGTGTCCTTAATCGGATCAATTAATTTTTTTGGCAAAATTCAACTTCATTATTACCACGATTTTTTTTTCCTAAAATATCCTGACTCAACTAGCATTTCTTTCTGAGTTATTGTAAAAAAATAAATGTTATGATCATAAGTTGCGAGGGTTTTGACGACTGGAGTTCATACCATTCTAGGGATTGAAAGACAAAATCTTTTCGTAAATTAACCCCAAAAATGCTCATATGTATTAGGACTCATAAATTTATTGTGGAAAAACGTCTTCGCGAGCCACACTTTGCTCACCACTAGTGTCATACGAACGGGTGTTATGACTTCAAACTATTGTTGTGATAATATTCATAATAATATTTTTTTTTGAGATAAAAATAAATAACAGGCGCGACAATCCAACATTGAATTAAGGCCGCAGGATGTGTTAGTGACATCCTATTTCCAAGATCTTATCTGCTTTTTGTAGAGGTAATGAGATCAGCATCACGCTCAGCAGTGTTATTTATCCCCATAAATGGGTACTCGTTTAACATCTGAGTGAGATCATAGTCCGTCATAAGCTCGTGAGTTCGAAAAACACCATGGAACACGGTGAGATTCGAACTCATGACCCTGTGCACCGAAGGTGCGCGCACTAACCGCTAGACCAGCCAGACTTTTTTTGAGATAATTCTTTGTATTTATTTATAGCTAAATTCAATTCGTCGTGCTCTGTGGCCGTGATCGTTCGGTCGCCACTCTGTGAAATAGACACTCATAGAGAAACGAGTTTCCAAACTCGGCACGACTCGTCGCTAGTTTATTATTTAGAAGAAGATGATAAGAAATATTCTTATCGTAGAATAATAAACTAACAATGCGACTAGGAAGTGGTATGGCTGACAACCGTATCACACTCCGAATTCAGTTGTCTTTGTAACGTTGATGACTACACACGGTAGTCATCAACGCACCATGCTCCACTAGGAGTTACGGTAATCGAGAGAGAGAGAGAGAGAAATTCAATTCGCTACGTATTATAATAACAACAACATAATCACACAAAACAAGAGCCATAATGGTATATGGATGAATGCTTGTATGTATGCGTTACATAAAAAAAATCTAAACAATAAAAAACGTCAACATTATAATGATTTACTTTACTTTTTCTGTATACATGACAGTTGTAATTTTACATGAGGAAACGCATTAAACCACGTCAAAAAGAAATGTTTCTTTTTTATTGTACCTATAGTCCCAGCAGCAATTTTTTTGCTTTTATAATAAAATTAAAAATAAAATCACAATTGAAAGAAGATCTAAGCTTTAATTCATAATATGTTAGATGGATCTGCTTACCGCCGACATTGACGCAAGAATAGTGTGAAAATAATATGCAAAATTTTTGTTATAAAAGAGATTTATTGTGTGTGTGTATATAAATATGTGTCAGATATATTCTCCATAAAAGAAGACTTTGAATAAATGTACCTACTTTGCGCGACAGTATCACGTTGCATTTTAAGACTATTTATATTTATATTAACTGTCTATTGTATTATACATATAAACGTTAATACGACTGAAAACTGTTAGTCTTTTTTAATTAGACAGTCTGACATTTCTCTTAGTAAAGAAACTGAAAAACGTTTGGGATTCGCTCGAGCAAATTATTTTTTCTTTATAGGTTTACGCATATATCCAAAAACCATTAATTTTAAAAGTAGTCAATTACTATAAATATTATTATCTCAGCAAATATTTTTTCCAATTATATAGACAGATTCAAGAGAGTAACCTGATAACTCTGAAATATGCTTCCTCTGACGCACCTCGTAACGAAAAATTTGAGCAGTTCTTTAAAGTACCTAACTTAAACAAATGTTCGCGTAGCTATATTTATGTTCCTGTTTAAGTTTATTTACACGGAGATATACTCTAGTCTCCGCGACCGAAAGGTTATAGGTTTGGCGATTGTTTGATTGATTCATTCATCTCATCACCTCTCCATGAGTTCCTTCACGATGTGGGCTCAACATTATATTGGATTTTCTCTAAAAGTACACATAAAATGTCCTTGTTATTTTTCATTTTATCAAATTTCTGCAGATATCGCTTTGTTAATCCCGTATAAATATTCAACTATACTATGGACATCAATGACACTACTAGTGACAATCTTGACATGCATACCATGCATCTCTAAATGGAATTCACTCCAATGAAGACCACGCGTAACAAATTAGACATATCGGTACTGAATTCGTTATCCAACTGAATGTGTAATACATATCGAGTACATACTCCAATTGAGAGCATCAAATATTTGAGCAAGAGTTACCATTACTATGCAGACGGTCAACTAAGTATCTCCAAGGTGTCGTCGAAAATATTCGAACAAAATTATAGAGATCGTAACACTATAATTTTGAAGTCGATGATAAGTTCCTAAAAGTCCTTAAAAAATACGGTTGCACCACAAATAGATCAAACGTTCATGAAACTGCCTAAAGGAGCCAATCAAATTTGTTTATATAATTCAGGGATTTATCAACGCGAACCACTACTATTTGGATGCCTTTTCATACCCTTACAGTCCTCAGTGATTTCCAAACGTCTTCTGATAATGACTGATGATGAAATTTTTAAATTACTTTCGACAGTAATTTAAACATAAACAGATTTAAAAAAATCGCTCAAAGTATGTACCATCAACTCATGCGGTCACACTTTTTTTGTCAAACATTTTTTTTTCTTTATTCGCATAGTTATATCTTTTATTCACTGTCACACATATGTATAATATGTATGACACTATAATCGTTAATGTTGTGCTCGCGATCATTTAACTTTTCATGGACGATCGATGTCAGAAGTTGCTGCAGTTGTCAGCACAGTCGTATGCACATTCTATCACTATAGGCGCCTCTTTTTTGAGTTCCTTTCCCCGCATTGCCTTTTTTCATATTATCTACATCAGTGGTTCCCAACTCAGAATCGTCTGCGGACCACTTAGCCTGAAAATGGATCTCAACGGACCACCATTTAATAACAATGAAAAGAATCAAGTTCTCGATTGTTTTGTCGAGGTACTGTATTCAAAAGCTCAGGTTCATCTCCTGTCACAAATAGCCCTTATAATGTTTTTTTTTATTCCTTCTTAAAAATAAAGTGGAAAACCACATATCATATAAAAATCCTTCGCTTGACACATACTTTGGGTGCTTTGGGACTGAGGAAGATTATTTATTGAAAATTAGATTCGACTTCCATCTTTTCGAAGTCGCAGTCCACAAACTCCCAACCCAATCGATTTTCATTGGGCTTGAATTTTTATACTAACACGACACCATCTTGTAGGACGCATGATTAAAGATTTACAATGTTTTGCCAAGTTTGAGGGAAGGGAAACAAACTGTTTTGTTCGCGTCAACAGTTGTGTTACCAGCTGAGATTTTTCTCGGACAGGAATAGGTGTCTTTTGTCTGGAAGAGGTAACTTCGATTAAAGTAAACGGTTTATAGCTCGATCTTCACACTCGGATTTGTAACAACGTTTAGCGCGAGAAACCTTTTGAATTTTGACAATCTAGCTCGAGTTTTGATCATTAGTTTGAATAATTTCGGAATAGAGCTATAACCAATGAGCCTACGCAACCCATAGCCTTCCCTACTAGCAAAGTATTTGATGGATAATCTGTTACATGACAATGAGAGCGCGTGTTTCGCATGTGACTTTAATCAGTCGCAAGATAATATAACCTTTTTGTAAGAAATATTCAGAGTCTGCCCGCGGACCACCTACGGGTCTCTCACGGACCACCTCCGGGCCGCGGACCACCTGTTGGGAAACAGTGTACGTGATGAATGTATACACAGTATTGAGTGTCCGAGACAATAATTTTATTTTCGCTTTTTTGTTTGTTGCAAACTCGCATTAATTTTTTTTGATGATTTGTATCAGATGAATTAAGGTTAAGGTTGGTATATGATGGTTATGTGACACTATCCTCAACTATGGTATAAGATAAGTAAATCTTTTTTAGAAGGGTTTTGCACTTACAGTAATCTTTCTTGACCAACACATATGAGTAGTCATTGAAAAAGTCAACTGAAATCTTTCCTGTGATTTATTAGGATTGATGGCTATGGCTAGTTGCCATTGTTATGCAGCGATTGCATATAAATTGCAATCCGGAGGGCATGCTAAATATTTTTTTTATGGTGAAATCTTGAAAGATCTGAAGTATTTTTAAAATCTTATTATGACGATATTTATGTAAGTTACACGAATCTCTAAAGTACACAAAAAAATCATAATTGAAGAACTAAATTTAGTGTAAGACTAATATGATATAAGACCATCACAAGTTGTTATTTGAACGGCTACGGTAGCAGCAGAGTTCTCAATTTTACATTTTTTTATAACAATACAAGTATGTATACAGTGCTGGAAGAAAAAAGTTGCTCAAGCCTTTTAATGGCCATTTTTCCCAATATTATTAAATGTTATTGGAATTACAACTTTTCAGTGGGCCAGATAAAAACAAAGGACATATAAACGGTCTATTAATAGTTCGAATTTTATGAATGAGGTTGATTCACTTGGTGAAATTAGGGTGTTTTCACAAAGAGGCTGAATTTAGTGGAAAAATGAAACACTTTAGTCCAGAACTATTGAATAATATTTTGGTTTTGGTGAAAGAAAATCGAATCACTCGTTAAATAGGTCAAAGGATGGATATTCCTCAACGCATTGTGGCATGGCATTTAAAAAAATTCGGGGTAGGGGGGCACCTCTAAACCGAAAAAAGCCTCCGGACGACCTAAGAAAACTGCGCCTTTGGAAAATCGCTTCATCATTTTACTAAGCTGTCGAAATCGATTTAACACATCGTCGGACATTAGGAATAATCTAGTTTGAGCAACTAGGAGTTGAATTTCACCGAGGATGGTAAGTAATAGGCTCGTAAAAGCTAGATTACTAGCGCTTAAACCTGTGCATAAACCAGAATTTCAATTAAAAGTCAAGCGAAAACGTTTACGGTGGGCTGAGAAGCACATTCAATGGACTCAGGAGATATGGGATGGAGCCATTTTTTCAGACGAGTCCAAATTTAAGCTTTATTTAGGCGACGGGAGAATTCTAGATCAGCGGGATCCTCGGGAAAGGCTTAGTGATGAATACATGGAGGCGGAGGAGTTATAATGTGGGGATGTTTTTCGGGAGACAAGAGGGACCGAATATGCTTTATTCATTCAAAAATAACAGCTTCGGTCTACCTAAACGTCATATAAGGCGAGCTGGAGCCTTGCTATTTGGTGATACCGGAAGATTTGTGTTCCAGCAGGATAATGCGCCATGTCACACTGCTAAAGAAGTAAGTATTAAATACAAAAAAGTCAAACATTTAATAACCATATCAAAAAATATTACAAAATTTAATTTTTTATTTTTTTTTATATTTAAAGGTCAAGAGGTACTTCGAAGAAAGGAATGTTGACATTTTAGATTGGCCCCGTGTAGCCCCGACTTGGATCTCATCGAAAATACGGGTCCAGCATAAAACTTGAAGTGGCCAAGGAGCGCCCGGACTCCATTCAGACCTTGAAAAGGTTAATAATAGTCACTTTGCTCTCTTATTGAAGTCGATGAATCGGAGGTGGGGAGCAGTAATCGACACCAGAAGTGGTCCAACAAAATATTAATGTTAAACTATTATGTCTTAAGAACAAATCAAAATATAAAAACACACAAAAAAAAAATACTTTATTATTACGAAACAATCTTTTTATAGGTACACCCAGCAAAAAACGTGTATTAAAACCAATGAAGTTTTTACTTTACTTCCAGTAAACAGAAAATTTCTTTAAACGTATGAAGTTTGAATATAATTAATTAAAAATGTCATTGGGTCAAATACACTTTCATAGAATTTATGACTTCAGTAGTAATAGAATTATAACATGCCCACATACAACTAATGCAACAAATGACTTAGAATCAAGTAAATCAAATTCATGGAAACTATGATTATTTTGCATAGCCTCTATGTATAAACAATTTGAAGTTTGTATTGCGCCGCGTATCAAGTAGTTAAGATTTTAGAAACGTTGACAACATTCCACATCTAGTCTCATGGCAATGTGGACGGACTGGCACGCAGGCGGACCGGGTTCGAATCCAAGTCTCGGCATAAGGTTTTTTATGAATAAAAAAATACGAAAGCTTGAAAAAAAAATTAACTCACAATAAAATAATAAAAAAAAAATGAAAAAAAAAATGAAAAAATGAAAAAAAGAATAAAAATAAAAAAAATTAAAAATATTCTTTTCAATTTTTTTAATAAAATTCAATGAAATTTTTACATAAAATCGATGAACAATTTCATTGTTATAATCGAATTTTCACTTGATATTTTCAATGATATTTCTATCATTGTCCCAAAAAGGCTATTTCATCGGCTCCAAATCATAGCCAAAATTTCATACTTCCTATGTAATTTTTCTTTAATAAAAGTATTTTTTTTCTGGGTGTAAAAAAATCCCTATTTCCACTTTATCCAATTTCTCCCTCGGATGAGTGAACTTTGAATGATGATGAATGAACTTTGTTTCCTGCATCGGGTTTTTTTAAGGTAAAGTTTTTTTGTGGTTCGATGAGCCCCAAAATTGAAATGAACTGTGCATTAAAAAAAAACTGTACTCGCGGGTTCTGCCTCAGAGGTTTGTTTCTCTTTTTACCGTAACTTGTTTAGGGGCGTAGTCGACTTTGTGGTAAGTATTGTCAAAAACATTTCTTGATAACTGAACTCGTAGTATCATTCAGTATAGGGTGGCTACTTGCTAGTCGATTTTACCGCTTATTAATATTAAAAATTTCTGAATGAAATGGGATCGTGACTTCACAAGTCGTTTCATCGTGATTCTCTAGAATTCTTAGTTTAATAAATTTTAACAGCAACAAAATGTACAAAATTATGTTTTTATGCGAATTTCAGCGAAATTTCTAATTTTCAAAATTAGTTTATGCGAAATTCCTGTTTTTTATTCGCGAAATTTCCGTACCTCTACTTATAATATGACACTCATTTAGCATTCTTACCATCCAACCGCGAATTATGTCGAATTACACTTAAATCATTTATTGTATGGCGATACGAGTATTTATGTAGATGCAAATTGTGTGGTTGTATTATTTAGAAACGATTAGCTCGTGGAGATTAATTGCGGCAATTTCCAACTGTCCTATATGTTCGCACTGAAATTTGTCAGTTTTTCTATAAGATATCCATAAATGACCCTGTGTATACTCAAAGACTGTGAGAATGCCAACAAAAATTGATATAAGAATAGATACTATTATGCCCAGTGAACATTTTTACCTCTATTTTTCTTGACTATTGTCCGGTAATTTTTTGTTTTTATAAATTTCTGCATTTGATACCTCCCGGCTGCAATTGACCTCTCACGATATTCTTCATACTATAGTTGTGCACAAAAGTGTGCATACAAACAAACGAAAAAATATGCAATAAATTGCATGAGTGGCAGAAATTATTTAAATTATACTCTATGGCTGATTAATTAAATTTATATTAGAAAATCCTGGGGGTATTTGATAGGATATGATGATACCTACAGCAGTATGCAATGCACAAAGGTGGGCACAATTAGTTATAGATTGATCTGAGATCATCGAAACTACATATTATTAAATTGTTTGTTTATGGTTTTGAGTTTGAACACGCAATGTCTATACTTGTAGTGGAGTTGTTCAAAGCAGAAATTGTTTCCTAGACTTTTTATTGAAACTAACTGGGAAATACGAAAAAGGTATAAAGGTATGATAACAAATACATAATAGTTATTTCAGTAGTGATCTCTAAATTATTTTGTAAAGATAAACAATACTAGATTTTAGGTACGAAGTCCGAAAATTTAAATCGTGATTTTTCCTTTGAAATTTTAGTACTAAGCTTTAACAGCGGCAAACAGTGACATGATTAAAAAGTTGGACATTAAATTTCCAAAGATAAAAATTTTCTTTTACCGACACAGTGACGGTTAAAGAAAAAATCATAATTGATAATTTGAATTGAATAATGGCTTGCTTCGACTGGAACGTCGACATACATTTGCCAGAAAGTCTTCGTACACAATGTAAGGAAAACTGCATATTACGGAACCTCTAGGAAATGAAAACCTTAGATTGAAATTTGTTATCTAAAATGTTTATTTAGTTTATTAACTAATATTTCTACTCATTATTTTACTGAAACTCGGTTGTAAACAAAATTTTCTAAAACAAAAACTAAAAAACTTCACAAAAACGAATTAGAAAAAGTACACGACCATATTTTTTACAAATATTCAGTTTTTTCACAGGATTTCGAAGAGTTTATTAGCTTTAGGGATCACATTTTTGGAGGAGGACCTCCATGCTTTGATTAAACATGGACTGGATCAATTTGGCCGACTCCTGGCCTGTGATTTTGCCCCTTTTGAAGAGAACTTTGCTTTGAAGCATTCCCTTGTAGGTTATGATGTGCTGACGGTACCTGTGCGCCTTCAATTTCTGAAAATGTTCGGTGGGATTACGCTCTCGTCACAATTAAAGGCAAATGCAAGACATCATTATTTTCTGTGAACCAAGAAGCCTCGCAAAGCCCCCTCTGTTAAACGCCGTGTCTCCTTTTGTTTTCAGAATGCGTAAAGAGACGTATTAATCCATTGTTGACTCTGTAAAAATGAGTACGCCTACTCTCCCCGCCAATATACACCCCGTAGTCATCATGCCCACTTTTGCCATCTTAGGCAGTTAATGCCTGATTTTTCTTATAAGGGTAGAGCCGATTTTCTGCCACTTAAATTTTCTTGCCTTATTGTAAAAATATACAAAACCCACTCTTTGTCGAAATTAAGTAATTTTACTATTACTATGCAGGGTGGAGAGGTCTATACCATCGATTAAGTAAATCTTGTACCAGCTGCCTAACGTGGCAAAGGTGGTCATGATGATCAGGGAGTGAATGTTGGCGGAAGGAGTAGGCGTACTTATTCTTACAGAGTCAACAATGGATCAATACGTCTCTTTACGTATTCTGAAAACCAAAAGGAGACAAGGCGCTTAACAGAGGGGGTTTTGCGAGGCTTCTTGGTTCACAGAAAATAATGGTCCCTTGCACTTGGCTTTAATTGTGACGCTTCTATCGCTTTTTAAAACAGAATGTAATTCCCATACGCTCCCAATTTTGAGAGCGTAATCAGACCGAACATTTTCAGAAATTGAAGGCGCACATGTACCGTCAGCACATCATAACTTACAAGGGAATGCTTCAAAGCGCCATTCTCTTCAAAATGAGTAAAATAACAGGCCAAGGCTCGGCCAAATTGATCCAGTCCATGTTTAATCGAAGCATGAAGGTCCTTCTCTGAAAATTTTATCCCTCAAGGTAGTGAACTCTTCGAAATTCTGTGAAAAAACTAAATAATTGTAAAAAATATGGTCCCGTACGGAGACTTTTTCTAATTCGTTTTTGTGAAGTTTTTTATTTTTTGTTCTAGAAAATTTTGTTTACAGCTGAGTTTCAGTAAAATAATGTGTAGAAATATTAGTTAAAATACTAAATAAACATTTTAGATAATAAATTTCAATCTAAGGTTTTCATTGCCCAGTTCTTCCGTAATATGCAGTTTTCCTTACATTTATGTACGAAGACTTTTTCTGGCAATGGTATAAAATGGCAAAAAAAAAATTTTTTTTGGATACTTCTGCGGTACAGTAAAAAGGCTATAAATTTACTGTAACTCCCCTAACATTTTTCAGATTTTACGTGTTTTTAATTTATTGTGAAATAAATATGAAAGTGAATGTCCACACGAATTGGCAAACTCGGCGAGGTCTACCGCGGCAAAAATTATTTCTGACGCGTACCGCTATCGTACCGCGCTGGTTTGATGGAAGCTATTAACTTGTTTAAATCACTTTTGAATATGCGTATCATTGAGACAAGATGCGAGTATTTTGGCGGTATTGTATTTATATCATTCCTTTTTGCGGCTGACGACTGTTTCTTTGGCGGAAACCTTTTAACCAGTGCAGTGCGGTAGCGGTACGTGTCAGAATATATACGAAATAGTTTCCGCCGCGATACACCACGGCGAACTTGTTTATTCGTGTGGTGTGTGTGTGTGTTGTGTGAACCGCTACCGCGCTGGTTTGCCGAAAGCTTTAGGATCATAGGGATGTTATTTGTTCATCCAATATTATATTATATTAATATGTACGTACTCGCATATGAGACGATCCAATACATGAACTTTGACCCCTTGCCCCCGCTCTTGCAGACGCTCTAAAACTGAAAACTTTGGAGAACATATACAAGGGATTATTCTAAGCAGTCCTGCCAAATCACAAAACTATACGATTCTTTTCTAGACATTTTTCGGGCCTATCCCCGATTTTTGCAAAATGATTCCTTTAAAACCTATAAAAAGACTTAAGCGAGAAACTCTATGCTTTTTTTCACATTTTTCACTGTATCTTTTTTTCTACTGCATGAATCGGAGCCTATGAGCTCTGAGGGAGACTAGAGAGTGGACAAATTATTCTTCTTGAATTAAATGATCAACCTAAATTTCTAACCATTTTTTTCATCGCTCTGCTTATAATGCAGTAACCGAGATGAACTAAATTTTCAGTGTGTAGAAAAATTTTACGATGGGTATGTTTAGATTGTAAATATTGAAAATTGAGTCTCTCACTTCAAAATTAAAATAAATATTTATTATTTTATTACACTATCTATCCTTATCAAATCAAATGATTTCCAGTTCGATTTAACAAAATATAAAATCATAAAATTGACAATGAATTTCCCATTTCAAATTTGAAGTTCAAGGTGTAAAAATTTGCAAACGTGTTCCCATTAGTTCAATTATGTACACATATTATTTTAATTTGGACATGTGTCAATTAGATCTGGAAAATCGTTAATTTAATGTGCAAATATACTGAGCAAAGAAAAGGTTTCAAAGGAAAAAGGAACTAAAAATGCATATTTGCGGTGAAACTTCTGTCCTGTGACATATTCTAACAATGGTGACTGTCGCGTGCTGATTGTAGCATATAAAATAGTATCTATAGCCACTCATGTACTTACATAAATCTTTCTGTCAATTTTACTGCTTTCAATCAAATCCAAAAGTATAGGTAAACATATTAATGCCACTGATAAGTCATCATCCGACATATTGTTACAAATTGGTTCGGTGAGTTCGAGAATGCTGATAAAAAAAAATCCCAAAGTATTTTGGTAAATATTTGCCAGAGCACTCAATAAAGAATCCATATGTGCATTCCTTCTGCGGTATGGCTTTTAACAGCCATTACATACTCGTTTTATTAGACGGTACACTATACTCAACACGGCTATAATTTGATAATAATATTGTTTGTACATTGATTTTAATTGTTTACACTATGATAATGGCAAGATACCGAATATGATAGTGTGGTGGAGAACATGTGTATTTGGTTATGTTTGCAGGCAGGTTACGGTAGTTGAGTTTGTAATCGACATTTAGACTCGAAGAAACTTAACAACTGATATCGTGTTTGCTTTTTCAGATAATTTTTTTTTAGAGACGGTGCACCCTCAGCAATGGTTGTAACATAGTACAACCGAACATAACACAAATAACATTTAGTCTTAGAAAATGTTGTAAATAAAGAAAATGCTTATCTTGTCGAATAGTTTTACGTTTTTTTTTTCATAGTTTGAGTTTGTTTCTAGTTCTTTTGTGTATAAATTAAACAAAATATGTAAAAGCACACACAAAATTATGAGGGTTTTTTTAAGAGAGACCAATGGTGTGTTTCATCATGCTACATGATTTTTTTTCGTCTAACATTCAGCATAATTTCAAGAGTCAGTCAACCAGAGTTCCTTCAGTTAAAGGTTTTACCCTCAATTGAATGTATCTACACACCTCTCCAATTCAATTTTGTCACAATTCTATTGTATTGTCAAATACCTTTTTGCCTATTACTCTCTGTTGTAAGTCTACATTGTTACGCAAACTAAAAAATCGATTAAATTGATCTGACCCAATATACGCAGGCGTAAACAAAACAAATTTGATGTGCGATCATTCAACCGCGATATCAAATTAGTGAATTCATTTTTGAATTGGAGACCTATCTTTTTATTGTTCATTGTTTGTCAGACGATCTGCACACACTTTGTCGTTCCTTTTCTACATCATCAACAGACAGAAAATTTGATCCTAATTCTGATTTAACTTTTCACCCGGTTTGATGTGATTGTGGTTACAATTTAGTATTCTTTATCTCTTGTTCGGCTGAGTCACGCTAGATTTGACTGGTATTTGGATTAGCCGCAAACGCAACTATCTGACGAATGGATAGTCGATTTTATATACTAGGTATTTTGAGATGGAATGGGTGCGCGTTGGTGGTGAATTTATGCTTCCGGTCAAAATGAATTTCGGAGAGTTAAATATATTAATCAGTTGCAATTCATCGGAATTAGCTTTGAGTAAAAGAAAATTTAGTTGAAGTGTGAAGTACGTGTATTCTTTTTCGGTAAATTTGTAGAATATGTGGGAAAGTTTTCGTTGGTCGTTCATTTATTGAAATTTCCCAAAATGAGTATGAACAAGAAAACGATGGATACTGGGCGACTATGCGAAGTATCTATCATATAATTTCTTGATTGTTTCATCGTCTGACTGAAGTCCCCGATTGACTGTATGTCTTGGATATAGGGCATCCCGGTAATTCAGCAATGAACCTAACTGAAATTTTTTCTGTATTTTTCGCAACCAACACGCGCTTTCCCTTGTTTCCGGCTTTACATTAACCTACGGGATACCCTGTAGAGTTGTTTCGTCTATATCAGGGGTTTCCAACTTAATAATTAAGAGGGCTCTATTGTCGGTTTGAAAAACAATGGCAGGCCAGGAAGGTGTAAATTGAGGAGATCTTTTGGAAATTTCGGTAACATAAAGAAAATCGTAGTTACAGTCGAAGCTCGATAACCCGTTATGCTAAGGGAACGTGTTTTTAAACGACTTGTGGAGGTATGCCACTAACCGAGACGATACTATTATACTTATCGACGGAAAAAATAAAATACGAAATGTCGAGGTTTTTGAATTTTTTTAATACGTTTACTGTATAGGTATAGGTTCTATATGCGCAAAGCGTTTCTAATTTGTTCACGTCTATGAGTCACATGTGACTCATGTACATATGTATGGATCTTAGGATTCCATACGTTGTGGTAATGTCGGCGAAAATCGGGCTGTGCAATCTGCCAGCGAACCTGAAAGCGCAATAGTAGTCTCATATTAAGCAAAAAATGTTCAGTGAAGTGGTATCGTTAGTCTTCAAAATGATACTAAGGCTTGCGAGAAAAAAAAATCTTTACAAATCTGTCAACGAAAATATTAGATCCAAATCTGGCTGACATGTCAAAAAGGATCCGGCCTTTCTTTCTGTCCGATTGATTAACAAAATCTCTTGTGGTGGACGTTGAAGAAACAATCTACTCCGCTTCCTATTTTGTGTGCCCTAAACCATGTACGAAAAATTTTTGCTAAATCATTTACGAATCTCCCAGTTGAATTGCTGAAGTGTTTGCGTAGAGCTGCTCACAGTAAGGAACATTAAAGAATGATTTGGTGTATACGAGTATTAAGTGCGAAACTCGAGGAGAACTGCCACAAAGAAAAGTGGGCAACGTGTACCTCATTGGTTAATGACGATGTCTCTATCACTAAATATAAACACCGCTTTCCCCAGTGAGTCCTGGTGTTGTGCTTCAATCAAAAAACTACCTTGAATCGTTACTTTCTCGCACTATATAGCGGAAATTTTCGTAAACATAAAAGTTCTCCTTATCAAAACGGAAACCAGAAGAAATAATTTTCTCGATATCTGATCATGTTGATTTATCTAAAATCATTATAAATCCAATTCAAATGATACAACAAAAGCGGCTTCCCCCGTTCTAGCCTGCGCTTCGTTATGTAATTATTGCGAGTAATCGCGCTTTTTTCAAGGGACGAAGAAAATGTTACGAATATTGAGTTTTTCCACTTATCAAGGTAGCGAATTATAGAGGTTTGACTGTATATTTTATCTGCAGCAAAATGGCACTTAGCAAGGCACTGCAGCGCATGTGACAAAGCGTGAATTGTAAGTAGCGAACCGCACCGCCAACCTTGCCAAAAACTGTTGGAAAAAAATTACCTATTCCATGGTAATCTAAAAACTCATGAGAGCGTTTTTATTTCAGTTTAATTTCTATAAGATGGAGCAATTAATGATCGAAATCGTGGTTATGCGGTCGAGATGTTTGCATAGTAGGTTATCATTCTTACAGGGAACAGGGAGAGTTTCGTCGTCACAAGCTTCGAACGACAGCGACATCATTGCCAGAACTCCTCATTGCAGTTTCCCGCAACTTGTAGGTTCATATCGAAATTTGCCGGCGTTACCCTATAGCTTAACCAGATATGACATTTTTTAGCTGGTGCAATGCAGACGAGCATTATTCCTGCTGAATGTTTTCGTAGCAAAAAAAAAAAAGTGTGGCATTTACGGTAGATTTATCATAATTAATCAAAAACCATTCGGTTCCCATGTCCACTCTGTATTTTCAGCAATAGAGGAAATTGATACATATGGGTGTCACTCTTATTTACTGATAGTCAGGCTGCAATTCGATCACTTTATTCAGTGCTGACCACATGAAGAACTATTGATAATTGCCGCTCATTACTTATAGAGAGAAGCTACCCCTTCTTCAACATTACTCTATGCTGGATACCGGGCCATAGTGGCTTTGTGGGTAATCGCTACACAGATGAGTTGGCTCGATTTGTATCAGCAGGTAACGCTGAAGACGGCTGTGCCAACCTAAAAACCTATTGTTGCCTGCACGGTGATAAAAGAAGCTGCTACAGAACACAGGACGAACGCAAGATGGAAAAATGGCTCGACTGGCGCAACGACAAGGATGATCTGGCCAAAACTAGACAATGTCGATTCATGCTACGGTGCTTGGACAGAAATCATATTCGCAACGTGATAGGGATAATAACGGGACATTGAGAAAACGAAGACTCCGAATTCCTCACAACGACTTTTGCAGAAGTTGTGATGACGAAAAAAAGGAAGAGAGTGTGCACCACTTACTTTGTCACTGTCCCGCCCTGTCCGAGAAACGGAGGGATTTTCTGGGCTACTATATGATGACCTCCAGATGTGAGCCCAATACTGCTCAATGTATATATTGTTAGCACGGGCTGGTTTCCTAGCATAAGCGGTTAGTAGAAGCATGTTTCTCTCGGTGGTATCACAATGGACCGAATTTTGGTCTAAGTGCGGTCCCTGTACCTAACCTAACCTATGGGTGTCAACTGGCATGAGAAAGGTGTTGTATTATTGCTTTTAAGATTTATTTTTTTATACAGGGTCTCCCATTCATACTGGAGGATATTTTAATGGCAGGTATTGTGGCTCATTTGGGGAAAATATAATTTCAGAAAGTGAAGTCATATCTCGGATGAAATACTTGGTGATGTGGCAAATTTTGATTTTCAGCCATTTGGACACAATTTACAAAAAATGCTATTACACTGTAACGATTAAAAATAGAGGGGTATCCCGTTCTACATTAATTTTCTCCAAATGAGCCACACTCACTACCTACCATTAAAATCTCCTCCACCATGAATGGGACACCATGTATAATGAGGTATAATAATTCTGTGGAATATTTTCTTCTTCTTCCTTGCCTCGTTCTTTATACCGCTCCATGGTTCCGCGTTGCTCGACCTGCGGTGTAGGCACATCGCCCGTTTTGGCGATAATTTCTCAGCATATTTCTACAGGCTACAGCTCTATCTTGGATCGTGTCATCGCCGAGACCAATGCGTTGTTGTTGTGGAATATTAATTCTGCGTAATGATAAATCTGATTGCACGAGCCGTGGATAAAATCACTGCGTACATAGGCCAACCGAGCTTTTTTGAATCAAATTTAATGAGCTTTTTCCTTAACTTTAGATCCAAAATTTTAGGCAGAAGATCACAACATTCACAATCAGCATTCCAAATAATCTTGTATTTAAAAGGGAACTTGAATTGTCGTTTTTCGACTAAGAAGATTAAACCATTAAACGTTTTCGGCTACTATCTATCCTGAATCGAGTGAATTGCTTGTAGTCATTCAAAACATGATGTCATTTGGAAGTTTTGCAAGACGAAATGATTTTGGTCGAAGCAAGCAGTAGAGGAGCTTTAGAAACTGATTTATTGAATTATTCGATGCGTATATATCTACTCGTGATCATTTAAAATTGATATCACGCATGTGACAAATTTTGTAAATGTTTTGGTTAATTTTTTGTTAATTATGGTACAAAAAGGACACAGTCGACAAGTCGGAAAACAAACTTTAAAAATGTACTACTCAATAATTCTTAGAAAATTTATGGCTGGCCGGATTGCAGCTCGCGAGTCTTAGGTTTGACAAATCTGGTCTATATGCGCTGGTCACATGTAATTGATTGCCTTTTATTTTTTACGTTTCAATCAACTCACTGAGGTGGCTGACTTTGACTCTGATGAACTTTTTTTTTATTATCATTAAATCTATTGCAAGACCCGCCCGACAGACACTGTGTACAAGTACACAGCATTCAGGGTTGATCAATACCCATTAGTTTAGAGCATCTGATAATTTATGTTTGTTTTATGGCTGTACAATTAAACAGTAGTGCTAAATTAACTACGGATAGAATACTAATTAAACTTGTTCAAATATGGAAATAAAATAATAGTGTAGTAATCAGGTGATAAAACTAGTCCATGAGATTGTAAAATGTCGTTGAGAAATTTTTTTTTGTTTCTTATGTTGTCTGGAGCACGAATCTGGAGCTTCCCATCAAAATTTCGTTCCGAAACAGAGTCAAAATCGCATAAAACCCTAAAATCATTTTTCGTTTTTTTTTGCTCTTAACTCCAAAACTATTCATTTCTGCGAAAAACTCTTAGAAATGTTTGAGAGCACATGATTGCGCGTCCAAAGAGATATAAATATTATAAATCCGTTGAGCGGTATTACTACAATTGATAATTTAGATTTGTCATTTTTAGCATAATTCCATATTATGAATTGAATTTTGAGATTGAACGGTTTTTCATTTTTGGTCGCAAAAGTTGCATTTTTCTTGTTCTTTATGTAATTTGGGGTGCTGAGCTCGAATCCGTAGCTCCCCACCAAAATTTGACTATCAATTGTAGTGATACCACTTAACGTATTTTAAAGATCGGACCCGCCATTATGTTTTCTCTAACATGTTCATGGCAGAAATGTACAGCTTCGGAGTTATAAGCCAAAAAAATGGAAATACTCCGAAAAAATGTTGGCCCTGAAATTTTGGTGGGAAGCTCCGGATTCAAGCTCAGCACCCTAAAAAACATAAGAAACAAAAAAAATCTCCAAAACATGTTGCAATCTGAAATAACCTAAACTAAATAGCCTAATGCAATCTTCAATATTTAGAAAACCTTCAATTTCTTTAAAGACATTATGTAAAAACGAGTGCATTGGATTGTTTTATACACTATAAGTAAAACAATCCAATGCACTAGTTTTTACATAATGTCTTTAAAGAAATTGAAGGTTTTCTAAATATTGAAGATTGCATGAAATGCTTTGCTTGCAATAAAAAATCGTATTAAGAAAAGAAACAGTTGTGAAAATGCTGCGCCCCACAGAAAAAGGTAATGGTAACCGAATATCTTCGAAAGTCACCATTGCATTGACTTTAAACGAACCGACGATAATGCGTACAAAGTTTCATCAAAATTCCACCACGGGAAGAGCAGTGAAGGCAAACGTTTCTACAAGCGTTGGAAAGTAGTCCAAAATCGGGTTACTCGCTTAAGTCTTATGTTTAGAAAATAAAAATTGATGTTTGTCCGATCAAAGGGTTTGATTTGATGGGACACCAATTTGGTTGATCTACTGAAAATTTGATTAAAAAAAATTGCCGGGGAACGTGTAGCTCTTTTACTTAATTTTCACGAGAGTTTGTCAGGTTTCTGCAGCTCTTCGGTTACATCATAGAACCAGGTAGCTTAGAACGTAGGAAAGTTTTTATAACACAACACTGACGGTCCTCCTAGGTTATAGTAGGATTCGAAACCCCGCTTCAGCAATTCAGAGATAGAGCATCGAATCTACCCACAAAGCTACCGAGTCTCGAGCGTTTTTTAGCTTAATGCAAAACCAATGAAAAAAAACCAAGTTTTGATGTGCTACGGATTCGAACCTACACAAGTTTGAAAATGCGTTAATTGTTCTGTGTCCTTTACTTGTTCACTCCTCGTTTTTTCTTTGGTGTGCTGAATTATGCACATATCCACTTGACCTAGATCCTACATAAAAATGATTGCATTACGATATAACCATATACAAACATGCATGATTTTCTCTATACCGATAGAATCACAATAGTGTTGCAACTCTTAGGTCAATCATATCATTATTCGGTTCATATTTTCCTCCACTCATTCATTCATTAGTCGCCTACAATGACTGATCTTTTCCAAAAGTCCAGTCGAGATCGGTCTTTTCCATTATGTGATACCATGATCTTTTTCCTAAGCACTTGCCTTAATCTACCGACCCACAGCTAAATTGATGTGCACCGTTTACTCATTGTGTGTATAGAGAGAACGTATAAATAAATAGTTCGTCTTCCAAATGGTCTCAAAAACGCACAATTCAAAACTGAACTGAAGGTGGTCATGGTCAAGCCTTTCGGACATGCTCATGCATCATATATTATAGAATTGGCGTGAAATGCCGCCGTCTTAAATAATCATTATTATCGTCCAACTTTGTTCCATCTTTGTATCCATCATGTTTGCTGAAAAAAAAATTAATGAGGCAGATATCATTATGCTGCCCGCAATGTGTGTATATAATAATAATTCTCGTGATATGTTTCGACGTATATGGAGCTTGGAGGATAATAGATAAATTAAAAACAAAACAAATCAACACGGCGGCGAATGCCCAAGTCCAATGGGCATAGCAATCAATCAAACAGGTGTGAATTGAAGGTGACTCGTGGCAATTAGTCAATCAAAACTGTGTATAGTTAAAAGTCGAGTCATTTTAGGAAGTGGTCGTTTCAAGGACATGATCGACTCACAAAGTGGTTGTAAATACACCTCATTGAGTCGGTTGTAAATACACCTCATTGAGTCGCAATTAGGAGTTGTTTGAATAGATCCCAATCCGAGTCAAATTTATGTATATGTATGTTGGCGAGACTCATTTATTGTTATGGTAATTTGGACGATTGCAAATGTCCGCATTTGTGCGCACCTTAATTAGTTACAGTCAACGTCAATTGTTATGTCGCGGCTGGACATGATTTGCAAATGTTGTCATTATACATAGTTTTGTGACTTGTTTGTCTATTGCATTCATTTTTTTAGAGTGTACTGGAGAAGCTTTTTAGATATTTATAATAAAACAATTTTTTTCCAATGATGTTTATTTCGAATTATTTGAAAAAAAAATGCAAAATTATTTGTTTATTTTGGCTGATCAAGGGTTAGGTTAGGAGTGTCTAGCGTCCTATTCCAGTCTAAATGCAATCCAAATTAAACATTAGAATTAATTTCTACACTTTAGAATATAGCAATTCACTAATGTATTGCCATCGTCTTGCCATTCATGTTAGCGTGTATAATTACACTTTACGATCACTTCATTCATCTCAACTATTATGATCAAAAGCCGTCAATGCCATAAAATATCATCAGATCATAACAATTATGCGTTTTGCACAAGATCTCTATATTTTATCGTTTCGCGGCTTGTGTTTGTTTTTATGCAAAAAAATGCAATAACGGCGGTCCCCATTATATCAATCAGATTTGTTGTATTGACATTATTGATACGTTATTTTTTTTGTACTTCTGTGCATAGGCTAGCATAGGAAATCCATTAATTCAAGTAAACACCTGCTCAAAATCTACCGAAAAAAAGTCCATCCATCCTCCATCCATCGAAATACACACTTCCTTCTTTTTTACGGCGAAAAAGGACTTTTAACATATTATAGTAATCAAAAAAGTGAAAAAGATGGATTTTCACTGGTTGTACTGCGGTAAGGTGGTAGATTTTACACAAATGAAGGTGGATTTTAATCAAATGAATTTTTATCAGAGAACGCATTTTAACCAGAGGGATTTTGTTCTAAACCCAAAAAAAATCAATTCAGTAAACTTTACATTTTATTTTTTAATTTGACTTTAAGGTACATTTTCCGCGGCACGACCCCAGCGGCTCTAGCGGCAGCGACTCGCTCATTCCATACAAAAACTCGTTTTTAGAATGAGAGAAATATGCGTTTTTATATGAAATGAGGGAGTCGCTAGAGCCGATGCAGTCGTGTCGAGGAAAATGTATCTTTATACTGTATTTTTTTACAGGAGAAGCCGATCATAGAATGCTCTTGCGCTCATCTAGACAAGTGTACAAAATTATGTACAGCATATCAATCGGTCAGCTTTCAATTGGACGAAATCCAATCTTTTGATCTATTCCGAACCGCGTGCATAAAGTGCATTATAATGGTAATCCGATGTACGAGAAATAATATGTTAGACACGTCCGATTCGGCAAATGACATAGATGCATTGAAATTTCAAGGAAATATTGGGAAAAAACGATTTTAATTGATAAACAATAGATGCGTTTCGTTATATTGATGAATGATGAATACTTAATGGTATTTTTAATCGTAGACAGAAATTAGTGGAAACATAATGTAAATGTCGACAGACGTTCTGAAAAAGTTTATTAAATGCTGCAATACTTCAGTTAACATACATACTTGGGTGCTTTCGGCAATAAATTTTTTATCATAGTTAATGTCTCAGTAAACGTTACCGTTATATTGTAATCGTTAAGCCCTCGTAGCTCCCTTAGGACCGCATGCATCTATAGCACTTTCACCCAACAGATAGTCCGCGGACCGGAGGTGGTACGTGAGAGGCCTATAAGTGGTCTTATAAGCGCTGACGAGCTGGCGCATACAATAGCACTCAAACTGGTCTCAAGTTTCCAATTCATACGACCCACTCACATCCTTTGTGAGTGCTATGTTCTAGGGAAGCGTCTCGTCGCTGGTCTCCCCTCACAGTGTTATATCCAAACAAGAACTATTGACATTGCTTCGGCTACGTTCAACCCACTTTATCACTCGTTAAATACGACCAATCTGGATTGCGAGGCGTAGTCCTTCCCCTACGTTCAGGGCTATAGGCCATGGCCTCGATATTCTGAAACACAAATATTCGATTCGATTCGTGACCGTCAAAAACCTAATCTAAAACCAACACTTAGGAAGGTAAACCCCCTTAAGTGGCTTATGACTCAGTTTCTGAGAATGCTGCTTTCATGGGCTCTTGTTACTTCTTAGAGCTTAGCATACTGTAAGCATGAAGAAAAATTATTCGAAGACAAACCACAAAAGTTAAGGGAAGTTAGGAACACCCAAGGAAAACCAGTAAATTAATCCTCTGACAGGGTAATCTGAGCTTAATTTTTAATTTCGTTTTTAAATTTGGCGCTATAATTGTAATTCTAGTATTGTAGCAGATGTTAATTTTGGATTTAAAAACTTGAAACAGGGGCATAATCGACTCTAACTCACCAGTAGAGTTCTGATAAGTTTAGTACAGTCTCTTGGTTTCTAAACAAATTTACTTTTGATAGGAGAATGTAGTTCAACAAAATTGCTTCAATTGCTCTGGAAAAAGTTAACGATGGCGTGCATAACTTCTTCGATGACGTCTAATTTGGAAATTATGGTAAATTGGTAGGGTGTATTTAATTTTATTTTTAGGGATAGATTGTCGCGTCGCTTTTGCGTTCTGTATAGTGATTCACTTTTAGGATAAGTAGTCCGTCGACATTTGTGAGTTAGAAACTACTGATCTATAGGGACTTTTAGCGCATACATTTTTGAGGGCCAGAGGTTCTACAAATTTGTCACGCACATTTTTCCCATGAAGTGTACCGTTACAGAGGTATTTCAATAAACAGTTGGTTTACACGTTCGGTTAAGCGTAGATCCCTTTGGGGAGTACCTATCGACAGGCATTTTGTTTGGCGCCAAAAAAAAGCTTTAAAATGCGTCACAGATGAATTTCTTCTTTTTCCTAAATGTACCGTTATATAAATTTTTCTAAAAATCGTTCCGTGAACCTGATAATTTAAAAATTGAATCGTAGCTTTTCCATAGATGTGGACTTTTAAAATTTTACTAGGAGCTATATTTTTTTATATTTTTTATTTTTTAGGAACGCCTGCTGCTCCCAGAGGAATACATGGTGGTAAAGTGGGCTAAGACAATTTTGCATTGACAATGTGTCATTTGACGAATTCAGATTCGCCTATTGTGTCTGTAAAAAGCATCAGATAGTCAGTAGTATTTTAACAAATGACCATATCGTCATATTGATAAAAACATTTTTGAACCCAGGACATTATTTTATAAGCGTAACTACGAAGCATCGACGATGCTAGTAATCTAGAGATCCGGAGATCGAATCTCGGCGTGGTCCAAAATGTCCGTACATGTGCGGATAGGAAATAAATAGTGCTTGCAACATTATATACACTCCGAAATGATATGCAATGTAACGTTGACTCGAAGTTGCCTATAAACGGCTGAGTTAACGCACCATGGCCCCACATGGGTCTATACGGTACTGAGAAGAACTACGAATTTAACTACTCTTTCGTATATTAAAAGTTACTTACAGTTGACGATGAATTCTTCCATCATCGGACTATTTTACGATACAATTCACCAATGACAAAACGCTGATCCATTGATTACAGCATTTTGTTATGATTCTATCATTTATTTAAATTCCTCCTCCTACTTTACCTTCACCACCCTCACCATAACTCCTCGCTATTCCTATGTCGTATAGCATCATATTCTCATTCTCCACCTTCACAACAATTTGTCATGATGAATGTTGTATATGGATGCATTTCAATTTATATTCTATTCTCTTCGATATGGGCGTGCTGCATATACTATCTCTTCAATAAATGCCAGGCCAGCAGCAAGCAACCACAGCACTATGTTCTATGTATGATTTCACTATGACTGAACTAAATATTCATATTCTGTCATGCATGACATGTCGCTAATAGCATCACAAAAGTGACTTATGTTTTGCATTTAATACATATTTATGTGGTGATTTAGTAGTAGATGCAGTGGTTTTGTTTGTGAAGTTTAGGTGGAAAATATATTTATAAAATTCATTGTTTTGTTGCATGCAGTGCGGTGGATGAGTCATGTTTGCACTTTTAAGTGGAAAACTCAAGGGTATATATATATTTTTTAAGGATTAGGTTATAAGATTAAGATACAATAAGCTATTCGACAGTTGTGGTTGATTTTACTGAGTTCATCAATAATGTAATGATAATGTGAAGTCTAGTTGAGTATTAACGCACTAGTTAGTTTTCGAAATCGGGGCCATGTAACAATACTATGATCTCACTCAGTTGTGAGAATTAATAAATAACTCGGTAGAGCGTGCAGTATATCTCCACACCACTACAAAAAAAAAACGTCAAAATCACAATAGGTTGTAGCTAAGACATCTACAAAAGCCTGTGAGTTATTTGTTTATTTTATTGAGTGGGACTGCTTACCCCATTCTGGAGAAAATCTGGGGAAAAAAAACAAAACGTTGTAGGTAGTTGGTTGTAGGTTGTGAAGACACTTAAAGAAGTGCACATTACTCGGTGAATTACCGTCTAATTAACACGATTTATACTGATTTAAATCGGTATAATTTTCTTCATTAATTTTTATCACAGTCTCATTCATTTTTAATACATAATTCTCAATATCCTCAATTTGTCCGCGACATCAAACCGAGATCGAAATCTCAAAATCCAAAGGAAATGACTTAAGCGAGTAAGACGATTCGAACGTTAATAGAATCATTTTCTTCATTTTTCAATCAATCGACTACAAATTTAGTAATGGACTAACATAAACGCCCACACTTGATTGAATCTTCACGATTGAATTCATATAATTATACTCGATTAGATATGTATTTGTTTTTCGATTTTTTTGCTTTCTGTATTTCTGATCGGATCAATTCCGATATGTCTGTGCGCGCGGCAATTTTTAACAAAATCGTGAATCTCTTATTATGATTCTCAAGAGCATTTCCGTTTGCTGTAGATTAATAGGCATGATTAATATTTTAATAGGTACGGGTCATTAAAATAATAATAATTGAATGAGTCACGTGTCTTGAGTCAGGTATTATGATCGTCTACGAGTGACTTGTAAGACAAATTGATTTAATATACATTTTATATGGTTCTTTTAAAGAAAGGAACATTTAGATATTTTTTATGAACTAAATTTTGGTCGCAATTATTTCACACCATATAACAGGAGCCCGAAAATTATGCAATTTCGCTGGATGTCGCAGACTAATGTCAAAATATCAGAGATGCTAGAAGAGCCCAGGGACACAAATTTCAGCCAACTAACTAACGTTTTTCAGAAAAGAATACATAACGGTAATATAGTGAAACCTCTCTTAACGGACACCTCTCTAGAGCGGACACATTTTCCAAAAGTCCCGATTTTAATTTATACTAAGTCAGTGCAAATGAAACCCCTATATAACGGACACCCCTATTACGGACGCGGACAGCAAAATGTAAATCCCCGGAGACATTTTTATGTAGGATTTTACCTCTTTTGAATGCTAAATAAAGCGATAAAAATTACTTTACGTATTCATACTTGGTAAAATTCTTTAAAAATTGTCAATTATCCAATAGACCCCTTTAGTATTCGTCATAGGATTGATGACGGGCAAGCTAACAGACGAAACACAAAGCCTTGTTTGTTCTACAAACCCCTCGTAAACACTTTAGGAAATAGTTCTCTAAATTACGCTCACGAGAGGCGTAGGTACAAACTATAGATTATAGTGTCCCGTCTCCGGCTATAGGAAAATATTTTGTTCAAAAAATTGACACCATGAAATTTGTTCGACAAGTGGTTAGAAAAAACCATAACACTGAGACACAGCACATGCAGCCTTAATAATGTCTCTTGTATGAATACAGTAGAGCCCCGATAATCCGGATTGATTGGGACCGGACCCCATCCGGATTATCGAATTATTCAGATTTTCGAAATGCACCTATTAGGACTCCGTTAGACGGTAGTATGGCTAAAATTGATCAAAATTCAGTTCTTTTTAGCCGAAATAATTAATTTGATGGTCGAAATAAATGTTTCTTTGAATCTAAGGCGCACTACGATAAAAAAAGCCTCCATAAAAATCTGAGATTTGTCAAAATCAAAGAAAATTTGGGCCTTAATCTGAGTCAGAATTATCGAATAACCGAATTTCGGGGGATAATCGGGGTTGTACTGTATGTAAATACATATTTTACTTTTCACTGGGTTTATTTGGACACTATCCTTCATAGCGGACACCCCTCTACGACGGACAACAGTGGCAGTTCCGTGGTTGTCCGTTGTAGAGAGCTTTTCCTGTATAAATAATTTGGGTTTGGTTTGATATGTGATATAAGCTGAATATGCCAAGAGATTTATATTCCATAAATGTTTTGGTTGCTATCATAAACTATATTTTGTTAAACCGCATTTTGAGTCCTAAATACCGTTATACAATCTTAGTTTCAATTCACTAGAAATGTCTGGCTTTTTTTATATTTGTCAGCACTTTACTTAACATCACTGTTAAAGACAGCAGCAGACATCCAACACAGATGTGAATTCTAGTTCTAGAAAGTATCGAAATGCAGATTTTAACTCGATTGAAAATTACATTTTAAAACGGTACTTTTTACTAAAAAAAATCATCCAACAAAATGCATAGCATATTGTACTTTGATATGTATTTCAGTTTGTGTGGCCGAATTTTATAAAAAACAAGTTGCAAGATACGCTTTGAAAACTCTGGCCTATTTTTGTAATGGTGTTTCTATGGCAGCCCCATGACATGAGTTTAAGGTGGGATTTCGTCCATTCCTGGACACGATAAGTGTATTGAAGAAGTACGTGGAGTTTAGCTATACGATTTGTTCATCAATAAAAAAATATTGGAAGCACATACTTTCGGATGTGGGGTTTCTATGGCACTACATGACCCCATGGATCAATTTTGAAAGTTTCAATATAGCATTCATATTTTGTGACTTCCGATACATGTTAGCCTAGATTGGTCGATACATTAAACAGTTTCTTTTACAATAACCCACTTTTTGGAGTAAGGGTTCTATGACAGCGATATGATATCATTTTCCGATTTCGTCCGTTTCTGCGACCTCGATAGCTACACATTTATATATATGAGGTTTGGTTACGAATGCACCATAAAACAAAACGCTTACCACAGAAGAATTTACTGTTGGTAGTGGGTTTCTATGGCGGCAGTATCACTCCATTGTTCGATTTCGATAGTATTATTTTTTTAGTTTACCAGAATTCTTGTGCGCATAAAATGTTTGAAAACAAACTTCCGACCTTTCTCTATTCTGCCTAAAGAATTTACTTCAATTTATTGTTTTCCGAAATTTCTTTTGTTCATTTTCTTTCCTCGTGCTCGAAACGACCCTATGCCTTTGATTATATAGCAGACACATACATAAATGTATGTCCATAACCAATACCAATGCATTCGACTTTATTTATCATTTTGGAATTACGGGCGGATGGCTCTGTGTGTATTGATCACAAATACGCGAGCACTTTATACAAATTTATACTCTTTCGTACTGGCGATAAAACGACCACCATTTCAAAAATCAATGTATGTATAGCTATTTTTATCCTGAATCAAGAAGATTATACTCGCATAGCAAAAGCGAGCGCAGGCATTTTATCTTGAAAATAAACAGAACACTCACATATTGAGAAATCGAATGGAATATGGAAAAGAAATCAAGTTGTGCTATAAATTAAAACTCAAAGAAAAAACCAAAAGAGTTACATATTAAAATGTTCTGTTTCGCATGAATAGTGTTTGTTGAATTCAAAAGGGATTCGTACGTGCAATATGGTCGTTGTAGAAATTTTCAGGGTTAAGAAATTTTTGAATTGTAAAATTAGAAAAAAATGAAAACAGCATAAAATTATGCAACTGTGTGGCGTAACAAAAAAAGCGTCTCCCAGCTTCCAAAATAACAATTTGTCTCAATATCAATTTCTTGCTTATAAGAATATTGAAGAGAAGTTAAGGGTTAACTTACTAGGAGAAGTACTCTTGAAGGTTATCGCATTAAATGGTGCCATTTTCATTTCCATTTTTAATGTCTCTGTGGCCATTATTAGGACGCATGTGATAAGCCATCATACGACCATTTGCGTTTTAATTTTACGCAATAGTGATCCAGTCACAACACGGCATCTCTGGACACTGAAAATGACAACTCATTCAAAATGTGTTGGAACTAATTTCGAATAAGATGTTCACAATTCATGAAAAACTCACAAGACTATGATTTACTGACAAAAAATGTTTAAGAGTTCAGGCAAAAACTATTTCTTCGATGAATTGAGAAAACCGATGTAAATTCTTCATGGACCACTTCAAATGGCTTGAGAGACCACACGCAGACAGCCGGTTAAGAACCGTTAGTTTAGATAATACATACGCCGTTTTCCCTAGCTTCCCTACCACGAATTTGAATTCCTATTTAGCTCGACATGGACAAGCTTATGACTGCTGCTCGTTTAACTTGGCCAGGATCGTCAAAACTCTACATGTGGATGTGAGTTAGCTGTTGTGATCCTAAGATCTCGGGCAGCGATTCCCAAACTGTGAGCCCCCCCCCCCCCTAGGGAAGCGTGAGTACAACTTATTAATCGTTGTAACAATAAATTTATTCTTATACTAGCTAAGAGCCTCTGGACAAAGAAAAGACCACTAAAAATATTTTAGGCCAAAATCCCATGATATTGACGTCTAGGCTCGTGCTGAAAAAAATTTTATTTGACTTCTTTTTATTTATTAGAACACTTACGGATTCTGGTACGAGTAGCTTCAGTAAAATTTTGCGTCTTGTGTTTGGCTATCCAAATCCGCACCAAAAATAAGTCTGGTTGCTATCATGGAGACAGCCGAACTTCGGACCAAATTCACATTGTGTACTCATTAAAAAGGTACAAAAGTTCCAAAACTTGGGCTCCACTAACAAACAGTTGTGCACTTTCTTTGCAGAATTGAGATATGGCTGGACAAACTTCTGGGTTACGTGTAGACATACTAGTATTTGGATTAAGGAGGCAAATCTGTGCATTGAACTTGGTCATAATTTATATTACAAAAATGTAAATCTAGACTTCTGCCCAAAATCAGTGTTTGATTGCTCAAATTTATCATACCTCCGTATTCTGATAGCTTTGAGAAATTATAAACATAATAAAGCAATTAACCGTAGGAAGTAAACATAATTAAAGTCTGCAACCTAACACGTAGTGAACTATATTGTAATGGCCGAAACAGAAAAATGTTCACACCTGTTTTCGGTTTTTGGTCAAAATTTTCTCGGGCGGCGCCAATCTCAACAGACTTTGCAAGAGAGCGCAGACTGAAAAATATTGGGAAGCAATCACTTTTAGTCTAGGGCCCATCTATTGATTTCGAACACAAGAAATTTTGGGAAACGTTACGCCACTGCAACTGTACAAACGAATTTTATAATTTGTATAGAAAATCTCACAGATATCCAAAATTAATGAGATAGTTGCTGGAAATAATCGAACGGAGTAAATTCCAAATTTTTAAGATGAAAAAATCTTCGGCCCGTGTTGTAGGCACATTTATATAAAAATTAACGGTACTTCTATATGAATTATTCTAGTTACCTTTTTCATGACGAAAAAAATTAAATTTAGCTAATGTCGCGTAATCTATCCGCGATTGCACCAACTTATCAGTTCACTTATCAAAAATTCGAAAAGGATTTGATAAGTTCGTCTTTTTTTAATCCTTTGATGAAATGATCTATATTTTTGGCGCAATCGGCTGGGCATTCATTTAATTCGGGCCTAAGAGTATGCTTTGTCATTCGAAATGGCTTCGAACATTATATAGTTTTGAAAACATGAAAATTTATTTTAACCCATTTCGGACATTTATGTTCATTTCTAAATTACCGGCGAGTTTTCTAGGTTTTTATATGATGTATGTACGGAACGATTCCACAAATCACTGTGCCATTGAACACGACAAAACTCTTTAAAATTCTGCTATTAAAATCAACATCAAAACAAAATACCAAAATAAAACCATCACACAAAAACGTATGAGACGAAAATTCAACACGGACAACAACAGACTCGTAAAAAGACAAATTACAGTCGTTTCAAGTGTAAACATAGCGAGAATACTGCGTGGTGTGTCATAGACGTACTACTCTACTTTGACTTTCATCTATGACTATAAATTCACCAGAAAGAATATTAAAAACATATTTTTATGTATGTTATACATATAACATACGGCACGGTACTGAAAAATTTCTGTGATTTCTAGCCGACTGACTGTCCGTTTTTTTTTTGCATTTCTTATCCCATTTATTATTTGCTCGCCTGCTGCCTTTTTTTTTGTCTTGGCACACCCACATAAGTATCTTGGCACGGCAATATAGTGTGAGAAATATAAATCGAAAAATTGTTTTTGGTCGTGTGTAACTCGAATGCATTTATCTCCGACTTTCGCGACAGCACCATCATCCGTATGACATGCAAAAAGTGTATAGAGGCTCCTAGGAGTGGTCATTTTGAAATTTTGTGTTAATTTTAATGCGCGTTTTGCATATTGCAGATAACCTGAACAGTGAACACGTATTTACATTTTTTCGCGTTTTCGTGCAAAAATTTCGAAAAATTTTATAAATTCAGAAACGACCTGAATTTTGTCAGAGGATACCAGGAATATATGTATAAATTAGTCACACTCAAGTCATAGCACAGATATCAAGCAAGAAAAAATCGTTGAAGATGATTTTATTTATAAAAATATTTTATCAAGTAATTTGTACAAATCGTGTATGAAATTTTCTAATTACGTGGTTGGAATGATCTGAAGGATGTTCAATTAATTTTTGTGTCACATGCGAGAGAACACACATATGGAACAAGGTTCAATTTCAGCACCCAATTATCCAAATAATTATGACATAATTACGCGGAGCTTTCAATTTTTAAAATTAAAAATTAATTCGAATTTTATGCATGATTGTGGCTTTTTACAGAAATTCCAAAATTTCACATTTTTATGGAAGAACTATTTTGTGCGTTTTTATTGGTCTCGGCGATGACACGATTCAAGATAGAGCTGCCTGTAGAAATAGGCTAAGAGATTACCGCCCGAGCGGTCGATGTGACTACACCGCAGGACGTGCGACGCGACGCCAAGGAGGAAGAAAATTAAAAAAGTACTTACATCTGGATGTTCTTTGACTGGCACATAGACTTTTTCATTTAATGTGACTGGTTGACCCTCGGGCTCTGGCAACTGTAGCGGCTCCTTTTTTACGCCATTTATTTGGAATAGTGATGCACGAACTTTGGCAATTTCTGGAATGGAAAAAAATTAAAGTCCGAATAAGTTTCAGCTAACAATAAATACTTTGAAATACAAAAAAAATAAATTTCCATTATGAAGAAAAATTACTTTTTCTAATTGAATATTAAATAAACAGAGCGACAGTTCAAATTCGGACCACGTGGCGGATGTGTTAGTTACAGCCTTTCTTGTAGAGGTGTTGAGATCAACAGCAGATTCTGCAGGGATATTTACATCCATAAATGGGTACACGTACTAATTTAACATGTGAGTGAAATCATATTCGATCAATGAGAAAAACACCTTAAAATCAGCTGACAAGACGTACTGCATTTTGAACTGCCGTAAGGCATGCAGAGGCGCACAGAAAATTTACAGCAACCCATAGAGCTCCTTCTTCGAATAATTTTCCGCCAGTAAACTTACCACAATTTGCTGCCTCCACCGAACTGTCAAAATATTGCTTAGGAGAAGTTTAGCTTGAAATCAAGTTGTGCAGCAAATGTGCGAAACCCTGTTATATTTTTTTTTGTCGATAAATTGATATTCACGAGGGATTATGCTCTTTTTACTTCCAATATTTTGAAATAAACTTTTAGGAATTCAATACGTATGTGATCTTTTGAGCTTTCCACATCGCGCCTCCCGAGTATTCTTCGATCTTTATCATTTTTGATTTTCTGTTCAAAATTCAAACAATAACTTCATAACGGTACTTTAAACTAACAAATCTGCAAAGTTGATTTAGATTTGAAAATGCTGCAATATAAACAAATCTCTTAGAATGTTCTCCCGAAAACATGAGTTTATATGGGGCGGTGCAGGGCAAAACTTGCTCCTTCCATTTTTCGTATTTTTTCAGAAACCGACAAAAAACATTTAGCATGATGAAAAATGATTGTACCATATTCGTTTTGCAATTCAATTAATATTGGCATCAACTTCGAATTATAAATTGCAGCGAACAAGTTTTGATTTGTCCTCGTGGAACCACATAGTTTTCTACGAAGTTGGTGGTGTATTTAGTCCAATTTTGTCCAAGAAAGTGTCTAAGGACGAAAACAATAAACCCTTACCTAATAATCTTAATGATAATGGAATAATTTCCATTTTTACAAATACAAATTTTTACTGGAAAGAGACATTTTTGATGAGTCCGCTATGGCAAGAAAAGAGTTTTAATCAAAACGGATGCATGGAAAGAGTTATGATAGGTACCATTGCCTGGAAGAAGTAAGTTTTGCAACCTACTGCAAATTTCAAAGCCTCGGAAAATACGTGTAGAGCAGGAAAACTACTTTCGAATGCAATTCATAACTCAATTTCGTAAAAAATGGAAGAAGCGAGTTTTGCCGCGTACCGCCTCATATGAAACTTTAATTTCAGTAGAATGACAAGTTCATAACTATAGTATGTCATCACCCAATCTAGGCTCAATCTGTCCGAAACACATTTGACGAATCAGGTTACTCGATTGGAAATGTGAATAGTCTGTTGCCTATAGCTATGCAGTTTGAGGCACCGCCAATAGTTCCTAGGTAATAAAAAAATTTTGTTCCCAAATTTCAGTGCTAAGACTTTTTACCGACAATTCGAACCACTACAATATTCCGACGGATTTGTGTTAAGAGATGGTATCGTATTAGATGCTGGGGATCATGTAACACAACTTATAATTTTTTAGTAACAATGTAATTTTTAGCGTTATTTTGACGGGATTTTTTCACTATCCACAAGCGGGACGGTGTTTTTAATGGGCGGGATTTTGTATCGGCGGAATTTTTTTGTAAAAAGCGGGATTATAAACGGGCGGGATTTTGTTTTTCAGGATTATGTAGGTATTCCAATTAATGTTTCAAATCTACTTTATTTTTAGTGTTTTCCATTTCTGCATTTTATTGATAAAAAACAGAGCAGGCAGAGGAAGTAATTACAGACAATTTTTTTCAATTGTCAAGCAAGTTACAAACTTAGGCCGCCCGCACACACGAAGCGTCCGAATTCTTTTTTTTACTCTTGGTTCTTAGTACAGTAATCGGGTATATTTTACTTAAAAAAAAATACAGAATGTCGGTTCAGCTTGCGTACAAGTCCGCAACTCAGTGGGACATTTTCATATTTTCAACAAATGCTAATGTACAGTACTGATGCAACCGCAAAATCATTTATACATTATTTCGTGACAATTTGCTTTTCGAATTTGACTCTTTTTGGGTCTTTCAACAAAAGTTTAACGAAAGTTGAAAATGAGTTGAACCTAAGTTGAAAGTTACACTTTTTGGGTCATTCAACAAAAGTTGAACGAAAGTTTAACGTGAGTTGAACCTAAGTTGAAAGTTACACTTTTTGGGTCGTTCAACAAAAGTTGAACAAAAGTTGAACGAAAGTTGAACCTAAGTTGAAAGTTACACTTTTTGGGTCGTTCAACAAAAGATGAACGAAAGTTGAACTTAAGTTGAAAGTAACACTTTTTGGGTCGATCATCAAAAGTTGAACGAAAGTTGAACGTGAGTTGAACCTTAGTTGAAAGTTACACTTTTCGGGTCGTTCGACAAAAGTTGAACGAAAGTTGAACGTGAGTTGAACCTAAGTTGAAAGTAACACTTTTCGGATCGTTCAACAAAAGTTGAACGAAAGTTGAACGTGAGTTGAACCTAAGTTGAAAGTAACACTTTTTGGGTCGTTCAACAAAAGTTGAACGAAAGTTGAACGTGAGTTGAACCTAAGTTGAAAGTTACACTTTTTGGGTCGTTCAACAAAAGTTGAACGAAAGTTGAACGTGAGTTGAACCTAAGTTGAAAGTTACACTTTTTGGGTAGTTCAACAAAAGTTTAACGAAAGTTGAACGTGAGTTGAATCTAAGTTGAAAGTAACACTTTTTGGGTCATTCATCAAAAGTTGAACGAAAGTTGAACGTGAGTTGAACCTAAGTTTGAAAGTTACACTTTTTGGGTCGTTCAACAAAAGTTGAACGAAAGTTGAACGTGGGTTGAACCTAAGTTGAAAGTTGAATTTGAGTTGAATTCGAGTTGAATTCGAGTTGAATTCAGGTTGAACCCAAGTTGAACTCAAGTTGAAAGTAAATTGAACCCAAGCCCAACCTCTGTTGAACCTTGAATGGCACCCAACACTCACAGGGTAGCACCTCGCCCAACTTCCGTTGAAACCTTGAATGGCACCCAAAATTCACAGGGTACTTACTACCTGTAATGCCAAAAACCTAACGCTTTTTCGTTGCAATTTTCGTGACGATTTCCGATTTATGTGCTAGAGTCAAGACATAAGAATGTCAAAAATATCTTTAAAAAAAAATTAAGAATTTTTTTTTTATTTAAAATTACAAATTTCGAATTGTCATGGGTTTTTGAAATTTTAAATGATTACGAAATGTCTGCTATAGTGTTGACTAAAATCTAAAAATAAGTTTAAGCCCATTGCCTTAGTAGTTTTTTTTTAATTCTTACTTTAAATGGTAAAATTCTAGTTATTTAAAAAAACCTAAAAATTCATATATCTCAGTGACCATGGAAAATCGGCCTAACATTTATGGCCTCATTTTGTTGCATTTTGACCCTATTATAACGTGTTGCAGGGAATAGGTCGACTTAACCAATAACCATCCCTCAAAAATATAAAAGGCAGCTCTTCACATACATAAGTACTTTGAACATAAGAAATCTGTACTATCGATGGCTGCTTGTATTCAAATAGATTGTTTTTTTTTTATTTAAATAATAATAAAATTAATTTGTTCAAACATGCATGGTTTAGGTTTTTAGATTTTGAGGCTTGAGTTGTCTAGCCGATACAGACTAAAAACAAATCCTGGAATTGTTTAAAATTAATCCAGTCAATGCCCTGGATACTAAATCATATGTCATCATCAAATTCAAAATGCATCGTATTCGTAAAAAATCTGGAAATAGATTTTAGAGGTAGAGCAGATGATAGTGAATCGCCGGTTTTGATGGTTTCTTTTAGGGTCTCCCTGTTTCAGAAATCTTAAAGCACCAGAGTCATTTGAATTTATTATTATTGAACGTTTCAGAAATACACTGCGTTTCACTTGAATAGCACATTCCGTTTTTTCATTGTAATTTGCTTATATATCAATATTCTTATGACTTTGCTAGTACTTTTTTTTTGTCTTGTTGGTGTGGGTTCCCCAAAAGAAAAATTATACTCTCCAAATTTACCGTTACCTTTTTTCACCAATTTGCTTCAAAAGCGAGCAGATTTTTTGTTTCACTAGAATAGCACAGTTGGGTTTAAGCTTCAAATACGTGGTGCACGTGGTCACAATATCACAATCTATAGTCGTTTTGAGTAATTTAAATACGATTCGTTGATTTTGGGTCGTGGTAAAGCCTTAACAAGCGAAGAATAAGTTAAAATAAAAAATTACAGGGATTGTGACTTTTCAGTGACTAAAATATCGAAAAAAATTGGAAAAGGCAGAAACGTGATTTACAATTTAATTAAAAATTGTGAAAATTATGGAAAAATATGAAAGGTCGAGTGAGCTGTGTACGCTCTTATGCAGATAAGCGATCTATTTTGCGTGAAGCATCGATTTCACATATGATTCTGTGGACAAAATTCGGTTAAAAGTTGGTCTCAGTGCGAGTAAAACAACTGTATGGCGTGCTAATTCAAAAGCTGAAGACCTAAAGCGTCTAAAATTAAAAAAAAAACACCTCTTAACCCCCTCATAAACAAGCTCGGTTGACTTTTTCGCGTACCAACATGTCATGGACCAAAGAGTGATATCGCGTTGTTTTTTCTGATGAGAAGAAATTTAGTTTGGAAGGGCCCGATGGATATAACTGTTATTTTTATGATTTAAGGAAGGAGACTCACCAGTTGGATCGTTTGCACAGTCGAGTTTGCGGCGTTATGGTTTGGGGAGCCAAATCCTACTACGGCACTTGTGAACTCCAATTCTTAGACACCACTATGAATGCTAAGTCGTATCAAGGTGTTTTAGAAAAGGCTTTTCCGACATTCGAAAGTCTCTTTGGACCATTGCCATGGACTTTACAACCAGACAATGAACCAATACACACTGCCCGTGCCGTAAAATCGTTTATCGAGTCCAAAAATGTTACTCTTTTGAACTGGCCACAATACTCCCCGGATCTAAACATAATAGAAAATGTTTGGAGATGGCTGGTTAGAAAAGTTTATGAGTCTGGTAAATAATTTTCAACAAAGACTGAAATAATTGAAGCCATTCTGCCATCATGGGCTACCATTTCCCTTGCTTACATCAAAAGTTTGTACGATTATTTGCCTAATAGGATCTAGGAGGTTATTTCAAACGGGGGAGGCTCAACCCATTACTAAAATTGCTGATTTTAATTCAAATTGATCTCAACTTGTATTCTGAACAATAATAAGTTATCCTCACTGCATAAAAAGTTAATTAAAATAGGTTTAAAAAAAAGTGTGCTATTCAAGTGAAACAGAATTCCTGTGTTTTTTCATTGGTGTTTTACATTTTTTTTCTTTCTAAGATTACATGTTGGAAAAATTCGAATTCTTTTTATTTCAAATTATAGCTAATTAATCAAATGGCAAATAAAAAATACAAAATATCTGTTGTCTTCATTTTTTTTAAAGATATTGAGAAAATAAATCTAATGTATAGAGTGTGCTATTCAAGTGAAACGCAGTGTATATATAAATATATAAATATAAATAGTTCTGGGAATCCCCACGATTTTTTGAAATTCTCTTCAGAGTGGTTTTGAGTTTGTCTCTAAAACGAATCCTAAAGATAGTGTGTGTACAGCATTAGTAATTCAAGCATCTGGTCACTTTATCCTAAACTTTTTCCGATTACAGTATATACTATTGGAACCTATGACCGCAAGCTTCGAAGGAAAGTGCACCAACCACTTCATTAATCAGAAAAGTGTATTTTGATTTGAGAAAAAAAAAATTCTCCACGAGATGAAAATGGCCATTTTAGACAAGGATTTAATTGAACCATATTGATTACAAATTTTTCCACGAAAAACGACCCTGAAGTGGTAGCTATGTTAGCCATAGATATGACTGCACCACTTTTGAAAAATTTCATTTCGATCCACCCACAATTTTGGTTGTACGGTATAGGAGAACTTATGCGTGGGCATAGCAACGCGAATTATCCACGTACATATTACATAATACAAACTTCTTTTTTCAAATCAGCGTATAATTCTTTTATGCAATTTGCATTCAATTACAGTAAATTATGTCTATTTCACAGGTAATATACCTATGGCCTCATATAGTTACACAGTATATCTATGCATTATGCACCATTATGTTGTGAACATACATATTTAACATCCGGACATATGATTGCATACATATTACCACCTACCTATGGTCAGTGTACGTTCTCAGTTTATGCTACTGCAGTGTTAAGTCCAACGGTCGTATGGTCACTCATTCATGCAATTCAACCCACACGATGTATGTACTATACAAAATCAAGAGCAGTAAAACTTAATATAACACATTTAACACGGCCTTGGGAATTTACATTTGAATTCAAAATTTAGAAACTGCAAGAAAAAACTTCACAAAATTTTATTCATTTAGAAAATTGAATTCACCTCCACACGAGATACGAGTATTAAGCGAAGATTTAAAACCCAAACAACTATATTCATAGACGGGCGCCAAAACATACCAATTTTTTGCAGGTATGAGTTAATTTAAACTGTGTTTAATGATCAACTAAAAAATCTTCAAAATAAAATTGCACAATCAAAATGAAAAAAAAATCAAACGAAATGAATGAATTATTTAAAAATAACAGTCGAGTAGGTGGACACTTTTGTCAATGAATGAATGAATCAGTGGAAGAAGATGATTTCTGTTGTCAAATATTCAATCATTCAAGTTTTGTATGAGCAATTTGCACATACTCATTTGAGGAGAAAAATTAAGTTTCTGTAGCTATATAATAGATGAAGAAGACTTTTTATTTATTAACGATTACACCAGGTCTGTCTAACACGGGCCACCATCCGGTTCGGCAGAAGGTCTTCTCCCGGCCAACGGGACCAAAAAACGGCAAGAAAAGGGGAAATTTAGCAGGGTTTTCAACTTTTTCAAATTAACCTGAAAAAAAAAATATTACATACATACATTAAACGGGTTTCTGAGGGTCTCATTGGCATGGTATTTTCGAAAATACTAATAGCAGATCTATTGTTGTTGTTAAAAACAAGCTCCTATATTTATATCTAAAGCTTATAATTAAAGCTTACCCCATATGGGGAGAGAACCTTAAACATCCACGTTTTCTGTCTTCAGGATACTCTCTTGAATCTTTTAGTTGCTTTCTTCATATGAGGATAAATGAAACAATCAAGATCAAGGATATGCATTTATGTAACACCGTTTTATGCCTGCATTTTCGCTTTCAGCATACACATAAAATTAGCAATAAAAATTACTGGCAAAAACAAAAACAAGTTATTGGCATTTAAACGGTTTTGGTCGCGATGACTATCATAAATTTATACTATAGAAGAACTTTAAAATTGCATCATTGACTCTGTTTTTGTGCATCGATTTCCTGCGGGTGCTTGTTAGTGTTTCATTGGTTTTATTAGTTGTTTAATCAAATTTAACTGGCTCTATTTACTACTATTTTTTGTACTAATCAGCTAATTAAGTTTATTTAAAAACCAAAAAATAAGATGATGCAACTGCGATTACCTATACATACTGGGTATCATTTTATTGGAACGGTTTTATTTGCGGATATCTGTGACTTTAAGTCGATAATGAGTTAAGCTTTGTTAAATACATAATAATTCTATCCCTTACCCCAGGGCAGTGATTATAGTGAACGATCAAAATAATTTAATGTACTGGTAAATAAACGAGAATATATAAATAAGACAATCGTTTAAAGCAGACTTTTTGTTTTAAGATTCTTTTGAATTAGTCTCATTAATCATCCGTATTGTTCACGGATTTTTAATCTTTTAATTAACAGGTTTATTACATACCAGTATGTATTTTATTAGTTATTTTATTACTGATTTTTTTGGTGTGGGTGTTTTTTACGCCAAATTTAGTTGCATACATTCGCTATGGATCATCAACATTTATTAATTTAACTACAAGTACGTAAGTATACTGTTAAAAAAATGATATGCCATAAATGGGACAGTTTTCCAAAACAATTTGAAACAATTTTCATCTCAATGATAGAATTTTCATGGACACCCGATATAGGTTTGCGACGAACGCCACTCTAGTTAAAAGTCACTTGGTCAAAATCGATCTATCTAAAAACCATTTATTTCCGCTTTAGTATAATCCTATATTTAAAATAGTCTTTGTTCCTAACTCAACAAAAACTGCTTTTCATCCGATACTAGAAACCTTAAAAAAAAGGCGAAACCTTTTTTAAGCCCAATACTAAAAATCTGAAAAGAAAAAAAAAAATATCTTGAAAACCAAAATTTAAAGTGATGCCATTCAGTCATGAGCCTAATTGACATGCTGAGTATCCCGCAACCAGTTCATCATACTCCTTTGGCAGATTCTACAGTTTGTTAAAAAATGCAACCCAAATTTTAGCTCTAATTTTTACCGTTACGGAGAACATTTTTTTGTGTGTATTGTAAAAAATCATGACTTCCTCGGAAAAACTTGCTAGCTGTGGACTTAGAGGGTATTCACACTACTGACAGGAGGATTTTTGGGGAGTAATGTCATGGGTGGCTGTAATTAATTCTCCCACAAAAACACTATTTGACTCTAGTTCTTAATTTCACAACTTTATTATTTGCAACAGACCAATGTATAAATTACTGACGGACGGACATGAATGAACACGACGCGACGAAAGATGATGACAGAACGAGCGTGCGGTTGCGCCTCCTGTCGGTCGGCAGGATCGTTCGCATCGAACGCATCCTAAAACACGTTCAGCGGAACTAACCGTTGCTTACGTCTGCTTTGCTGGTGAGCGTTATGTTGCGACGGCGCCACAGCCACTCCCCCTCTGGAGGTTGCCGGAGTTGAAGGCAACCCTGGTGTTGATATCGCTGGTGATTCGTCTGCTGATGGAGTTTGTTGATCGTCGATGAGAGGACATTTAAAACGAACTCTTCGTTGCGCTGACGATGTTGAATTTAATGAATTTGTTGATTGATGATCAGCAATGTAACCTGGTACCAGTAGGTCTGTTGATATGGTGTTTGGTCTCCCGTCGACATCGATGATATATCGCTTCTCATCTAGCCTCTGTATTACTTTATGAGGCCCGGTGTACGGAGGTGTTAGTGGTGGCTTGACACTAGCTATTCGCTTAAAGACATGTGAGCAGGTTCGGAGATTCCCATGTACGAACACTTTGTTGCTTGTGTGATGCGCTGTTTGGCTAGGCTGAACAACCCGAAAATGGTTTCGTAGGTTTTCAAGAAAAGACGAAGGTGTCGCTGTTGCTGCTTTCGTCGTGAAGAAGTCGCCTGGAACTCTCACGGTTGTACCCAGAAGAAGTTCGGATGGCGATGATTTGATGTCCTCCTTATACGCGGTTCTCAAACCTAGAAGCACAATTGGTAGTGCCTCAGTCCATGGCGTTTGAGGTCTGCACATGAGGGCGGCTTTCAATGTTCGGTGCCACCTCTCGATAATACCGTTCGACTGAGGGTGGTACGGTGTTGTCCGGATTTTTTCGGCTCCAATCATTTTCGCTAGCTCGGTGAACAATGCTGCTTCAAACTCTGCGCCTTGGTCTGTCGTGATTGTGACTGGAGCGCCGAAGAGAGCGATCCATCCAGAAAAAAATGCTGCTGCTACCGTGTCGGCTTGTTTATTTTTCAATGGTATCGCCTGTGGCCATCTCGAAAATCGATCAATTATCGTCAGACAATATCTGAAATCGTTTATCAATGGCATGACGATTAAGTCTAGATGGACGTGATTAAAGCGAGCTTGTGGCACTTCAATTTTGTTCGGCTGACTTCGGTTGTGCTTGTGGATTTTGGCTCTCTGACAGGGTATACATTCACGAGCCCAGCTTAGTACCTGCTTGCGGATCCCTGGCCAAATGAATTTCGCTCGTAGTTGTCGGCACGTTTCTCTGCCACTGGGGTGAGATGGACTATGAATTACATCAAATGCGATCTTTCGAAGAGACTGCGGAAGGAATGGACGGACAACTCCAGATGAGACATCACAAAGTATGCGGAAACCTTCAATCTGAAGCGGTTGTAACTTGAGTGATGTTGATTCTACTTCTGTTAAGTCTGCATTGGCTTGAGCTTCGCTGATTGTTTTTACGTCAAGTCTAGTTGGCATGTTGATTTCATAAATACGAGAGAGTGCGTCTGCTACTGTATTTTCCTCGCCAGGAATGTGTACGATATTCGTGCTAAATTGACCAATATAGTCGAGTTGTTGCATTTGGCGGGGTGATGCTTTTTCAGGTCGCTGCTGGAATGCTTTTGTCAGTGGCTTGTGGTCTGTGCAAATTACGAAATCGCGGCCTTCAACGATATGTTCGAAATGTTTCAGCGACGCGAAGATCCCCAGAAGTTCTCTGTCGTAGGGACTGTATTTTCTTTCTGTTGGTGACAGCTTTCTTGAGAAAAAAGCAAGTGGATGGCGCTCGCCGTCAATGACTTGTTCTAACGATCCTCCAATAGCTGTTGACGATGCGTCCGCAGTAAGAACGATTTTGGCTTCTGGGTGTAGAAAACTTGAGGATGTTGCGTTCGCTAAATCGTTTTTTGATGACTCAAAAGCTTCTACGAGCTGTGGAGTCCAATTAATGATGGTTTTATCGCGCTTTTTTGCACCAGCCAGCTGATCATTTAGTAGCGCTTGAGCTCTCGCTGCGTTTGGAATATGCGCCCTGAAATAGTTTACGGCGCCGAGATACCTTTTTAAATCGTGCTTAGTTTCTGGTCTGGGCCAAGACAGAATGGCTTGAACCTTTTCTGGTGGTGGTTTGAAACCAGTTGGATTTACCGTAAATCCCAGAAAAACGAGCTCACTTTTTCCAAATTCACATTTATCCCAATTTATTCGAAGTTTATTTTCTAACAAGATCTCGAAGACTACACGTAGATGCTTTATATGCTCTTCCGTGGACGACGATGCAATTAGAAGGTCATCTAGATATATAGTCAGGAAGTTTAAATGACCGAGGATACTATGCATATATCTTTGGAATGTTTGAGTTGCGTTTTTTAGACCCAGTGGCATGCCAACAAATTCGAAGAGTCCGAAAGGTGTGGCTACTGCGGTTTTTTCGACGTCTTCTTCTGCCACTGGTATCTGGAAATATGCCCTTTTGAGATCTATCTTGGAGAAAACAGTTTTCGAGTGTAACTGTAGCAGCTGATCATATATTCGAGGTATCGGATACCTATCTGGGACCGTTTGAGCATTTAGGTTTCTATAGTCACCTGTTGTGCGAAAATTGCCTGACTTTGTAGTTGCCATATGAAGTGGGCTTGCGTATTGGCTGCTTGACGGTCTGATCACATTCATTTTTAGCAGGGTCTCATATTCAGATTTAGCTGTTTCTAGTTTTTCTCCAAGTAACTTTCGCGGTCTGCAGAAGACTGGTGGGCCAGTAGTCACTATGTGATGGCTTATTTTTGCTGATGGGCCTGTTATCAGTCCTTCATTAGCAATGGCTTGATTGTAGTAGTCTGCCACCAACTTTTCAATTTCAGTGAGTGGTTTATCTGGGGTTGCCTTTATTGGCGAAAGTGCTGATATCCCGTGAACCTGCGTTTCTTTTACCTCTCCAGGAGTGGAAAAGAATGTTGTTTCGTCGATCAATTTTCCTCTCTTTAGATCTGGTAGGAGACCATAATATGATAGAAAATCTGCTCCTATTATCGGGATTTTAATATCGGCCAATATGAATGACCAGGCGAAAGAGCGGCGAAGACCCAGGTCTAGTTCGATGGCCTTTCTGCCAAAAGTTCGTATAGTCGACCCATTTGCGGCTGCTAGCGATGGTTCACTTTGCGTTTTATTGCCTTTCACCATGTGTGGCAATATTGAAACTACAGAGCCACTATCTACCAGGAAACGGACTCCAGTTTTTCGGTCGAAAACGTGTAATCGATTTTCGATCCAAGTGTGGTTGGTTTGGGCGACGGTGTTGACAGGTTTGGGATTGTAGTTTTCGCTACTGCTTGGTTCCCGACCAGGCAGCAGCCTTATCGGTTTCCCGACGACGACGACGACGACTGATGGAAATTACATGGCGGGCTACACCGCGTTGCCGCTGCTCCAAAGCGATTGTGATAGAAACACATACCATTTGTGTGAGGACGTGGCCTTGAACTGCTGCGTCTCACGCTCTGGTTTCGAACCGGCTGTCTAGATTGACGCTGAGCGGCGTGGGACTCGCCTACCTTGTCCAAAATGTCTCGCGAAATCGATATCAGCTGTGTCAGCAACGATTTTATTTCGCCCATTTCCGCAGAGTGATTTTGTATCGCAAGAATAGAGGGACTTACCTCGAATGCCGATGACGAACCAGGCGAATCTATGATTGCATCTGCTGCATCGAGCAACTCGTCTGTGCTGCCCGCCTTGAATATTTTCAAGATGTGACGGACATTATTGGGGAGCAGAGCCAGCCACTTCACTTTCAGCAGCTCCTGTGAAGCATTCGAGCCTGCCAGCTCGGCCATCTGACGATACAGTTGAGACGGACGCTTATCTCCTAACTCGAGCTTATTGAGCATCGTTTCCAATTTTTTCTCGGATGAATCGCCGAATCGGGCCAGAATACGATCCTTTAACGCCTTAAATTTGTTTGTCTCCGGTGGATTCGACAATATGTCCGAAATTTCTTTAAGCGCCTCTCCTGATAAGGCACCTACTGTGAGATGGTATCGCGTCTCATCTTTTTTAATTCCGTGCACTTGGAGCACAGATTCGATCTGATACAACCATAGTTGTGGCTGATCGCACCAGAACGGGGGCAATTTACACGAAGTGACAGCGCCAGTTTGCACCATGTCGCACTTTTCGGTCGCCATTTTGTCACCACTTGATTCAGACACTGTTTCGGATTTATCAGATTTTTCAGATTTTGGCGTATTTGGTTTCTCGTCGCTTAACGTGACGTTCAGTTTGGCCGTATAATTTTGCTCGTCTCTTTTTACCGGTGTAGAGTAATTTTGCAGAGTGTCGTTGTCCGACATCTCCGGGAAAAACGGCACACCAACGCGGGCACTGTTGCGGCACTTTTTCTGTTTTTCGTTTTTAGAGTCCAATTAATTATTTAGCCACTAGTTTTTATGCGGGGTCACCACTTTGGGGAGTAATGTCATGGGTGGCTGTAATTAATTCTCCCACAAAAACACTATTTGACTCTAGTTCTTAATTTCACAACTTTATTATTTGCAACAGACCAATGTATAAATTACTGACGGACGGACATGAATGAACACGACGCGACGAAAGATGATGACAGAACGAGCGTGCGGTTGCGCCTCCTGTCGGTCGGCAGGATCGTTCGCATCGAACGCATCCTAAAACACGTTCAGCGGAACTAACCGTTGCTTACGTCTGCTTTGCTGGTGAGCGTTATGTTGCGACGGCGCCACAGATTTACTAAAACCACTGAATTAATCGAGTCGAAACTCGCCTACTAGATTAAATCGTATTTAATCATTAAATTCAAAATGCATCGTAGAATTTACTTGCATTATTCAAATTGTAGTACAATATGGTATAACTGCTAACTAAATCTAGAATTTAGTAAATCTTGTCTATAGTCTGAATCCCCTTTTACTAAACATAAAATTCCTAATAAAATGAAACCTCGAAGGTTTTGAAGCTCTTTGTGTCTTTCGATCTACAATCGCTTGAATGTTGCAAAAATGAAAAAATCATTTCCTTATACCCAAACTAGTCCCACATTTTGTAACGGTAAATTATAATGACAAAAAGCTGACAAATTTACAGTTACACAATGTGGGATTAATTTTGATTCAAAAAATTTATTTTTACATTTTTGCAACATTCAAGCGATTGTAGATCGAAAGACCCGAAGAGCTTCGAAACCCTCGAGGTTTCATTTAATTAGGAATTTTATGTACATAGTTTCAGAATACAATTACGTAAGCTTTCGCTGCAACGTATGCTCAAAGAACAAGAATTCTAATTTTTGGAAAATTTGCAACCAAATTCATCGCTTCATATTTCATATATCATTTTGAAATTTGTCCTAATTACTGGGTCTGGGAGGGGCAGATTTGAGGTGATTTAAAAAAAAATTAAATTTTCATTTAATTGAAGTTTTGAAAGTTTTACATCTCGGAAATAACGTGATTTGGCTCGGAATGCGGTAGCAAGTATTGTTGAAGGCGACCACGAGAAGATTAAAACACCTATTGCCGTCTGTGCATCGATAATTGAAGCCGCTTCTGAACGTAGGACCAACGCGAGATGGCTTGCGGATATACTTGTGCTTCGACGAGGATGATCTGGCCTATACTAGATATATCCCGTTCCGCCATATTACTGTCGCTAGACAGGAAATATATACACAATATAGTGGGTGTTATTACGGGGCACTGCCCTATTGGGGAGCACGCCAGGAGACTCCGAATTCCTTACAACGACTTCTGCAAAAGTTGTGATGATGAAGAGGAGGAAGAGAGTGTGCATCACTTTCTTTGTGAATGTCCGGCCTTATCCGAGAGAAGGAGGCAAGCACTGGGTTCGAGGTATCTTTACGATACAGATGATCTTCGAGATGTGAGCCCTACTTTGCTTAACAAATACATTGTTAGCACTGGCTGGTTTTAAACGGAACGTAGGAACTACGGTGGTATCACAATGGACCAATTTTTGGTCTAAGTGCGCATGGCGCTAGTCAGGCGGCCCCTTTACCTAACCTAACCTAACGTGTATAGATTTCTAGGTGTTATATCTCTTTTTCTTGTAATTAGGTAGATTAGTGCACGTGATTTTTATAAAAATAAGGAAATGATTAATGACGTGCTGATTACGCGAAAACTCGCTAAGCTACGAAAAAGTCTACATCGAAAATAAGCAAAGCTACAATGGGAGCTTAAACGTAAAGTGTAAATTCTAGAAAATAGCGCCATCACCATCAATGTGCGAAGGCAAACTTAAATGTCTAGTCGTATGGATGGTCTTAGCCTCTTCCAGGACAAATTTCTGGTTGCGCCACTGTGCATGCACTGTGACATAATGAGGCAACTTTTGACAACTTTGCAGATGTCAGTCGAAAAACACCGTTACGAAATATGGAGAATATAAGAAGAAATTATTTTCAAACTTTCGCATCATTCCCCATACCACGGAAGATATGGAAAACTTGAACGCGTCCAAATGCTAAAGTTCTTTAAAAATAGCGAACAGTTTCCATTCGAATATTATGCCCAATGTCCGACACCAAAACCCGCACCATGCTATGATGATATTCGGAGCATTACCATAAAGTATGTATTTGGAATAGAGATGGAACTCCATACAACATTAAAATCTACTGAAAAACATTTCACCTTTGAGTGTGTGCTGTAAGTAGCGTGTACATACAGGAAGTTCCATCTCTATTCCAATTACTTACTTTATGGCATTACTGCCTAGTAATGCCTCCCTCCGCGCAACCGACGAAACTCGTGCTACAGATATAATGGTCCTAGAGTATGGGCGCCCTGCACACCCGAAAGGAATGGTTTCTTTACTCATCAAGGAAGTGGGATAGTTATTTCCAAATCGGCCACCGGAATCGGAACTCGATATGTTATTTCTAATCTTGCCAGCGCCAGCGTAAAACCAGCGCTTAAATTCGGCAATAAGTCGTTACTTTTCTCATCATTCGTCAAGGAAACTATCCAGGATCTGGAATCCCCTATAGACAGGGTCTGTTACCCGACACATCTTTTTTTTTGGAATGGGAGCTCAAAAGATCATATAGGTACTCGAAGAAGTACCTCGTGCTTAACAATTTTTTTCAGTAATGCAGTCTTTGAAATAATGGACTATACTTCCAGAATCCACTTCGGACTACAGTTGTAGCTTTGAGTTGTATCTCTGGAACCATACCCGTTGAAATGTTTAATATTTTTTTTTTTCAATAGGATATGGAAGCCCATTCCGCGTACTCTATTCCCTAGCATTTGAATTTTATTTAGTTTTCGTATGATACATGTCATATCCTACTTCAATTAATTCTCTAGCCAATAAATTGAATAATTTCAACCATCGAGCGATCACATCCAAACAAGCACACTCCTATAACCATTCAGCACATTCAACTAATTTAGCAATTTTATGAATGAAATTATACTTGATCGCAACTTTTTTCTTATTCCGTTTTTATGGTTTTTATGTGCATGAATGTTATGCAACAAACGCAACCTTCACTCATGTGCTGAACGATGTTGAGCTATTATCATTTAATAGAAACATACCAACCAATTAATAAAAAGCCACATGATCATTTCTGATCGATCATAGATCATATCATTTAATGTATCACCATAGAATAAAATTGATGTTAGAGATTGTTTTTTCTAGATATAAAAAAAAGATGCGTAAGAGAGCCATGAACATTTAAATCTTTATTCTTATAATGACCTATTTGCATTTTTTTAAATAATTTAATCTACTGCAAAAAAGTGTATTAATTTTTTTTAAAATAGCGAATTTTCTCGCTGTCATAATGATTGTTCAGAAACACTGAAACGATCATATTCATAATAATATGCTGTCATATAGTACGTGTATATGGCATAAGTACAAACAATAAAGTCTAGCGACATTTTTTTTTATCAGTGTACAGACTTTATCAACTACATATCAAGGTAGATGTCATTCTGCGGAGATCATATTTATGGTTATGCTATAGTAGTGTGTAATTTGCATGCAAATATGCATATCCAAGATAATCAGTTGTATGTCTTTTTTTTAGGCAAATCTAAGTGCATATCGTACTGGTTTTTGTACGTATGATTTAAGAAATGTTATAGAAAAAAATTGTTTGTACAGAGATAGAAACTTTTGCATATAAATTAAGTTGTTAATTGTTTTGATGTGATGTGATGCCAAGATGACATGTTTGTCAATAATAGGTGAGGCTAATTATTTTTTTTATCATCATTACTATGCTTTATTTTAATCTTTTCAGATCGAAATGCAGATGGTGATGTGATTCAACACTGGAATTGAGATATCGAGAGTAAAATGTTTCAAATTCATAGAATTGTTACAATGATGACCAGATACCTATATGTGTATTTCAAAATATAAATTTATACTTATGGCGTCATTATCCTGAAAAAAAATTGATTTTTCATTCGGAAAAATACATCCACATAGTACATATCTGTCTGTAATTAGAATTTTAAGAAAAAGTTCTAACATTCGTACATGTACATATTCCATATAGGTTTCTGCACATTTTTTTTAGTACTTTACTGTATTATTTTAATGTGATGAGAAGTTCATAGAAAAATTGACTAGACAACAATGGATCACCATAATTATTAAAATTTCGTTTAAATACTCATTCATAAAATTACTATAGAACAATAGACACCAAGACTCTTTTCAAAAAAGATACGATTCGTATGCATATTATGAGTTTGCAATAAAATAATATTTATTTCCTATCTATATGCATATGCACATCTTAAAACTTTGAATAGAAATCAGAGCTAATGAAATTTTAATGGAATTATACGGAAATGAAAAAAAGACGTACATATGTATAGACAAAAGTTATGCGCGTGAAACACACTCAAAAGCGCTAGAAACGCGACACGCATCTATTGTGAATTAACCACATACATACATGCATATGATTTGATGGTATATTAAAAAATAATTTATGATAATCAGCTCATTAAAATGCAATGCAAGCCGAATATGATAGATAAAAAATTCATAATACATATACACATATGAAAATATGACACGTTATCTATTGTTACTGATCTATAGTTTAGTTTAGTATATGAATGAGGATAGATAAACGGATTTCATTTTCTTTATTGTTTAAATTTAATCTTTTATCTTTGTCAATGTTTTTACATACTATACTTTCGGCAGAGGTGTGTATTGTGTCTTCTCTATGGTGTTCAACAATAAATACTAATGGCCATTATGAACTAGTTTCGTTGACATCGACATGATAGACATAAATTATATCACTAAATTAATTTATAAATTTGAGCTTTAAGCGTCAAGCTTCCTTACGTTTTTTTTCTGAAAAACTCATGTTCTTGGCCTAGGTGAATTTCAATCTGTAGCTTCTCATGGTCCTAGGTGGATCACAAGAAGCTAGTTCGTCTCAATATTTAGTTTGAAATATAGGCTAGAAAAAGCAGCTGACGAAAGTTTTTTCTCCGCTACACGGAAAAAAAATTGACTAACATAAATCAAAAAACTGCTTATTTCCAAAACTATCAAACATATTTTTTTAAATTTTATAGATTTTGACTTGAAATCCCTGTGTTGTCAACAACAACACGTTGTTTTGAGGAACAGTTAGTAGATTCAAGTATAAACAACTACACTGAGAAAAAAAGTCAAGTAGGTACTATCAATAAAAAAAAAACACGGTTAAATCAACTCGTTTTTAAACATGATTAAGCATCGGCGTTATAAAAACTGCGCTATTACAAAAAATCCCTTTTTCGTATTAACAGTATTTTGTACTTTTACTTTCTTTGAAAAATACATTAATAAATTTAGAAATAAATGCTCTTTTTCAATAACAATGCCGTAGGAACTGATAAGTCGAGTGCCTTAAATAGATGTCACAAAAAATTAACATTAAATAATATCACAAAAGTAAACACATTTTCTCACCTTTTAACTGCTCCTAATGTGTGTATGTGTCTGTTTCTTATAGGTGTCTAAACCACTGAACCGATTTGGCTGATTCTTTTTTTTTTTGTTTAATCTGTCTTACGCTGAAGAAGGTTTATAGACCGAGAAAATTTGGAAAATCTCAAAGGAAGTGGCGGTAAATCGAAGTTCCATTTTGTATGAGATTCACCTGTTGCAATCAATTTTTCACCGACAAAATTTAAATTGAATGGGAATATTTAGTTGTCATTGGATCAAACAACAGTGTGTACTACTTGGGAAATCCGCAATCCTTTGGGGGAGCGACACCATTGAGGTGATGCCGGACTAGCCACAAAATTGCCTAAAGGGACATCGGACCCTCTTCCCCGATCAGTGTACAGGGTGGTCAGAAACCGTCAACCTGGATGTTGACCACAACAATTTACAATAGACTTTGTACTACTTCGGAAATCAGAAGATATCTCTGCAATTCTTCGGTGGAGCGACACGTCGCCAAACTCGCCACAAAATTGCCTAAAGGGTCATCGGCTCGGACCCTCTCCCCCGATCAGTACACAGGTTGGTCAGAGATGGATGTTAGCCACAGCAATTTCACAAATAACTTCGTACTACTTTGAAATTTCGTCGATATCTCCGGTATCCGCAATTATTCGGCGGAGCGACCCGATTGAAGTGTCGCCTAGTAAAATAAAATAACCTTGACCTATCATCATTAGTAATATGAATATGATTCGAAGCGATTAAGGGTCTATATAGCATAGTGCTAAGAGTGTTGGACTGGGTTATATCACATGGGGTAAATAGCTCGGCTATAATAAGCCTGAGCCGCCAATAAAACATTGAAGTTGACCGCATCCTCCAGGTCTCCCAATTTGATAAAGCAGTATGTCCCGAGAATCGATCTTATTCTCTCTGATAAGTCAGGGCATTGAACTACATAGAAAATGGAAGATAATCTCTACTGCGTTCACGTCCCCACAGTTCATGCAGAGATCGTTCTACGGTAGGTGACGAATTCTGGCGTTAGAGGATGTTAAAGCGAGCGAAGACAGCTCTCACAGCTTGTTTCGAATAAAAAACAACCGACAATAGCTGATTTTAAAAATTACTATGAAGTTTGATAGATGACTTATGTCGTTTTAAATTTTAAATAAGAACGTTTAGTCTTAATTTAATGCTGTCCGCGCACTGGCGGCGATAAGGGCCCCGCGGACCCCGCGGTGCGGGGGGCCCCCGGGCCGGGCGGAAAAAAACGTATGAGTTGGTATTGAGAGAGTTTGTAATAAATGAGCCTGTGCGTCCATACCGGAATTTCCTTATTTCAGTAAGGTATGGCAGTACATATACGGTACGAGCAGAAAAAAATACTCAAAGCAAAATTTTAGCAAAAAAAATAATATTTTTGAAATATATGCGACATTCTGGCACCCCCATGTTCCATATCACCTACGCCATTGGTGGAAAAGAGTGAGACAGCCTCTTATAACCAAATGGTTTCAGAAATTTTCTCCATCTTCATTTTTTGTCAGTCTTTCTATTCCACGGTATTCATGCTAAGTACATACTAGTTTGTCTGTACTCGTACAATGCCTGTCATAACTATAGCCGCACCATAAAACAAACTGATCCTTGGAAATTGAAAGAGAGCACAGTTATTCCATAGGTACTAGAAAACTTAAGGGATATTAAAAAGTCAAATTATTTCCCAGAAATTTTCCTTTTATTGGAAACCGTTATTCTTATATAAAGGAAGAACTAAGTTTTCGGTCCATCATAACTAAGGCCGCACATGAAGTTGGTATGGCAAAAAAATGCTTAAAAAGCTGAAATTGAGGAAACTTTTAACGGGAAATAAAATTGACTCTGAGAGATTGTTTTCTTTATTTTTCACGAAATAATTTATACAAAAACTCTTTGAAATTGCATTCTTTTTTATGAATTTTACCTAATAATGTTCTGTTCTGAAAGATTTCCTGTCTAATTTGGATCAATGAGGGGGCAATTCCGTAACATTTCTAACATTGGAACCTTCTTGAAGTGCTATGATTGATGAGAGATGATGCCATCTTTTGCTACAAAATCCGCTATGTGTCATGCTTCCTGTGTTAAAACGGAGACAATTTATAGTCAGGATATTCCGGAGAAGTTTTTGCTGTATTAGAGGTCGATACATCAACTTTTACATACAAAAACAGCCTTTCTAAATACAATTAAGGAACTTTGTCCAAAATTTGTATTGATATCAATGAAAATCCGGAAAGTGCTCATTAAAAGTGTTGGCCAGGATAGTCTACCTATGGAACAATTGATTTCGTCACTACCAGCACAGGAAAAATTTCTGAAGATTGTCTTGACGATAAACTGCTTTCATTGTATACATAAGACACGACTCAACGGATTTGGTAGCAAGAGATTGCATTAACTCTCACCTGTCGTAGCACTTAAAGTTGGTTCCAATGTTACAAATGTTAGAGAACGGGCTTCGGCTTCCCATTGATCCGAATTAGACAGGAAACCGTTAAGAAACATTATTACGTATAACTTTAAAAAAATACGATTTCGAAGAGTTGACTATCTAAAAGTAGAGGTTATCGATACTACGCGGTCAACAAGGAAAAAAAAGCTCGAAGAGCTGTTAAAATGATTTCGTGAAAAATATACAAAATAATCCATCAGTCTATTTTATTCGAAAGAGGATCTTTCCCGTTATTAATTTCATCAGTTTTCGCTTTTTTAATTTAAAGTTTCTTAATTTTAAAATCGTATTTAGTTTTTTTTTTATAGAAATTTTGTTAAGATTATAGGCCTATAATTTATTTACATTTACACAAGCATAGATTATATATATAGGGGACCCTAAAAATGTTCGCGGGGAGGGCCCCGAATCGTTAGCGCCGCTACTGTGTCCGCGATAGATTTTACATGAGCAGAATGCGATATACTCTATTTCAACTCTGGGCGTACTATAACAGTTTTTGGATTAAAATTAAAGCCGAAGTTTAGTCGAAAACAACATAAGGAATTTCATTTTACATGAAGACTGGAACAGCGAAAAAAAACATCATAAAAATTGAAACCAGTTGAAGAAATAAAACAATGAAATAAGAAGTTTAGTATAGTGTTGAATGTGAACGTTTTAATGTTAAGAATAAACATGCTCGATTACAGAAATGTTTTTTTCTTTCAGTGTAGATTCAGTCACTACACTGAGAAAAAAATCCTGTGAATTCAAAAAATACGCATATGATTCAAAGAGATTCATATATGATTTTGCTTCATATTTGTTTCCCTTTGAATCATTGTATAATCTCTTTATTTCAAACGGATTTCCCTTTGAACTAATAAGATATTCCTTTTTAAAGTCTATCTATAATCACTTTAAATTAAAGTGATGCAGTGTCAATTTAATCAGGTCACAGCCATAAATCGAAAGGATTTCCTTTTAATTTAAAAGAATGGACTCTTTGTTTTAAAGGGATATCATTTTATTTAAAATTAAAGGATTTTTCTCATTGTTTATCCAAATGCATGAACTCAAAAGAATACTTTAAATTACTCATAAATGAGTTTTGTATAACTGACCTCGCTATAGTCGTTGGCGACATTTCATTTACCTCTTTACGCTCTAAAATGCATAATAAATTACCTACCTACAGTGGGATTCGATCCCGCGACCCTATGATTTGAAAACTAACGCCCCTACCTACTACACCGCACAGACTATACGGGACGACGTTTTTAATTTATACCATACATTGTGACATCGCTCTACCACTTACTGCCGAGCCGACCGAATGCGAGTGTAAACAAAAAAAAATGACAATTTTCTATGTAAACAAAGCGATTTCATTTCATTTTAAAAAGATTGACCATTGAAAATTTGGATTGAAGGGATTTCCCATTGATTTAAAGATTTCCCATTGATTTAAAAAGAATGAATTTGAATTAAAGCGATATCTATTTAAAAGGAAAGGATTATATTTAATAGGAATGTAACTCGATTTCAAAGTGATATCGATTGAATTTTAAAGGACGTTATTTTTCTGGGTGTAGATTTAAGTATTTATTTACTTCGGCACATTTTATTTGGCTCAGTGCAATTGTTCCAAAATTCTCTTGGTTCATGGAAGCGTGTTATCGGGCGAAAAATAATAACCGTATAATTCCATTAAACCATATAAAAATACAGGCAAAAATTGCATTCTACGAGTAGAAAAAAAGAAACGCGACTCAATAATATACCAGTTACTAAGCCATGCCAGGAATGTTGTATCCAGACACACATTCTATTTCTTTGTTGAATGTATAAGACTTCAAACAATTCAAAAATAATAATAAGCACCAGCACACGTGAATGTTTACAAAAATATTATCTCTCGCGTGATGACTTGCACTCTTTACTGACACAGTCTGCGCATTCATTCAGGTCTTCAGCTCTCATATAGGTGTAATTCCAAGAAGCTAAATTCCGTCTCAATAGGTGCAGTCGTTTGGATACACAAAAAATATACAATGATCGCATTTTTAATGTTCTGTTTGTATTTATAATCTCAGCTCTTAATGGTTATGTTAATTTCAATTTGCAGCTCTATTTAAAGATGCTTCTTAGAATTAGCCGCGCTTGAAAGAGCGAATGTGTGTTGACGTTGATTGATTGTTATTGTACGGGGCTCCTTTCAATTAAAGCCTTTTTGCTTATGTTGTTTGTATTCAACCTGATGAGCTTCAGCATTCGGTTAAGGTACTCAGTAAAACTTTCAAAGTTAAACAAATTGACCAGTGTCACACTTGACACACCTATGAAGGTTCTTAGTTTAAAGTGCCTAAAGAAAGGACTTAGCTTCATTCGGAAGTGGGTTAAGAAGTTACATCGTTCTAAGAAGCGACCCAAAATAAAATCAAAATCAAAGAGGAACCAAGGAGAAACCGAGGTGAATTTGGCATCCAACCTATATGAACAAAAAAAAAATGCATGCACTGAGAGAACAAAAGTAGTCGCCCTAGTCGGTCTAAAAAGTAGTTGATATCGGCTAAAGTTCAGATTATGATTGTATATAGTTGAAACAACAACGTGTTTGAAATGACCGATGCATGAACTCTCAAACTGTCTCTTGTTAGAAGTGACCTGTTGAATAGTAAGTGTACCTGTACAGTCCACACTAAAATTTAACAATTTTGATAGATAACCGTAAACAATTAAAATAGTTTTAATAAGAATTTCTGTTAACAATTTTTCATTGTTTAATTGAACATTTGTAGACTAGTTAGATTGATAGACTTATTGGTTTAAATGTACCAAATTTCAAGAAAGAGTAAAGGAACTATTTTTTTTTGTTTACTTTGAACAACTCTATTTCTCTGAGTGTAGTAAAAAAAAACTACTTAACTTGAAAACTCAATTTATTTTTTGTAAAAATAGCTATTTATTGTGTATTGACCAAATGTTAAATTGTTTTGAAGAAAAGTTTTACTACTTCACGGAAATATCAACGATCGTTTGCTTTATAATACACAATTCATAATGATACATAATTCTTTTATATTCGAATGATACTCGACAACTTTAGTGGAAGAATTGACTAAACTGTTTTCCCTAATCTTGTGTAACCACACAATTTAATAGTAGAAAAATAGTCTGCAAAGATGAGAGAGATTGACTATTTCTTTAGTAGAACTATTAAAAACTATTAAATTGACAACTTCATTTTAGATAAAAAGTCTAAATCATTTTTCTCAGTGTAGCGAGAACCGAACGAGGCCAATTTGTCGAAAAAAAATAATAACAGGGGGATCAAGGAGGCAATGTAGAGCATATTGCGGGGTAGATTTTGCTGGAATCTTCAGAGTCCTAGCTGTCAGCGTTTAGAAATTAAAACCATTCAAAAATGCAACACAAAAACAAAGAAACGCAAAGGAGGGGCCAAATGGGACCAGTTTTTCTTAAAAAGTAAATCAAGGCCGATGTAAAGCATGCATATTGCGGCGCACATTTTGCTGATATTTTTTCAGAGGCCTTACGCTTCAATTACAGGACTGGACTATGGACGCCCATTAACTCCCTCCCATCATTCAAGTCACTTAGAAAAGTAGTTATCACGTGTTAAATTTAATCAAATTAATTTTCTATCTTGTACACAATAATTAAATACCTAATCATGTTAAATTTACACAACATGTGTAAATTACTCATTTTCTTATCATTCATCTCAGTGTCATACGACTAGAATATTATGCGCCTCACAGCCCAGGCAGGCTTCTCCTTCATTCAATAACAACAGCTATCCAGTCGGCTTGGTAGCTGGTAGCATCCATTTATCGCATTGTTGTGCAAAAGATACAAAAATTCATGTGTACATTATGATGAGCGTGTGTGATGTGTATTTTTTGCTACATCACACAATATTGTCTTCTGGCTTTTCTATAGTAGCTAACATAGTTGTCATTTTAATTTTAATGTCACTTAAATCTTCATTTTGTCATACATGACGTTGAACGTTTCATTATCAGACAGTAATGGACAATGTATAAGAGTATGTAACGACGAGAGAGTATTATGCATATATGTATGTACACATAAAGTATCTTAAATGAAGTCAAATAACTTTTTTCCCTCTCAATTTTTTACATGCTGATTTTTATCAGTGTATGACAAGAAAATAAACATGAATACTTCACTATTAAAAAAAAAATGCATTCATGTTAATTGTGCAAATATGAATGAGGGGATGTCTTTTGTCGAAAATTTCATTTTGACTACAAATGAAACGAAAAGAATGAAATCAAATTCACTTTGTGTAAGCCTGGCATAATGAGCTGCTTTTTGCAAGGCGATATGTGACAGTCACTTTCATTTTTTGGTAGCTTCTAACTCCAATGATGGCAATATAATGTATGTGAAATTACTACGTATGGCTTAAAATCAACTGCCTTATGCGCTACACATTTACATATTCCCGAACGATTATATTACCCGACTTAACGTTCGACGATACACAAAAAAAAAATTAAGGTGATTGTCGCCTGTCGCCTATCACCATATAGAATGCCAGCCTATTTTAATTAGTTAGTAAATATAGGGACTAAAATAAAAAAAATTAATATTTTACATTATCAAATGAAATTTTGCATTTTTTTCATTAATTCTCTTTCACTTCAATAGAATGCATTAAAAGTCAAAACTGTATTGAAACAATTTATTGATCATGTCACGTTCGATCGGATACGCGGAGAGCTCGTTCATATTATTATTATACTGACAAGAATGTCATGTTAACCAAATCTAGATACTACGAGTATACGAGTAAATCGAGTACTCGAACAACAGTCGACGGTTTCCATTGAATGAAAAATGCAATTTCGTTGGAAAAATGAAAAGAAAATCCAACACACTCATATATAAAACAACGAGATCTTTCGATTTCGCAAGAAACGATCACTTTCCCACCATATTAGCCGCGATTGAAGCATGACCAGTGATGACCATATTGTTTAAAGTAATGTATTTATAAATAGCGGTTTTAAATGGATGTCGTTACATTATTGATATGGGATGATACGGCATGGCAGGTCATAGACACACGTAGACATTTAACATGAAAAAATGCCCTAAACTTTTTTTTTTTTAAATTTTATTACTGATACATTGTTGTTTCTGATTTTGGTTTCAATCAACACTTAAGGAATGCATCACCGTTTCGTAAGCAATTCATTCATTCTCTCTTGTATCAATGTACCAAAGTGCCTTTATCAATGTATCAACAGTTGAACATATCAATATCAATTAGCAATGTAGCACAGTATCAATCGAATCGTTTGTATAAAATATAAATTCTTGGTAGTTCAGTAATATCGTGTCGATTTAGTACCATTCCGTGAAAAAAATACAGAAGTTTTTTTCACACCGTTTCTTTATGTATTATGGGGCGCTGATTCCGAATATGAACTTTGCACCCTAAAAAAAGTGCCGCAACCTTTAAAAAAGGGGGGAAAGGGGGGCATTTTTTCGGTTTTTTGCGATTATTTCAAAAACGGTAAGAGATACAGAAAAATGGTCTGAGGACGAAAAAAACTACATAAAATTATCTTTGTAATGATATATATAACATTAGAGTTTAATTGAATATTTCGGCGTTAGAATAGAACATAAATTAGAATATTTTCATTTTAGACCTTTTTTAAAAGCTCCATAACTTTTGAAAGAATGTTAGTTCAGCCGTTAAATTTTGTATAAGTACTCAAAATAAGTTCAAGATCATTTTAAGGTAAACATTGAGTCGCTCCGGTCAAGGACCCCCATTATCCCCCCATTTAAATTTTTCAAAACGGCATGTCCATAACTCCCCCCAAAATTGGAGCAGAGTGGTAAATTTTGGTTTGCTGCGATTGGAGATCATAGTCACCCCACCCACCAAAAATCAGCTCATTCGGATGAAAACTAACGGTACCTCCAATACAAAGTGACCCAAGACAACTTTGTTCTACAGTTTATAAAATGAGTAGTACCTACTCGTACGTAGAACAAATTCCTGATGGGTCACTTTGTATGGGAGGTACCCTTAGTTTTTATCCGAATGAGCTGATTTTTGGTGGGTGGGGTCACTATGAGCTCCAATTTCAACAAACCAAAATTTAGCACTCTGCTCCAATTTTGGGGGGAGTTATGGATATGCCGTTTTGAAAAATTTAAATGGGGGGATACTGGGGACCTACGTTGCTACTCTCCATATTAGATTGATTGATTGATGTTGCATCGATTCAAAGTGGATTCGTTGATGAGAATTTCAAACGTTTTTGCCGCCCAACAAGCCGTCATGCCATGTCGAGTCTATATGAACGGATGATGTTGGCTATAGTGACAGTGTGCCTAAGTCTTGGAGTAAACGAGCAATGCTAATAGATAGGACGATAGGAAAAATTGTTTGGGCAAAAATCGTAACTAACTCTTTCAGGGGCACTATATAAAAATGCTTGAGAGACGCTAGTGGGACTGTTAATAAGAAGCATTTTTTTCGGTCTTAGAAGGAAATTGTTGCTCCACATTATAATAATAATTATAATAACATTTCTGGTAAAAGTTGACCTTTTGATAGAGTCCATGGTATGACACAACAGTTCGTTTTCACTGAAATTGAAGCTAGTAAGGATTTGGTCCCCTTTTTTCGTGATGGCGAAGGAATATCTTACAATAACTGATAATGTTAAAATGAAAGACACTAAAGAAATTGAAAAGATAAAAAAAATCTTCGAAGTCACTTTCGGAGTCGCGTACCAAAAGGTATTTTTCGAGTTTCGGTCCTCCTGAAGCAAACAACTTTGAATTACATGTCCAGGATAGGTACCTCTACAATTCATTTTAGGTTTCTGGATGTGTATATGTGCTATGTATATATTTCAACAAAATACCCATGTACAAGGGGCGGTGGTAGGACGTAGGATATCTTTACACCTTTTTTGTAAAATTTTTTCACTCGAAATAAATGCAGAGATCGATCAAACTGCTTGTTAGAAAGTCACAAATTTTCTCTTTGTAGATTAGCGTGCTCTGTGGCCGTGATCGTTCGGTCGCCACTCTGTGAAATAGACACTCATAGAGAAACGAGTTTCCAAACTCGGCACGACTCGTCGCAAGTTTATTATTCAGAAGAAGATGATAAGAAATATTCTTATCGTAGAATAATAAACTAACAATGCGACTAGGAAGTGGTATGGCTGACAACCGTATCACATTCCGAATTCAATTGTCTTTGTAACGTTGATGGACTACACACGGTAGTCATCAATGCACCATGCTCCACTAGGAGTTACGGTAATCGAGAGAGAGAGAGAGAGAGAGATTAGCGATTGGCGCCACAACCAAGGAATCATGGGGATGGGTTATTTTCAAAAGTCAAGGACTTCTCTGAATTAAGGACCTAAAACAAATAAAATCAACTTCTCACTAAATAACCAATTTTTTTTTCTGTAGTCAACAAGTCATGCTATACAATTAATCGATTTAAAAAAATTATTGTTGACTCCGCCACTAGGATGAAATATTGAAAAGGTGGTAGAATAAAAATCCTACCACCACCCCTTAAAGAGTTAATATAACATTGATAATGTAAAATGTATTGTGCTTTTGCTGCTTTCCAAAATAGAATTCAAAATTCTTTAAAAAAATAAAATTAGATTAATTTGAAAGACAACTTTCTGTCAATTGTGTGATTATGATTTTCAGAGAACAGCCGTTACATTTCGCACGCACGTACCGTTATCTAGGTCCATTTTTTTCTTTTATTTGGATGTACTAAATAATGCTGTATTTGTGCGATTACGCATCGAATGATAGATGATTCCGATTCTTTTTTTTCGGCATATCCATTTTACTGTGCTTATACCCAAGGAAAATAATCAAATCGGATTAAATAGCATAAACGATGAAGTTACGTAGCTTCTAGCTCCCACTGGATGGTAAAATAATGTGTAATCTCAAATACTGCATCATGTTTTATTTTTTACAAATGTGGAAACGTTAAACCTTTTTTAGATAACGGGGCGTACGCACTTGATATGACGCCGGCCGTTTGCCTTAAATTATGATTAGGCAAAATTTTCAGAACAATTTTTTTAACCCGGGAACACCAACCTTAATTTTAGGCGCTTGCTACTAACCATAAGTCATCTTGACTCACTACGGAAATTTTGGTACATAAAATGAAAGAGGAAAAGTATGAAAATATGTGTCAGAATTCCCTCTCCCTGAATATTCTTTGCTCAAATTCAAAATAACTTATTTCCTAGTTCGTCTATATTGATACAGCAAATAATAATACTCAAAATTGATTATCGAGTATCAGATGCAGACGACATAATAACCATATCTTGACTATCTGAGGAGGAAGACGATGCTTTCCAAGATGACGAGGACGACAATTATGTTGATTTTATTCCTAATAAGAATGAGGCCTCTGATATTGAGGAAAAATTCAACATCGCGTCGTGTCATAGATATCACCATTGGTATTGCCTAGTACTATTGAGGGGAACCCACTTACTAACATAAGGGCGAAGCCGTTTGTACTTAGAAAAGTAGAAGGCGCAGAAAGACCGAAAGATCGAAAACCTCTTTAACCCAAACAAAATTTTGTACTTCTTCCATTCAATTTCTTATCAATTTAATTCCCTAAGTCGAAACAACTTCTATTTCACGTTACTGCTTAAATAATTTTCCCAAGCCTGAATAAATGTTGGCCAGTTGGTCCATATCAGTACAATGAGATAACGACGGGGAGAAAGAAGGGTATCGATATGCAAGAACAGTCAAGACTAAAAGGCTTAGTGTAAGGCTCCGGATCTCATTGCCTGGATGTTCAGGACAACGCAGGAAATTCGGATTAACCAAAAATTATTTTCTAAAACGATCAAATACTCATGCACTTTGACTGGAAATTATGAAGCAAACACCCTTATAGACTCGGTAAACGGCAAACTTAGTGAATCACACGTCACACGTAACTGGTCGGGATGGATCCTAAAAATGTTAGGCTTACTGGATGACTCGTTTAAAACATGTGCTTACTGCTCCAGAGAAAATATTGCACTTTAATGAAGTAAGTCGCGAGCTCTGGAAAAAATGTCTGATGTCCTCCCAGAATATAGCGATGGATAGCGATAGATACCGATGAATCAACCTGTGTGAGACAATTACAAAATTTGCTATCGAATTTTGTTCATCATAGTCGGCGTACTCTCCGATTTATGAAAAATGGAGCTGCATTTGAACGATCAAATTCCCATTTTTTCCCGTTATCAGCCAATTAGAAAAGGAATGGTGAATCAAGAAATGTTAAAGGTAGTTTTGCAAAAAAAAAAAAGATAAAATTAATTAAATTGTCCTATCGATATGACGCAGTTTCAGTCACATTACTTATGGTTGCATATTGTTTATGCAATAGATAAAATAAATAACTGACGTGAAAAACAACAATTCTTAAACCTATATCACAGGGACACGTCGATAGCATGATCTTGACGTTTTTTTTTAAATTAGAACATGTACTTTCCACCTTCAGGCCACACCTACTTGAATTATAAATAACTAAAATTGGTAAACTCGCCATTTATTAGGCGGTTTATTTGCTTTGTTTAAGTACTCGATTAGGTGTTCTACTAATTAAATGGGGGGTAGATTGGCTGTTCGTTTTCGAACAGACATTTCAACTAGTCAGCAATTTGTTTCGAGTATTTAAAAAAAACATACGTTGCCATTTTGAATAAGCCGTTTTTTTTTAATGAAAATGTACGTTCATTTTTCTCAGTGTAAAGGCTCAAGATAACTGTAAATTCACGGATTTTTTATTTATTAATTTTGGTATTTTATATTAGCTACTTATTTGGTAAATTTCACACAAAATGTAGTCAACGATTTTTGTGGCTGATTGGTGATTTTGTGACTTATTACCGATATTCATTAGGCAGAGTTTCCGGATAACTATTAGCGTAGTCATAGATTTTCGGCAATTTTTTAAACAGAAAATTAATCCATTTGTTTTTTTGTTTGTCAGGAATACTTTTAGGAGTTTGTTGAATTCGGCAATGTTTAATTCTAGAAATGTTGTCTATCAATGATCGAAATACAAAAAAAAATAGCCACTGACCATAGCCAAACATGCCTTATCAATGTAGTAATTTCAATAATTAATATCGTCCTTTTCACGATTATGCACTTGTCAGTTAAATTATCACATGTGCGGAAATATATTTATTAGCCATTTCGATTTAGGCGAATTGCTTGGTCAAATTAGAAGGCTAAAAATCGATCATTCTTTTTAGGGGGATTGCCTATTTTTTACATAATTTTTACTAACCAATTTTTTTGTGTACCTGCAGATATTTGATATGATAGACTACCCAGTGTTTCAAAGTATTGTGCATACATTACACACGTCCTTTACAAAAGTCAAGAGTCTGAAACATACCTGTAATAAAATCAAAAAAAAAATTGTTAAAACTTTGTCCGAACAAATAATATTATATGTAGGGTATACAAATATAAGAATTTTTAAAAAATACTTTAGTAAAATCGTAATAGCACATTCATTACTTAAAAGCGAGCTTTGCCATGTAAAGCAGCTTCAAAGTAGCATTTTCAATACAAAACCCAAATTATTTCTTCTAAAACAGTACATACTCGTACAATCGACTTATAATTCCCAAAATTAATCTAATTTCCACACAAAAAAATGAAACTTAATTTCAACTCTATACAATACACTACTAGGGTAAATCAGCCAGTTTAAACGTGGAATGATGTCTACGAAACCAAAAAATGCATTGTTATTGTTTCCACCGAATTTCACCGTGAGAAAATCCACCGAAAATTTCATAGACCGTGTCCAAAATATGTACAATGTAGGTATTATTGCGCGAGATTGAAATGAGAATATAGCTATCATGAAAAACAAGAATTTTCAAATTCACTTTTGTTTGAATTGAGAGTGTATGTAGTTATAGTTTCCTTTGTTACAAGTCAGTGTGTGGGTGCAACTGTGACTGTCTTCCCTCCGGAAAAAAAGGTTTAGTTTTCACGATGGAATGTATAATCACACGGTTCAGTGACACAATTTTGAAAATTATATTAAGAAAAATGTGTAACTTGGGCAATTTTTAAAGAAAGACAATAGATGTATGAAATGATACTGCGGAAGTGGAACATGAATTGGTAGATCTATGAGTCTGATGGATCGTTTAATTTTTTTTTTTTTTATAAATTGGGGAAAGATTGTCGTGCTCTGTGGCCGTGATCGTTCGGTCGCCACTCTGTTAAATAGACACTCATAGAGAAACGAGTTTCCAAACTCGGCACGACTCGTCGCAAGTTTATTATTCAGAAGAAGATGATAAGAAATATTCTTATCGTAGAATAATAAACTAACAATGCGACTAGGAAGTGGTATGGCTGACAACCGTATCACACTCCGAATTCAATTGTCTTTGTAACGTTGATGGACTACACACGGTAGTCATCAACGCACCATGCTCCACTAGGAGTTACGGTAATCGAGAGAGAGATTTAAAAAAAAAGCTGCTATACAAATGTGTTTAGGCACAAGTAAAAAATTAAAAATTCAATTTAATCGACTTCGAAACATACTCGTATTTAGCAGACATAGTTGAGAAAATTAAAAAAAAAAATGTTCTTAAAATCCCACTTTAAATATTTCTGAGAGTTTTCTGTGAAATATTACTGGACTTTTGCAGTATTCGTTCCCTGCAAAGGGGTACATGTTTTTCCACTCACATAACAAAATTCCTTTCAATTTGAAAAAAAAATAATTTATTTAACACCCAATTTTTCGATAACGAAACTTGAATTGAAACACATTTTATTGAGTAGACAACGCCTGAATTCGACTATGTTCGAATTCCGTGTTCATTCAATCGGAACATACAAATTCTATATCTATACGTATTAGAAAACGTTCAAAATCTCTCATAGCATTCGAGAGTTCATGTATTTTATATGCGATATAAAATGTCGGAAATAACTCAATAAAATTCTGCCTGGCATTTGGCCAGATTAAAGATATAGACTCAAGTGCGGCGGTAGCGATATATGGCGGCGGGTGTCGGTCGTCGTCTATACGTCCATTTCATCGTATAATATGCGCAAACATCCTACCGATATGCGCGCATCCAAACCGCCAAAAGATCAACTTTCTTCCCATCTCATTCTATTCCTGTTTTATGATTTACCCCTCAAAATGTCTATAAATCGTACAACGTATTCGTATCGTATGTGATTGTCGCTTCCTCAGGCACGCACTAAATGTAAGGAATATAACATGCAAACTTTTCTAGAGGGCTAGATAAAATGGATGCTGGTCGTGCTGATGTTTGGCAAGCCATATCATCTCTTCGACACTGCACTGAGGAAGATATAATTCGCGTCTGTTTCTGTTTCGCTTAGAAGAAAAAAAAAAATAGAATACAAAGCCAAACAAAAATCTCTCACGGTCGGATTATAAAAAAACCTGTAGACAAACAAATGAAAGCGAAATTTTTTCATAGGTAATTTTAAATCAGATTAAATTATACCTATGGAAAATTCAGAGCTTATTTCAGTGCTCCTCTGTTATAGCTGAAAATTTAAGAGATATTCTCGCGTATGTTGCCAGAATGTAATGGATCTAATGTGCTCGTAAATTGTTTTGCAAGAATACTCGTATGTACCATATATACAATTGGACCGTTAAATTGAAATTAATTTTAGGCTTTATTTTTTTGTGATGTGTTGTGTGTTTTTTTTTATGTTTCTTCAATGGATTTATGATTTCATTAATTTCATGTGGTAGTTTGTGAGATAAATCTATTTTTAAAGAATGATTCGGAACGAGTATTTGGAGAAAAACTAGCTTAATTTTGAATGTTGTAAAAATTGGGTCTGAAAGTTTTTAACTTAATGGGAGGAATCGTTAGTTGGAAAAAACTCCTAGGCTAAAAACACATATTTTTGGTCTAGTCTAAATCCATCTGGTCAAAATTCACCAGTCAAAATCTACCGGTTAAAATCCATCTTTCCGATTAATCAATCTCTTTAGATATTTCGAAATAAGTTTGAAATTTAAATCCGTATGCTTTCCAGGTGAATTTCGACTGGGTTATTTATTTTCGTAGTTATGGCTTTGGAAAGATATACAGATGCTAAGTTACGGGAAACACGAAAATTTTCCATTCAAACGCGATTTATTCCGTTGAGGATCATTGAAACAGGAAACAAACACAGGATATATAATGCACTCGGAGTCCCCTTTAATATGACACCCCACATGCCCGCCTCTGATCAAGGATTAATTAGTGTCCTTTTCCGTCCTTTTTGGGACCTTTCCGATCAAAATTTGTCTTAGCAAAATGAGTTTTAGACTCCTGGCACCCTAGTGAATCGAAAACAACCAAAATTAGCCTCACTCTATTTTGTCCATTTGGAGGCCTGAATTGCGATATTTTGATTGGCGAACATTTGAAATCGATTTTGAGTGGAAAGGGAAGATACATAAGTACGTGTCAATGGGGAAAAATTTTTTTCCGGGAATTCTCGTGAACATTTTCATAACGGTAATTTAAGGTCATCTGTGAAACATTTGTATAGCTATACTAGAGCTCCGTAAAATATGCAAAGAGCCCCAATCGATGCGTGTTTTTCAGAAGCAGATATGAGCGAGTCAATCTTTTGAATGAACATCAGATTTTTGTATATTTTTTTATAACGGTATACTTGACGAGATTATAGAGAAATTTGTGTTTGCCTTTTCTGTTAATTGTAGTCGAACAGTGGCTCTTAACCTTTTGCTCATGCAGGACAACTGAGCAAGCATTTGATTGTTGTGGTGCACTAAACTCTAAAATTAACATTTTATTTAGATATCCTCTTCATGTCCCTTATCATCTTTGTATAAGGAAACAACGCTCAATTTTGGCCTTAGGTCAGTTTAAAAATAAGTTTACGTTGAATATTTTTTTTTTGTAACTTTGAAACTTTCAATAAAAATTGGGAGTTGGTCGTTCGGGCCTGACCCTAAGCATAATATTTTGTGAAGAGTGGCTTCAATAACCGGACAACTGATTTTCTAGATCAGTACAAAGAATTGCTTATCTGCTTTAATATAAAAGAATCCAGCAAACGCTGTTTGGAGACTTCACTACTATGAAAGGAGAAATTTAGTAAGGTACTGCTCAACCGAATCTAAGTAGTTTCTAAGTTTTCCTGCTTTTGGAGTCGGTGAATAGCAGTATATAAAAATGTGAATCAAAAAATATGTCAAAAATTAATCGCTGTAGCCTTCTACTGTGATGTTTTCCTAGTGGATGATGGAATGTTTGGCCAAAAGTGATTTCAACGAGTTGAATCAAATTTGATAATGTCTTCACTAAATCATGAAAACTCGAGCAAAAGCTCCGCGGACCACTTGAAATAGCTTCAGAGAGCACTATTGGTCCGCGGACCATCGATTAAGAACCGATGATTTAGAGTTTAGAGACGACGCGACGGCTCAGACTTAGCTCAGGGGTTATCAATCAGGCAGAATATTTCGCAACAATGTAACCACGCAATTCACCACTGAATTTATCATAAGTGTTCTTGTGAATTTCTTCATTTTTTATCATATTTAAAAAGCTAAAAAAAAAACTCTGAATGGTTTTAAAGTTTGCAGACACTGAATGTTGTACTAATTCATCCAATTTTTTATGGTAAATCACGATATTCATTTTTTTATGGTAAATCATTGATAAAATGTGCCAATATGAATGTCGTGATTAATCTACTCCTCAATTTATTATTTTCTCGGTAGCCTGCTGTTTTGTGATATTATAGCTCGTATGGTGTGCATTTTTACTCATCGCACATCACTACACTTTTCATCGATGAGCTAAATGTTGGATTTGATTAATTGAGACGATTAGCCATCATCACGAAAAATATAGCTTTGCTAAAATATAATTACGTATGGCGTTTATTTCAGAGTGCATTCCCTACAAGTTCATTTGCACAGATTTCGGTTGGAATAGTCATTCATCCATCTATTATCATGTAAAATGAACAAGATAACTATACTCGCATCCGCATCTATATGCATGCACATGTTTAGACATAAAATTCTCATTTCGCTGGACCGTCATAAATTTACTTAATTAAGTAATCACCGGGTATGGATGAATCTGTTCTGTTCGCGCGGCCAGTAAATATTTAATAAATTGTTAAATGATAAATTATATTTGAGTCGTGAAGAAAATTAACGCGCTTTAATGTTAAAATGGTTGGTTGGTGTATGTGCACGGTTATGGTTTTGCATACATAGTTTGTTGAACATGTTAAATCATTTGATGCTGATAATTATAATTTTGTTGTTAATTGCATTATGGTGATGTTTTTTGTTATTTCGGTTGGCCCCTAGTGCGAATTAGCTGTCAATTGTTATTGAATGGGTCTATAAATCATTTATAGGCAGATGGGATTGATTCATCAATTTGCACGATGTCCTCGGATTTCTTCAGAACACGCCCAGACGGTTATAAAGTGTGAGAAAAATATTATTGTGGACTTCCCATTTCATCACATCACGCACGATCTAATTGTGCAATTAGTCGAACAGTTTTCACCACTCTTTCAAGTTTCTGCTGCTGTTATTAATTCTGGGCGTCGCAGTTGACGCTGTTTCGCATTTCACCAAATTTTTGACACTGTCCATCAGACGTAAAAATAATCTGACCGAAAACAACAAAATTGTAAAAGTTACCCCGCCAAAGAACAATTCATCTGCCGCAAAAAGAATACATATCCCTCCAATCCGCCACTCATATGTCATTTTGTTTTAGGTGTAAATGCTGGAGAACTTTAAATGTACAGGACTACTTCTTAAAGTAATTTGGTGGGAGCTTTAACATTTTATTCGGTGCCACTTTGACGGTTCCCTCCAAATTACTTTAGGAAGTAGTCCTGTACATTTAAACTTCTCCAGCATTTACACCTAAAACAAAATGACATATGAGCGGCGAATTGGAGGGATATGTATACTTTTTGAGGCAGATGAATTTTTCTTTGGCGGGGTAACTTTTACAACTTTGTTGTTTTTGGTCAGATATATATTTTTGCATACTTAAATAGCCAACTAATGTTTTTGTTTTGGGATCCTGATGTCCCAGTGTCCCAATTTCCTAATGTCCTTATGTCCTAATGTCCCAATTTGCAAATATCACAGTGTCCCAGTGTCAATGGCCTAATGTCCGAATGTCCCACTACCCTAATGTCCCAATGGCCCAGTATCGCAATATCCTAATATCCCAATGTCCAATTGTCCTAATGTCCCAATTTCCTAATATCCCAGTTCCCCAATGTACCAAATATCCCAGTATCCTAATGTGATAATATCCCAATGGCCCAATGTCCTAATATCCCGATGTCCCAATACCCCATGTTCCAGTGGCCCAATGTCCCCACGTCGCAGTTTCCCCAGTGTGCCTAATGTCCCAATATCCGAAAGTCCTAATGTGCTAATGTCCCAATGTCCTAATATCCCAGTGCGCCAATGTCCCAATATCATGATGTCCCAATGTCACAATGTCCCGATGTCTCAGTGGTCCAATGTTCCTATGTTCCAGTTTCCCAATGTCCGATTGTCCTATTGTCCCAAAGTCATAATAATGTCCCTATATCCTAATATCCCAGTGCCCCAATGTCCCAATGGCCCAATATCCCGATGTCCCCACATCCCAGTTTCCCCAGTGTGCCTAATGCCCCAATGTCTTAATGTCCTAAGACCCCAATGTCCCAATTTCCTAATATCCCACTGCCCCAAGATCCTAGTCTCCCAGTGTCCCAATATCCTAATGTTCCAATGTCGCAGTGTGTTTTAAAAAATTGTCAATGCGATGAGCCGAAAGAAGCAATTGTTGGAAATCTTTTGTAAACTTTACCAATTAATTTATCATTATTCCATCTACTTATCTAAATGGAAGACATTGATTCTTTGGAAGGACCACCAGAGGATAATTCATTCCAAATTTCATAAAAATCCCATCACGGAGAGAGACAGTAGAAGCAAGTCTTTCTGCAACTGTAGACTCCAGTCTGAAATTGTTATTCGCTTAAGTCTGTGAGGGTGAAAATTTCACCGTTTATTGCATATATCTTACCCGTTATTGGGCCGATCGAAGATTTTTTTTGGAAAGGAACTAGAACAGGATATGTGGAATATTTTGGTAAAAAAAAATGTTTTTGGGGGATGTTGCCTGGAAGGCTGTAGCCCTGTCAAACAAAAAAGCAAGTTGTCTCCGGTAATCATAGACTTGTTCGCTTTCGTTTTTTTCCTTTGGCGGACGATACGCTCTCGCGTCTCTTAATTTAAATTTCTAGACACTCAAGAAAAAAGTCAGAATGTGAAAATTTCTGACGACTCATTAAGTGTTTTGCCGGTTTACGTTAAAATTTCCGCTCGGAATCATTCTTTCTTCGATGAAATCGTCGAACTTAAGTCTATTTGCAAGGAAAAGTCGGCACAGGACTTTAGTCTGGATAAAAATTTATCTGTTCATAATCCATCCGAAGAAAAAAATCCACCCACTGGAAATCCACCCGTTCAAAATCCATTTTATCAAATTTATTTTTTATTTTTACTGGTTGGGGTTGCACTTTAGACAGATGGATTTTGATAAAATAGATTTTGAGCGGGTGGATTTTTCATCGGGTTGATTATGCATGAACAGATAAATTTTTATCCAGACCAAAGTCCTACTTTTCCTTGCAAATAGTCTTCAGTTCGATGTTAATTCCATGATAATTTGTTTCTTCGGGTGGATTATGAAAGAATGGATTTTCCACCAAAATTCTACACCGACGTTTCCTTGTAGGTATATAAATCTTATAACTATAAAATAACAAAAAAAAATCATGGAAATCGGTTAATGTTCTAGAAATAAAATGAATGGATTTTAAAATGTTGGATTTCATCCAACTAGATTTTGAACAGGTGGATTTTAACCAGGTGGATTTCGTGTCAGACGCATTCAATTCATAATGTAGAGCCAATTTGCACATGAAGCGCTAAATTAAATATTGATATTGAATTCAGATCTAATAAGAAAATCTACTCAAAAGTCGCGGAGATCCAAAGTGTCTGATGAGACCTTATGACGATTTTTGGTGGTTTTATTATAAAATCTATCACTATTAATACACACACCAAATTCTATAAACTCAAAATATCAAATCATCTAAATCATTGACAACCGCGAAATCACATTAAATCTAAATTGCTTAATTTTGAATATATATCTCGCAGTTGGATTTACAATGAAGGCAAACAGATTTTGCTAAATATGACCGTAGCGCATAAATGCGACATTAATTGCGATTGCAACAAACCTCATATTTCCCACATGATCCGGGCTCTCTATCGCTTTACAAAAGATGTCCGCGACTTTATCGCGATTCCTAATCAAAAAGTCCAACATAAAGACGTTGGAACATATGGTCCGTCATTTGTCGTACATATTTGTGCAATATGCAGGCGTTCTATACGTACGGCGCTAAACTGCATGTTTAGAAGTTATTTTTCTCAGCCTATAATATGACGATCATACCTGTCGACTATGTCGTGATGTAATGATCGTTTAACGTCATGTTTTCGCACTGTGATTTTTGATTTAATTTTTTTTTTCCGTTTAGGGGCATCATATAACGATGTTCTTCTTTGAGATGTTGTCTATCTGCCGCATATACATATAATCTCATATAGGGGGGAAATTGATGATGGCTATTAGAGGTAACCATTTATGCGGTTCTGGCTTCGGGCTTCTGAGGATACGATTTAAGGCGACCTACATTCATAAAACGCATCCACAACAATTGCTTTTATTTTACTCTTTTTTTTTCTATTAAAATGCTGTGAAATCTTCACTATATGGAAATAAATTGAGCCATTACAATAATGCGATTCGCACAATAAATGCAAAATCCCTAGCGCAGATTGCAGCTCCTCATACTCAAGTCGTGGGAAAGTCAACTCAATTTCTAGCATATGCTGTCCGGCTCGGCACACTATTACCTGATTGCTGATTTATCTTATATCTGCCGCGTCGAATCGTCCCAACGAGCGACTCGATATCTCTCTAATCGTCGTAACGTAACTGCTAATAAAATTTGTCCACACACAGTTTTACCATTTTTTTCTGAAAGATAAACTCAAATCCATCAATTCCATTTTAGTATGGGCCATTTGAATTTTCACAGCATCGTCGTATCGTATTGCCGTTGAATTTAGTGGCCGCACTTTATTGAGAAGATTTTGATTTTTGATGCGAATAATGTCGGAATCGCTTGATTTGAAGTAACACGCCGACAAAGTTGCTAAATGTTTACCTAAACAATGGAAGTGCACACACATAACACTGAGAATTTATGACCATTTTTGGAAGTTGTGTGCAGATATTGGACATTCAGTATTCTATGCGTGAGAAGAGGCAATAAGGTTTTTCCATATTTATTCTGTTGTGCGGTGATTGCAGTTATGTGTAATGTTTAAATTAAAAGGTAACAGTTAGTTTGGTGGGTCTATGCGGTATGACATTCATCAAAGTCTAAATCCATCCAAAGGGGAAAAATCTACCCGGTCAAATTCCATCCGATTAAAATCCACCCTGTCCAGTAAATTCAACTGACATTATCCAAATGCAAAAATTGTGTCCGTAGTAAATGAGACGGATGTGGTTTGCTTCGAGAACCAAAATCTGCACAAGTAAAAAATTCATCCATTCAAAATGCACCTGGTCTGCTGAGCCCGAGTCCGTAGCGTCCAACCAAAATTTCGTTGCGAAACAGGGCCAAAATCGCAAAACAACGTTAAAAATGGCTAGCAATTGTAGCAATACCGCTTAACGCAATATGAACATTAGTGTCGCGTTGGACCCGCAATCATGTTTTCTCTAACATGTTCATGGACAGGTTTTCGCAGAAATGTACAGTTTCAGAGTTATAAGCCAGAAAAAGGGAAAAACTCTTAAAATTTTTCGCAATCTGAAATCACGTAATGACTAAACTAGTGGATGACGTGGCGAGAAAACTCTGGAGTTTTCTGCGATAAGAAAATGCCACTGAAGCTAAAGGGCAAGTTGTACAAAACGGTTGTACGTCCCGCACTCATGATCAGAATGCTGGACCATGTATGAAGGTTACGCGAAACAAATGACAGCGACTAAAATGAAAATGTTATGCATGTCAGTTGATGTAACGAAAAGGGACCACATCAAGAGTAGCTACATCCGAGGCAGCTTGTCCATAGACCAACCAATCACCGAAAAGCTCGAAGACCGACAAATGGATTGGTATTGCCATGTTCAACGGCGTCCGCCTGAGAACCCCGCAAAGAAAGCGATATCAATGGAAGTTCCCCTTGATGGACCCAAGGCCAGAGGCAGACCGAAGAACACCTGGATGTGTCAAATGAAAAAGCAACAACAACGCATTGGTCTCGGCGATGACACGATCCAAGATAGAGCTGCCTGTAGAAATATGCTGAGATATTATCGCCAAAACGGGCGATGTGTCTACACCGCGGGTCGAGCAACGCGAAGCCATGGAGCGGTATAAAGAACGAGGCAAGGAAGAAGAAGAAGAAAAAAGAAAAACGACAAATTTTAACACATAAACCTAAAAGGGCTCTTTTTTAATTTTTCTTGCCGAACAAAATTGCAACTTTGTAGTTCAGCCAAACAACTCCTGAAAATCACTAAATGAATGAATTAAAATTGAACAGAATTAAGTGGCGTTCGAGCCAACTTTGCTAAAACGACAAAACGTTCTGACCGCTCCGGACAGATGGCGCGGTTTCGCAATCCGTTTTGCTATTATACGCGCACTTCTCGGGACACACTTCACTGGGCTTGCCAGAAAAGAAAAAGCCTTTCGGGTTAACGGTAAAACTCATTTATAAGGGTTTTTAATTTTTTTGACTATCCAAAACAGACAAATCTGTTCTGTTTTTCACTCCGCAAGACACTTCCATTAACAGAAAATGCCTAGTCTTTTCCTCCATGGTCGACAGCAGCTGACTCCTTCCGTAAACGCTAGTCAGCAACAATGCTCACCACCCGCCATTCACAATGGCTTCCCATAATGAGATTTTAGTAGCTTAGTGAGTAGAGACACTCTTCCGTTGAATTGCCGGAGGTCATACTGTGACCATAATATTTTTGTCTTGTCCTGCGAGAGCCTGTCAATTTTTGAATTCGGGCGGGGCTGTTATGAAAATCAATAGTTTAAAATTAATCAAATTAATTTGCGAAGGTGAATGAATTCGAAAATGTACACCTAAGTACGTGGCTAAATGGGGCCATTACATGCTGTTCATGTAGAAGTGAATCGTCAGAAATGTGTCTGGTTTGCGCTTCAAATAATAAAAAAGAAAGAAAAGAATTCGCCTTCATAAAAATGCCTTTCCACACCAATATGTGGCCGGCGTAAAAATTATTTTGGACACCCCCTGTTCCGCATGCATGCCACGTAGGTATACACACAATCCCATGATAATTATCTCAGCGAGCTCGTTAACTGTCTGACCGCTTTTCACCGACAGTACCACCACGAATGGCAACCGAAAGCCTAAACATGTATGAATCACATATGACTCATAGACGTAAACGAGGACGAATGCTGTGTGCACATGTGACTCGTCTTTGTTAAGACGAAATATAGAAAAACTCGGGTCGTATCAATATACTTTTAGAAACCAATTGGCTACTACTGTCCTAATGTGTGATGTCACTGAACATTACACACAAAGTGATCATCAGGACTCGAACATGTCGATCCCTGGCAAAATCTACGCTCATTAGTTGGTTATGGCTAGATATTGCACTCGATAGTCCAGTCGGTCTGTTTTGTTCGCGTCAACACTTGCCTCACTAGCTAAGATTTTTCTCGTTCAAGAATAGGTGTTTTCTGGTGTCGAAGCACTAACTTCGATTAAAAGTTAAGTATCCAGTAAACGGTATAGCTCCGTCTTTAGACTCAGATTTGTAACAATGTTTAGGGCGAATAACCCCTTGAATTTTTGCAATGGAGTTCGAACTCTTACTCGAGTTCGAGGAAAACTTTTGTCTTGACAAGTCTTAATTCAACTGTAATTCATCTCATAATTATTTATGTACAACAAGCTGGCTCGGCGAACTTCGTACCGCCCCACCTTTTAAATGTGAGCAATTTGTGGGTGCGAAAAAATTACTGAACTCCGCGAATGTGTTGAGGAGATACAGAAAAAAGCATCAGAAAATGAGCGGCAGCAAGGCATTGATAATTTTTCTTGGTCAATTTTCCAGATGTGTCTCCTACTGAGGATAGAACTAATTCAGATGTTTGCTGAGGGAAAAAAATCCGCAAAAAAGAGGAGGAAAATCATTTTGACACTGACATTTTTCTTTTCTTAGGCAATTTGGCAGATATTTTTGTAGGAATAGGGGGCTCTCGCGCTGAAGGGGACGGAATTACTGAGATTCGCTAATTTGTTCAGGGAAACAAAAATTTCCCAGATATCAAGTGCTATTGGGGTTGCAAGCCATTGAGAGGGGTTTCTGAAATCCGTTCCAGGAATATTAGCGACGGAACGTGGAATAAGTATAATTTTCTGAAAGAGGGGAGTAAGGGGAGTACGGGCAAACGGGGTCATATTTTTCGAAACTTTTAAAATTATTTTTTTGACCAAAAATCGATGGGCGGTGGTAGATTAGGTCGCGGAGGTCATTTCAATGAAAATTTCACAGTCCTAGCCGCCTCCGTTCAGCTACAGCTATTCTAAGTGGAAACCATTAAGGGGTCAAGTTTACCGAACCACGTAAATCCGTTCAAGAGATATTGACAAAAGTAGGCGCAAATGAATTATGCCATTGTGGATCAATGTCATTAAGCACAGAAAAAGGCGCAGTGGAATGTATGAAAGAAAATACTTTATTTTTCGACAATTTAGGGTGAGGAGGCTGTTCAGGGTAAACACGATAGATAAAGAGAATGAGAAATAATTATTTTCACAATTTTGGTGTGTAATTGTATCTTCTACCACATTTCAATGGATAGGTATGGAAGTGTGGGCACCCACCCATATACCCTTTTATGCAAGCAAAGAAAAAGGCGAAGTGAAACGTATGAAAGCATATGATCTGCCTGTTCTTTTCGTCAACTTTCGTTCAGTGCTTATTTTCTTATCAAAAGTCGAAGCAATTTAGAAAGAGGAGGATGTTCGGGGTATACATAGATATACCCGATGAGATTTTTCTTACTGAAATCCACATATCTGTTCAGAAGCGGACTAAGGTATGAGAAGGAATTACTTTCACAATGTTGGTTAGTAATCGTAATTTCTACCACGTTTCAATGGAAAGGTATTAGGTAGTATGGGTAGCAACATACCCCTTTTCCAGTACCAGTCTATACATATTTCAATAGCTGGTGTTTTGGATCCTATCCAGTGAAGGAGGTACATAATATGCTCAAGAAAAGATATCTTCAAAATTGGCTCATTTAACATTTTCGTTGCAAATTTACGTAGCTATTCAACTATTTGGTGTAGGCTCCAATACGGTGGTGTAACTTTAAAAGCAGCTGTCTCGAACATTTTTGCCATTGTGAATTTTTTTATTCTGTTGTTTGGAGTACAGACAAATTCGACGTTACAGATTTACCGAAATCCGCTTCCGTTCAGAGAATAAAAGCTAAATTATGTGAAAACGGGGTGTTTTTAGAATTCTGTTTATTGTGAATTTTCCAAATGTTTTGATACCTATATTGTGGTGGAGATTTGCTTTAATCTTACAGTTCGTTCAGGATATATAGAAAAAAGTAATTATTTCAATAGCTGGTGTTTTGGATCCTATCCAGTGGAGGAGGTACATAATATGCTCGAAAAAAGATATCTTCAAAATTGGCTCATTTAACATTTTCGTTGCAAATTTACGTAGCTATTCAACTATTTGGTGTAGGCTCCAATACGGTGGTGTAACTTTAAAAGCAGCTGTCTCGAACATTTTTGCCATTGTGAATTTTTGTATTCTGTTGTTTGGAGTAGAGACAAATTCGACGTTACAGATTTACCGAAATCCGCTTATCTGTTCAGAGAATAAAAGCTAAATTATGTGAAAACGGGCTGTTTTTAGAATTCTGTTTATTGTGAATTTTCCAAATGTTTTGATACCTATATTGTGGTGGAGATTTGCTTTAATCATACAGTTCGTTCAGGATATATAGAAAAAAGTATTTAAAAAGGATTTTTTTATAATTGTGAATTTTTCGCCTGTTTCAATAGTATAGTATTGTGTTGTCCAATCCGGTGGAATCAATTTACTAAAATCCAGTAATTCATTTATGAATTGTACGAAAAGGAACTATTTTTATAATTTGGTTATTGTGAATACTTTTCGTGTTTCAATAATTACTCCGCTATTCGGTTGGAACTCTGTTCGCTAGACGATCGATAAATAAAGACAAAACTATGCACAAAAAAAGAATTGTGAATAATTGCCCATTGTGATTTTTTTGAATATACATATGCTGCTATTTGGACTGGAACCTCGCGTAGACCATGTTGATGTGGTAAACTTACTAAAAATCCGAAATTCACTCAAGAAATATAGGAAAAGGTGGTTATCTTCAAACTTCCGCTCATTGTGAATTTCTCATATGCATCTAGTTGTTCCTTCAATTGGGGTAAAGACTAATGCTGTGCAGCAAATTTTCTGAAATCCGCTGATATGTCAAAGAAATACACGCAGAAATAGGCGAAATAGAACCCATTGTGAATTTTTGGCATGTTTCAATAGTTATTATGCTATTCCGGCCCGAGTCAAATCCAACAAACCTAACATCATGAAAATCGGTCCAGCCATTCTCGAGTTATAAATGGTGTAACTGACACGATTTTATTTTATATATATATATATATATATAGATGACAGTTACCGTTCAACAAAGAACATCCCTTAAATTCATTGGAGTTTAGAATTGAAGAACTGGGACCGTGAAACAGATGTGACCATACTGCACTCAGGGCTTATGCCTCAATTCTAAAGTTCAAGGGTCAAATAAATAAAAATTAGCCTTCTTTTGATGTGCATTTTTAAATACATCATAATGCCAACCAAGCCAAGTCTTTTATATATTTTTTCATCTTGAATTACACAAGCTCCGGTCAATCAAATTGACCAGAACACAAGGGCGCACTTGTGCACCTAAAAGATACTCAGAGTGTCTTAAACGAAAGTGATCGTACAAATTAAAAACTATGTCACATAGATACCCTTTTTTTACGCGCAACACCAACAGCAATTCAACACTTTCTAAAGACATAAAATTTTGAATTTTTTATGAGCATTTCAGGCTCCCGCTGAATGAAATGAAACGACAAAGACCAACTGGCGTCTTTTAATATCTTTCATATCTAAGAGTCATCTAATTATATGCATTTTCACGTTCTTGATGGTGCGGTTACTACATATTAATAAAAGTTGCGTTTGTTTTGTGGTCAATAAACTTACAAGACAAACCGCTTGTGCCTAGCCAAGCGCTTCTTCAACTTGATTCGTTAAGAGTGCATAATCGAAAGTTTTGCGAAAAATTTTCACTAGAAAAAATTGCACAACTCCCCTATGCATATGTCTGAACAAACAAAACAAAATACAGGTGAATACAGGCGTAGGTGTTTCAGTGACACAGAGTGGTTCTTTTTTGTCGTTTTATTTTTTACAACTTCCACTTTTCCAGTCTTTATAAAAGTTGAATGCCGTATTGTTCTCCTGACCAACATTTTGTTGTAACAAACATAATTGTTTTTCAGCACACAAGTTCCCTTGACTCGAGCGTTTCACTGGTTTTTGTGTTGTTGAACTGTCGTCATTTTGGCGTTCCGTTTACGTATTGTGTTTTGCTCATTAGCTTTGGCTATTGTCTTTTTCGCGACTCGCGAGCCCATAGATATAAGATACTGAAACTGGATGCAAATGCGACACCAACATGTATTTTATAAGCAGATAGAGGAAAACCTGTTGTTCGCTTAACTCATTTCCGGCTAATTTTGCAAAGAAGATTGGATGGATATTTGGTCATACAGCGCTGAAGATGGAGGAAGCATGATGGCATGGTCCATGCTAAAGTAACCAGTTCGGCACACAACCAGAAAAAAAAATCATCTCGTATGGTTGAATTATCTAAAGTACACACATAATGTGAGAGATGTGTTTGTACGGAAAAAATATAAAAACGTCGCATCGTGGTCGTCTTGTGGATAATTTAGTATTATGGTGGCTCCAAATGGGAGTTTGCATAAATAATAAAATTTACCCAATGTGCAAAGAAATAGAGAAGCTGATTCAACCTAATGAAAATAGATGTTATTTTGGTGGGCGTTTTGGACTCTTGTTTCTCTAGTTTATTTTTCTTCAGAAAATCAGTGAGAGTGGGTTTTAGTATGGCGCCTGAAATAGTCAAGGACCAGAAATCGACCTCCATCTCTCTGTATAGCTGACTGATATGCAATCGAATCAAGTGGATATGGCTGAGTGCATCTTTGCATATCCAGACAAACTTGATATACAATATTTTCTTCAAGAGTTCATCGAGCCTCGGCAAATAAGACTTGATGATGAAAGCCCGCCGCCATGTAATTAAAAATATTTAATTTTTAACCTTTTTTAATTTCATCTGATTGCCACTTTGGATAAAAACGCATGCTACCACAGACAGGCTCAGTTCGTGCGTACACATGACTATTCGCCGTCATATTCATTAAAAATAAGAACTTGACAACTTTCCACACATGTGTTGTCGACATATTTTATGTTGGGCGTTTTTATATGTTCTGTATGTCAAATACTGTATGCCGCCGTTTTATTGTCAGCAAATATAATGTACAAGTATCCAATATGCGCGAGTATTTGAAAGCAACATACACAATTTTCAAATAGCACACTTATCACCTAAAAAGGTGTTACAAGGCGCGGTATTGACGACACGGTGCGCGGATGGTAGGTATATGTCTTGTCTGCATAAGAAGCTAAACATGAAATCTCTTTGCTTTTCAATATTCCATAAGTGGGCAACTAATTTCATTGGCAAATCTTACCCGATTCAAATGCATATGGACCGCGCATAAGATTTGTCAGTCCACGCACTATTCATTTCTTCTGCCCGTTTTTTGATGATAGACGACGACTCTATGATTCAATACCTACATTAGAGTTCACCATAAATGTCGTGTGTCTTGTCATAGAAGCGTGTGGGGTAGTGGTGACGATGAAGGTTGTTGCTATGGTGTTGTTTGATGGCGAAAAATGTGGGCTTTAATTGAAACCCTCTTTTGGGCTGCAAGACCATATTTATCTAAGCTCAAAGGTTTAGCTGCGTGTGTTAATTAAATATATTATTATTAATTTCAGATGAAATTGTGTAGGAATTCAAGTTATGGTATACCTATAGTTTGGTTATGTCATAGTTTAATTATATTTTTTAAAACATTTTTGTTCTCGTCATTAGTATAGTTGAGAGGGTGGGATTGCATTGAAATGCTAGTCTCGACCCTGACTCACCTCAGTAACGTTATATACTCTGAAAATGTCTATTCAATTTTAAAAGTTGTTGTCCCATTATTTCAATGGGACGGCGGCAATTTATCAGATTTCCTCACAAAAGTAAACAGATGGAATATTTATTATAACTGGACGGATCCTTTTTTGTGTATAATTCAATGTATGTATCTCGTAAATTAAATTTAATGGAATACCTATCATGAGTCCTTTTCATCAGTTTGTCCCATTAAATTAACAAGATTTGATATGTTTAACGAATAGTAGTGTGAGCTACAATAAAACAGCAATAGAACTGATAAAGTCAAAAAAATGCCCCCATTTTCCCTCTTTTTTCGAGGTTGTGGACCCCCAATCCGTTGGGACTTTTTATGCCATCATCTGGGGACCATTCCCAACCATAATCAAAAAAAATCGCCGATATAGGATTTTTGCCGTTCGATGGCCATATTTTGGCCAAATTTTCATAGACTGAGGTTCCAAACAGAATTCCCGAAAGGTGCGTGCCTCCAAAGGGTACCTAAGCTTTGTTCGGAGGGAGTTTTTAATGCGTTTACCTAACCCGCCGATAAGATGTACGAGAAATCGGCCCAACGTCTTCAGGAAATGCTTTTGTGTATGCAAAAGATCTCGCGAAATGAGCTTTTTGTGTCGTGTGCCTTTTTGTTACAAAGATTTTTACGCATTTGTGCGTGAATAGCTTCGTTACCATCCGAGATTTTTCAGGACAATTTTATCGAAAGCGGTATCCCGGTATCCTTGTGTGTATGAAAAATATGATGATATAATACGCTTTTATAGATTTACATACAGCAGCTAGGATTTGTTTTGCTATTAATTTAATATGTTCAATTAACGTGAAAAGTAATAGGCGATAGACGCCTTAATTTTTATGGTACCACCTTACTATAATTTTAACAATGTAATCAACCTTTGATGATAAGCAGCCATTCCAAGCCTATGATATTGCAAGGTTCACCGTTAGACGTTACCCCAAAAATGTATCAGTGACGGTCGCCTACCGCCTTACAGAATGAGGATTAGGTTAATTTTTTCGCATGCTATATACACCAAGAAATACGGCAAGATTCTAAAGCCCCAAAACGAGTTTGAGGAGAGGCTACTTCAAAATGGGGGTTTCGGACGTAATATGGAAGACAAAAAGAGAATGTCTGTTTAATGAAAACTTAGAAGTAAGTGTAATTCCGGTAAAATTTCGACTATGGAGTAATTTTTAGCATTCCGCAATTTTCTAGCAACTATCAGGGCCAATGCTGCCAGCTCCGGCTACAGTGTGTTCTCCATTAATACCTTTGCAAAGCTCAGAACCTCTCCCAGCGGAATGTTCAAACCAAGAACCTCTAAGAAAAATTGGCAAGTACAATATTTCTATTAAATAATAGTGAAAAGTATTTTTCAAGCGAATCGACGTATTCATTTCCTGTACACAAAGTTCTAATTCAGTGGTATGAGTCTCTTCTATAGCGACTCCACTAAGCTAATTTATTGGAAAATCTTGCAGCATTTTGTATTGATTTTTGGACTTACTACTTTAAAATGTTAAATCGATTGCCATTTTGATTTTAAGGTGATAGTTTTAGATAACAATGTGCAGACACGACATACAGTTTGATGAAATAATATAAAGTAAATAAATATAAACCAATAAGCAAATAATTTTTCAAATAATTTCGACACGGATTTGGACCCCATGCGCCCCTCCCCTGGCTACGTCGAGTATGCGTGTGACTGAGCTTTGATTGATTCTTTTTTCTCGAAAAAAAATCTCATTTGATATGAATGAATGAGGAAACATATGAAGTTCATAATTTAATCATTATCCATGGGACTGTTGGCATAAAAACTTTGAACTCAATAATGATTTTTTTTTTAATAATATTTATTTTTGTCAATCCCAAAAATTTGCAAACCATCTCTGAGATAAAAATTGTTTTCTATGTTTCCGAATCAGCCTCATGCAAGATCTTGACAAGACCAAGAACACGGGATAACTTTGTCTTCGCAAAAAACCGCAATTAAACTCGGTCAACTTTTCATAGTAGAATGGTTTTAAAGTGCATCAGTGCAATCAGTGTTGGAAATTTAGAAGAACAAATTAGGAGTCCAGCCCAAAGGTAGGTTTTGACAAAGGATAATCAAATAAGGACTAATGACACCTCCATATGTAACTTTAGACAGAGCGAAGCTAGGAAATCAACATTTTGAATGAACCCTTTGACTATACTGTAGCATCTTGCCAGCGGTGATGAAAACTAGAAAGCTTGGTAATTAAAACTATGTAATTACATTAATAACATTAGGAAGGACTTCGACGTGCTTTGTAAGAGCTAATTTGAGGCGTGATAGGAAATTGTCCGCCTGGATTGAAAAGTCGTAGTAAAAAAAAACTGTTCTAGAATCTATGTACAATGCTCCTGAATGAAGCAACAAATTCAAACAAACGTTTATTCTTTAGTACGATATATTTCTTGGACCAGAATATTTTCTGCACATCAAAGCCCTACCCAATTTAAAGAGACACAATTTTTTTTAATTTCAAATTCTTCCATTTTCCAAATAAAAAAAAATCAATGTAGAAATATTATGACATAACAGCTTACCGCGTGCACCATAAAATAAATCAATAAAGTAACCAACATGTTTTAGAAGAAAAAACTTGATCACCAAGCCGCCACTGACATATGGATGTGATTATGTAGTATGTAGGTACTTTGCAATCTTGCTTAAGCTTCTGTGTTCATATAAAACCGGCAATTTTTAGACAAAATATGTAGTCTAGTGAGTCTACGATTTGTTGTATAGAAGTTGTCTTTATCAACGGATTAAAAATCACTCAAAAAAATTAAAATCCCCTGAAGCCGTATACGAATTTGCACAAATAGGAGTATAGACTATAGAGTCAGCTGTCTCAGTATATTTCACGACACGACAACAGAATCTGTATCGAATGCAAAAAGAGACGTGTTAGTGCTTAAACTTGGAATTGAATTTTTGAAAGTCATGTTTCACCGCAAAGATAATCATCAATCCCACTAACCTGATTTGGAGGGATTTGCAATATTGTGTTTTATTTGTTCAGAACACATTCATAATGTTGCTGCAAATAAAGTCGATCAAAGTGAATTAAGTAGCGTCTTTTTTTGGTTCCTTGCGCGAGTTTTATGACGACGAGGAGTCACACCAATAAGAAAAATACAACGAGAAAAAAATCTAACATTGCGACATAGTGTACACATGATAGTTGTCTTTTTGTTTCCACTAATGTACAGACTTTAAATTAAAGAAAATTTTATGTGGCGGAGAAAAAAATTAGATCTTCGCAAAATTGAATGGATAGAAACCTGAACCATGATGATGATGAGAATTGATGTTACATATTTGAAATCAGATGAGTGTGATTAATTGAACAAACTTCAATTCTGATAGAGGATATTTAACTCAATTTTCACTAATTATTATCCAACCCTCTTTGAGGAAAGTGATGCGTCGTGCATATGTCTATACCGCCCTCAACAATCGCTTCTCGGCAATAGATTTTTTTGGTCTATTCATTTTTTGGCAAAGTTTGAGAATAACGTTGTTTTACATTTATCTACAGTATTCTGGGGTACAATCTTCTTCTTCCTTGCCTCGTTCTTTATACCGCTCCATGGTTTCGCGTTGCTCGACCTGCAGTGTAGGCACATCGCCCGTTTTGGCGATAATATCTCAGCATATTTCTACAGGCAGCTCTATCTTGGATCGTCTCATCGCCGAGACCATTGCGTTGTTGTTGCTTAATTCTGGGGTACAATACTGTAGATAAATGTAAAACAACAAATTGGAATAAAAATTTTGGCAAAATTCGGAAAAATTTGGAGAAACCTGGTAAACCCGGTAATTATTGCTGAAAAGTGGTTTATGGCAAATTTAATAAAAATAAATAAAATGACATAAGTTGATTTTGATTCAAGCACTCCTAACGGTGCCTGAAAGTCAAACGGCATTTTTAACAAGGTTTCAAGAAAATATCTAAAACGGTAACTCTTAGTCTTACAATCGTGTCTTTCGTACATCGTTTTATTTTAGCTTCGTTATTTCTACCACTTTTAATGATTTAAATACACCAAACTCGGGTTAATTTTGGGTCGATTTTAGCATGAGTCGCATAAATTGTATCAAATTGCAGAACATTAGGGGCAGTTTGAACGAGTTTGATTCGAGCTAAAATAATGCATTTAAGGCAGGCATGTCTAACTTGCGTCGCGTGGGTCGCATGCGGCCCACTTTAGTTTTGTGCGGCCGCATGTTTGAGTTATGTGACAATCTTGGATTGCGATTTATTTGAATAGAAACCCAAGCTCTAAAGACCCGAAATCTTGTATTTGTTGACGAAATCACCTGGATGTGATATTTCGGAAACAACCATTTTAGCCCATTACCCGATTTATTTTTCCTTTAGTTTATTAAGAATTACATTTCTGTGTTTCACACTACATCAGAAAGAAATTTTTGTCTATTTTCAGCCACCTTTCTGTCCTAAATTCATTTACGTCAGCCTAACAATTTTGTCGTTCAAGGTTGTTTTAGACAAACTGAACGACTGGCGCCGGAGCGATGTGCGTAAGGGTGTTTCGGCATTGTATTTGGATCTATTGAAAAAAAAAACATCTATTGCAGACCACTTTCCCGCCTACGTTACCGTTATACATATTTACGAAATTAACAGAAATACACCAATATTGTATGGTTATGGTTTGAACCCTCATAGCGCTCTTAGGACTATACGTATCGATATGAAATTTTTGATATTAATTTAGGCGTTGTACAAGCTAAATTCAAAATAACACTTTTTATTGAGCATTACCGTTATAGATATCTTCCCCAAAAACGGCGAATTTAGATGTTTGGTCCCTCATAACTTACTTAGTTGTCCATCCATCGATGGGGACGTTTGGCATTTTGTTTGCAGCCACAGAAGCTACAAATTTGTCATAGACGACTTTACAGCCTACTCCCCCGTTACAGAGATACGAAAGACCCGAAAATTCCCGTTTTTCTTAAGTTTGAGTCCCCCTATCACCCTACGTATTAGTGATAAATATGGCCACTTTTTTGAGAACCGTATGGGCTACGAATTTTCCATATAAAATTGTTTAGCCACAGTTACCGTTATACAGATTTCCTGAAACCTTATTAAAAAATACCGTTTGACCTCCTGGCACCGTTAGAAGTGCTTGAATCAAAATCGACTTTGGTCATATTATTCAGGAATCATAGCAGCTAAAAATTTTCCACACGCCACTTTTCAGCACATAATACCGTTATCCAGATATTCAAAAAAACCTGTTCTTGAGGGTTCTTCACCCTCTGCACCACCGCTAGCGGCACTCGTACAGACGGGGACTTTTGAGGTCTTGTTTGGGACCTCGAAAGGAAGGCTTATGCAAAATTCCAGCTTCGAAGTTAAATGCTAAATTTCCTGGGGTATTATTCGAACACCGATTAACCCAACCGGGGGACTGAATTTTTGATTTTTGGATTGTTTTATCCTTCAAATTGCCCGTTTTCCACTTGACATACGTATTTGTAAAAATCCACATTTATTGTTTAGATATACTAAAAATACCGAATTAATAATAATTGTTTCGGCGAAAAAAGGAAAAAAATAATATTCAGACAAAAACTGCAATTCTTGTAAGAAATAACCAAATCAAAAGTTACAATCAGTGATCACAACAAGGCATTAATTAAACTTTCGTGAGAAAATTTACTAGTTTAGTCGTTCACTGTATTGTCCTCATTTTGTCTGGCTGTGCATCTAACCATGTTTACTGATTTTATAATATACTTAACCTTTCAGAAGAGTACACTCTAAAAAAAAGTCCGTCAAAAAAAAACGACTGCAGCAGTAAGAGGGAGGATACCGTCGAGAATCAGTTTTTTTTTGTTACCAGTATATGTAGAGCAGAAGGTCGTTCAGAAGATTTCCATTTGACCAACCGTTTTTTTATAGGTTTTTCCTTTTCTATAACTTTTTGTGTCTTTAATTCGTGCACAAATCTACGTTTTAGTAATTTACTCACGTATTTTCTGCTGATGATGATGATGTTGTTAATTTTTCGCCTATATAACTTTTAATTTGGTCTTTAAAAGCGCCAAGGTCAGCTAAGTATATGTATCTATGTAAAAGATGACAAGAACATGCCCGTAACACAATTCGCGACTAATTTGATTAGTACACATATCACAATAAATAAACAATTAACATTTTTTGGGAGAAGGTCATATGCATAGTATACGTAAAACAAATTAACTGTGACTAATCGGCGTCTATTTGAATAAGACGGAAATTGGTTACGCTTTGCGCGGTATTGGCTATTGGGTGTGGAGTGGAGATGTTATGCGATTGAGGTCAAATTTCAATTTACTTTATTGTTAAGTGAAACAGAGACGGAATGATTTATAATAATTAGTCTATTCAATTCAACATTTTTTTTACCAACATTCAAAAACAGGGTTTTTAAGTGATTTTTTTTTTGTATTTACCAAAAGAGAAGATTTGTATTTTTATTGGAAACCAGGGGAATATTAAGAATGATTATCAATAATTTTTCTCGTAAAATTTGACTATACATATATTAATTGAATTCAATTCACGTTCAATTTGCATTCAACTTGGGATTTTCTCAAATAATTTCATGAAATTTTGACAGTATGTCAATGACAAAAAGTTTGTTAGTTGATTTCAATTTACATTCAGCTCAATTCCGTCCCATATTATTTCAACACGTTATTTGTTTCAATTTATGGTAAAATATAATTAAAAAAATATGTTAATTGCATTATTATTATCGGATGAACCGTGTAAAATGCTTTGAGGGAACAGAGGAAATAAATTACCACGAAATGAGCTAGTGAAATGCAAATTAAGTTTCGTTATAATTGGCTTTTACGCATTCAACCTCCGGATTGATTCAACTTTCTTTCAATTTATGTTCAACTTTCCTGGTATCTCAAATCTCTTGATTGGAAAAGATTTTTAATTAAAGTTTCGTTATAATCGGCTTTTACGCATTCAACCTCCGGATTGATTCAACTTTCTTTCAATTTATGTTCAACTTCCCTGGTATCTCAAATCTCTTGATTGGAAAAGTTTTTTAATTGAATTTTAAGGCGTGCGAATATGTATATACAATTTAAAGCTCCTATATTTATTATTTCCTAACATATATTTAAGTGTAGACACAATTATACTGAAGCGATTTTGTAACTTATTATTGTCGCCTCTAAACATCTGTCGCCAGCAACAATGCCCACACGAAGATAATCTCTTGGGCGACAAAATATTGAGGTCAAAATCTGAGGTACACATACATATCTAAACTGAAACCTCTAGGGCACTATGTAGATAAATTGAAATTATTGTTAATTTGTCGACTTCATTTAAAGCTGTTAACTAAGTTCATCAAGTACCTATAGTGTAGCCTTAAGGCACACCGCACTGACACATGGCATAAGGCGTGTTCACTAACCATTTACACTATACAAAAGAATTAAAGTGAACATACAGACTCCATACAACAAGTGGGCTCTACCCAATAACAACTAATTATGATAGTGAAATCGTGTTGTAATCATTATTATTATTTGATCAGGTCCCATTCATAAGATCATTTAATCAGCCCCCGCAGTGCATTTGTATGTACATATATAAAATAAATCAATTAACAAATCAACTTATATTCAACTATATTTCCAGCCCACTCGCAAAAAAAAAGCTTGTTGTCGGCGTTGCGGTGGCATGCGCCCTAATACTCGTCATCGTAGGAGGTAGTATCATTCAATCAATTCATCTTCAATTCATATGAATCTAGACACAAGTTCCACTCCATTAACATACCTGAAAAGATACAAACAAAATAGAAAAAAATAATTAGTAAAACATGTCGAAGATGTATGTAACATAAAAAGTAAATAAAATTCGATTGGGTAGTTTTAAATATGCGATGAAAAAAAAACACTAAACACACTGAAGAGTAACACAAAGGCCATACCCCTATATTGATGGATACATTTGAATAGAGATTTACCTAATGCAAAGTTGCAACTGTTGATTAGAATAAACAAATTGTAAAACATAGAGATACATCATGCATCATGGTAGGCGTTACTTGTATCGCATGGAAGAGCTTACATTACAACAGCATTAACATTAAGCATATAAGCTACTGGTGATCTTGGGATTTCAACGAGCTTGGATACGTACAAAGTGCAATTTATTGATTTATAGATAGATGATAATAATAATATGATGTGATGGTTTTCGTTTTATGACCAATGGGTTTTATAGAACATTTCAATGTTGTGTCTGGTGAATTGTTAATTCGAATCTTGACGAGTTTATCTAAAACGCTGTACAGACTACATTAAGACAAATCTAGGCAAAAATTTAAAGATATTTCACACATTTGTCAAAATTTATCAATCCGGATTTGAACAGTGATTGTACGAAATCGTGGTAAAGTGTGGTGACAAAAAATTTCAACACTGCAGTGAACGCCATCTTTAGGTCACTTTCCGATTGTTCATTAATGGCTGACAAACAGTAGCGTATTCAGAAAATATTCAAAGAGGTTGTATCCTACTAAGAATGATTTTGCATGATAATGGTTATTTATTTATTTGCTTGTTTTTGGGTTTACATCAAATAACAGCAGTGGCGCAGATAGATTTTCTAAGAGGAAAGGATAATTTTGCTTAATCGGCATTTGCGTAAGGTTTTCCGAATGGCTTGTGTTCGAAATTGGAGCCCCCACGTACGAGGAGTGCCTTTTATATTTTGGGATTAGAGCATCATCGAAAATCGCTTTATTGTTTTTCAAAATATTCCCAGATCTGCTACACTAGTTGTCCCATTCCGAAATATAAAAGGCACCCTATATGTACGACTTTTTAACTGATCCAACATTTTGAAATTTGAGACATTTAAATTTGAATAAATATACTGGAGAACTTGTAAAGATCATCTACATGTCCTATTTGACCATTTATTACTAAGCTAAATAGAAGCTACTAAAAAACAACACCTCGAGGACGTTGGCCTACATGCCTGTTTCGTATAACTGTCATTGGTAGACGAGAAGTTTTTACCCTAAATCTGAGGATCAAGTCAGCTAGCTCACAGCTCCAACGACCTTGGCTAAGTTAAGTCGTTGGCATATCCATGGCGAATTTCGTCAATTGAAATGAAATCCATGATAGAGTTCCTCCAATAAAAAAATGCAGCCTGTAGTAGAAACGACTTATCTGCTATCTGGACAGAAGAGTTTAGCGGCAAGCATATATTTCTTAATTTTATGACTACTAGTTTTAAAAAAAAAACTGTTTGACTTAATGAACCATTTTTTTTGACAAGTTGGTCCACAACATTGTGAACATATTTTTAATGATGCAGCAGTCCCTTTTCTTTCAGTATTCAAAAACTCAAAAAAAAATGGATCACAATGGCTCAACTTTACCCGACCTTAAGATAAGCATAAGCAAGTCGAACTTTTACATCTCTTCAATATTTTCGTGACCAAAACCCAGAAAAGCTGATATTGAGACAAATCCCCATTCAATAAGCTTGTGAGACACGTTGTTCATAATTAACTGATTGCTCTGGTGATTGTTTTATTGCAAAATTATGGCAAGATGGCAGTAATAAAAAAAGGTGGTTTTGCATTCAGTAGCGTAACGTTCGGTTTACCATGTGTTCATTGGAACACGGGCTCTCTACCCAAAAGGGCCCCAACGGCCGAAATCCATATTTATTTCGAATTGCTTCAAATGCTCATTAGTCAAGAGCGCAAAAGCGTAGTGATACCGCAGAAACATGTGCTAGTGACGAAGTTCAATGTTAAATTGACCCATTACAAAATATAGTAAACGAATTTCCTAATACAAATTGACGAATTACCATCACATATTGACGAATATCTTGACAAGTCAAGACTAATTTGAAATGGAAATCCGTCAATTTGATCTGGAAGTTTATCAGAATGATTTGACAATTCGTAAAGTTGACATGGAAATTCGGCAACATGATTTTAAAATTCGCCAATTCGTACCTAATGTGAATTCATCAACATGATGTTGAAGTCCAACAATTTAAAATGAAAATTCGTCAATGTGATCTGGAAATTTATCAGGTTGTAGTGGAAATTCGTTAACACAATTTTGAAATTCGTCAATTGAACATGGAAACTTGTAAGCTTGATTTCCGAATTCGTCAATTTGCTGTCAGGATGTCGCAGGAGCGTTTTCTTTATAACGACAACACAAACATTTCTGGTGATAGTGGGATTTCAAATAAGTAAATCGAAAATTTGACTGCACAAAGAAAGGGCCCCCGCTTTAAGTTCGAACACAAAGATTTTCAAAAACGTTTCGCCACTGTTTGGAATGTTTGGCCTCAATCTTAGATTCTGCAGCTGGTTTGCCTATTGTCTTGCAAACTAATAAAAATAAATATATTGAAAATAACAGTTACTCAAGGATCTATAAAAAAGAATATTCTTTATATTTTCGATTATCATTCGATACTTTTCAAGTATGAATATTTATATAGAATCAATTTCTACAAAATATTTTGTCGCAAAACTAATCAACTAATTATTATTTTTTAATAACCTTTTTTACAACACAAAAAAAGAGCTTGAGTTATTAATAAAAGGGCTAGCTGTGCCCGTTTCTTCGAATGCCCATAACATTACGCAAGAATTCCGGTGATAGCTGTCGACTAGGATTGTCTTAGGCTTGTTGGCATAAAACCTTGACTTCAAGTAGCCCAGTAGTGGTTACATCGGGCGAATAACTATTGAAAGACGCGACAAATTAACAATGCGCAAAAATTCACAACGGACTCTTTTTCGCCTATTTTTGCGTATATTTCTTTAACATATCAGCGGTTTTCAGTAAATTTGCTCCACAGGATTTATTTTGTACCCAACATAACAAGACAACTATTGAGACATATGAAAAATTCACAATGAGCACGCACAATATTATGAAGACAATTCTTTTTGCATACGTACTTCCTTCTGTCTTTCTTGAACGAATTACAGGATTTCAGTAAGTTGACCGGATGGGTCTACAAACATAGCTTCGGCCGAAATAGCAGTATAAACATTGAATTAAACAGCAAATTCACAATGGATAAATATTCACAATGAGTGTTTTTTCGCATATATATTTTTGTTTATAATTCTTGAACGTCTTAGCGAATTTTTGGAAGATTTCCTGTCGAATTGGTCCTCTCCTTGAATATCAGAATTATAGTGAAAGACGCGAAAAAATTCGCAATACACAAAATTATAAAGATTTGATTTTAGTATGAACGAATTGCCAGATTTCAGTCGATTGATTCCAGCGGATTAGTGTACACAGAATAACTATTGAAATATGCGAAACATTTACAAAGAATAATTATTAAAAATAGTTCTTTTTCAAATACGTTTGTATGATGAGCTTCAGACAAAAAAAAACGGCTGTGACAAATTTTCTAAAATGCTGGTGCCGCCTAGGCCGCCACTCCTGTAAATACGCAATTGCTTACAAAGGTGATTTTTTCACTCATTTTATGAATCTAAAATTTTTGTTCATTGATATGTATTTTTTTTATAATTCAGATCACACTTCTTCTTGCAAATGTAATCTGTAAATAACTGCTTCAGCCAAGCATTATTGATGGAAAGAGTGAAAATTTAGGTAGACTTCATTAGGAGAAAAATTAGGGAGGATAAAGATAGATTTACTAATTTAGCAAGATTTAGCTGATTTTGTTTAACCCGCCACTGAGATCCCATCTAAAAAAATATGATTCATGTCTCTAGTTTAAACCATGTCCCGATACATGACGATTGCCTACTTTAATCAAAAGTGGTCAAACCGCAAAATAATCGTGTCAAGCAAGTACAAATTGTTTTGAACATAAAAAGATCGAAACACAAACATTTTTGTTTTTGTTTTGTCCAGATCGGTGTAACTAAACATGATCAGATCATTTTCTGTCACATGAACAAGTCACCAAAAAAGCGTAAGTGAGTTAGACGATCTGTACTGTAGAATTGTGTAGTGTTTTTGAGTCGAGACGATCGCCCAACAAGTAGCTTTGGAGAAGATTTCGTAGAAACCTGAGCATGATTCAGCACTATAGAATTTGTCAAGTTTGTCGGTTTCACTTGTACAACGTTCCAAGTCTAAAGAGAGACAACATCGATGACTGGATTCCATACAGGTGAACTGGATGTCACCTTTATTGTAAAATTGTGCTGGCGACAGGTATCGTGCAAGTGTCTATGTACTTGCTATTCGTGAATACACATTGTGGAAGAATGTAGACGTGAACCATGATTTGTTACAAATGTTGTTGGAAAACTTTAATAGATTTTTCATCATAAAAACCAACTGACGAGACCATAAATAAAATGTGAATTGTCCTTAAGTACTACTAGAATTCCCTAAAAATTTCTCCCGAACTTACTGCTACACTTTCTTTCGCCACGCGCCGACGGACGTCACGCGTACGATGTAATTTTATACAGAGAATATCCAAAGAAAATCATTCCTGCATTTCAGGAAATACAACCGGAAGGTTGAAAGAAAAAGTCGAAAAAAATATTCTTCATTCATATATTAATTCGGTTCGGTTGATCAAAAATCGGTTACAAAATTATAATTTACAATTTCAAAATAATGGCGACATCATCAAATAATTCGACTGCATCGAACAACTATTACTCTCATTGCCAAATTCCTTCACTTTTTCCATTGTCGTAAGCATAATTGCATCCTGAAGTGCATCCACCTCGCCGGGACTGAGTTGCTCCTTTTTGATTTTATTCGACAAATCTTTCATGAATTTCTCAACACAAGTCGTCGTCGGCGGGATTGAAGATTCTCCTGAATTATTGGTACTGCATCCGCTCATTTTTACACCATTATCCTCGGCATCGTCAAAATCATCTGAATCGGAACTAGCTTCAAATTCGGATATGATTTCAATACTACTCGACGAATAGTTGGCCGGATCGTTTGATAGACGTTCAATTGAATCGGATCGGTCAAATTCCTCGTCGTTTTCGATGCTGATTTCAGTGGTTTGGAAAAATACTTTGACGTAGTTTTGAACAGATTTGATGATTTGAGACATTTTGGAATTTTTAGTAGACGGTTGTTTGTCAAGGAAATAGTGTTTCTGAATTGATGATTTTGACAATTTTCTTCTCTCCCTTTATACGGTAGTAATTAACCCAAATTTTGGTATTTTCCAGGTATAGACGATTGTACAGATACATACTTGAATGATGGCACTTTTAAAAAGGCGCACGCGGCGTTTTTACCTGTCGATTTTTCCTGGTATTAGGGCATGGAAATTAGCAAACCCCGGTTTTTAAAAAATCTAGGCGCATACGTTGAGATCTGGGGTTTGTTTTCATTACCAAAATTTTGATTTATGATGAGTTCAAATTTTCCCTAGTTTTTTTCTAGAATAATATTTTATATCAAGTTTTTAAACTCTGCAAAGTAGTATGATTATTGTCGCACTGTTCAATAACCATCATATTTTGTTTTTTTTTCCATTTGAAAAATGTATATGTCAATTCATTTCATTGGATTCTTATTATATTTAATTTCTTCTTTTTATTCATTTTTAATTCTTTAATTTGTTTGTATTAATTAATTGAAATTATTCATTTAACAAAGTGCAAACTGCGCCGAAACAAAATTAAAAAATTTTGAACACGCACCCACCCTCAACAAATCTTGAATTTTTGAAGATTCATTGGTGAAACGAGCATTCGAAACTCAGTACAACAGACAAAATGTGACCACGAAGTGCATCGCACTCTGAATTCAGTGTAAAAAAAAAACGTTTTCGACCATACACACGGTTGTCGACGACGAACAATGCTCATCAAGGATTTCGAACAAAACGATAAATCCTGCAGAGATATGGGATGAGCGCAGGCCAACATTGCGACGCTTTTCTCTTTTTTAAATTTCGGGGTTCCGTGGTTCGCCGAACCACGAGCAATAGTTCTCCAAAAAATTTCATCGCAGAAAACAAAAAATTCATCGAACTCTCAACTCTAAAAAAATTGTTCGTAGTTTGAGAAACCATCGGTATATACAAATACGTGTATGTATGTGTAGTTCTGAAATTTAGATTTATTTATAAATTAGTTGAAAATATGTTTCCCTCCTAGGCAGCAGCCACACTTTTAGAGAAAATAAAAAAAATACTTTCCGTGAAAAGAGTACCAATTTGATCGCATGTACTCGTTTATAGAAATAGTTGTCAAGTCCATTTCCAGCCAAATATTCGCAAATATTGCACGTGTTTTTTCTTCCATGAAAATGTTGGCATGCATATCATCGCGAGCATTATACGTTGGTTCCCTGTGTTGCTCTTGTATTTTTTCAGAAATTAATCAACAATCTTTTTTTTTTTTTGTAAAGCTTGATGTGCAATGTGTGCGAACATAATTTTGGTGGAAATAATCGGGTCACCTTGCCATTAGGTCGCAGAGAAACCTCCATTTAAAAATATTGGACCTAAAACGCCTTTCTCTAGGCCTAGTATCCGTTTTGGACCCCTTAGGTTTTTTTTTAAATTTTTGGTTTCAATTGGGCGTTAAGTGCACACAAAAAGGAATGAAAAACAATACCTGATGAAAAGTCAGAACCTGTTATGAAAAAATCTTAAAAACGGTGGCGTACTTATTATTTTGGCCAAATTCATTATCCACTTCTAAGTTTATACCGGTCGGAACTGAGAAAATAGGAAAAGCAATCTTCTTTGTCCGATCTCTTGACATTGTTGTGTCCTATAGTTGTTATAATGACTATCTGTTCAATAGGTAACAAAACATATGAACAAATAAATGGAATTGAACCATGGGGCTGCCATACACACCAAACCAAACCCCCCAAATTAAACACTTTTATAAGAAAAACTTATTTACTTGTGTACCTTCAACCAAACGTCAGACAACTGCTTTTCTATTAACGACACAACGCATAATATACGAATGGATGAAATCGGATCATAGGGCTGCCGTATAAACCAAACCCCCAAATTAGATTCTTCTTGAAAAATATAGGAATTCTTCAAGTTGTCGACACCAAAAATACAATTTTAATAATTTTTCAGGAGAGCTTCCTTTTTGGTGGCCATGGACTACCCGATTCCGGTTCCATTAGCCACACTGAAGATTTTATCAAGTAATTTCTCTTTTCTTATCTAAATTTACAGAGCTAGATGTGAGGCCTTGACAGACCGACCACCGACGATGCAGGCAGCTGTTTTAATGGACCGGGCCTCTGCAATTAATTTACAAAACACATTTTGACTTCGACCTCATGGCACCATAGCAACCAAAGTTCGATTACCAGTTTCACTTTTCCTGATTTTCAGCAGCTTATACTGCGCATAAGAAACTGATTCTGAGACAGGTCTGCACTCTGCAGCCCTCGAAATGCTTGGAAGTTTCATGGGACTTAGCACGAATGCCTGATAGTCATGGCTAAAGATTACAGAGTCAAAGTTTCTCTCTAAAATTTTGTAGTGAGTGTTTTAACACTTCACAGAAAAAAAAATTAGATTTTCTTCAGTTTTTTTTTGCACTATTTCAAACTCGAAGTTTGTTTCAGTGGTGTGGTTCCTATACAAATATATATTATTGACGGAACGAACAACGCAACAATTTACTTTCATATTGAGGGACTCGTGAAGAAGTCGAGTCATGGATCCTTTTCAAAACAAAAAAAAAAAACAAACCTTAGGGCGGCAATTTGTCGTGGAGCGGGTGTTGTTTAGGACCCATGTGACATGCACTGACGAGATTGCTCGTCAGCGAGTCCAGAAACACCGAATTAATTTCGACATGCCACACCGACTCGTCAGTTCGATTGGACCGCAGAACACGAGTTGTCGCAATGTCAATTGTCATTTTGACAACATAACGATTTTTTATAAAATATCTAATAGCCGAAGAAAAGTGAGCCAAAACATGGCCATCGAGCGGCAAAAATCCTACATCGCTGGATTTTTGCAGGATGGTTGGGAATGCCCCCAGATTATGGGAAAAAAAGTCCCCACCGATTGGAGATCCGCAACCTTAAAAAATGGGGAAAAGGATTTTTTTTACCGTTTTTTTTTTACAATTATTTCAAAAACGGCAAAAGATACAGCAAAAGGTCTGAGGACGAAAGAAACTCTATAAAATAGCCTTTGCAATGATATGTAACCAGTGGCGCAACCAGGATCTTGTCCTGGAGGGGGTTAAAGCAATTCATATCACCGAATATTGAGGCTGCTTCTATTTTCCATTATATACGGTTGTGTTTCTATAGGTCCCATTGCATTCTGAAGTTTTCACACCTTGTCGTGTTCATGATGCTCACGGAATTTCAGCAACTGGTATACCAATTATAATTGCTAAAAAAGGTTGCAGGAAGATACACTGAACGAAAACAATAGTACCATTGACTATTTTCCATATTAACCTAACTATTTTACCCCATGATTCTCAGCCTATCATGTCATAGTCAGTGTACAACTATGAAACCCAGTTGATTTTTCATTTGATTGCAAAAAAAAAATTCGCGAGCGCGCAGAGCGCGAACGCTGGGTTGGTGGGCGTAGCGAGCAGGGGGCGAAGGCCCCTAGTAACTCATAAATCATATCTAACTCATTGACCTCTTCTTTATTTTATTAACCTCTTTACGCTCTAAATTGCATAATAAATTACCTGCCTACAGTGGGACTCGATCCCGAGACCCTATGATTTGGAGACCAACGCCCTACCTACTAGACCAACCAGACTCTATGAGTGATGAAGTTTGTAATTTATACCATACATTGTGAGACATCGCATAAAAGAAATAGCAAAGCTGATATTCAAAAACAACTATTTTTTTTTTGTTGGTTGACCATTTTGTTTTTCTTCGTATGCTGCCGGTAGACAAAGAATGACATCGCGGCGGAAGTGAGTTTGCTGAAGTTGGGCGAATATTTTTCTAATGGCTTCCGGGAATCTTATCTTCTCAGCTGAAAAAGTCAGCACTCTATCTAGCAATGAACCAAATGATTTCAGATATGAATTTCTGAAATGCTGCGATAGCCGCTTGTTATGTAACATCAAAGGATTCACATTCACCAGGCTACACAATTACAAGAAACAATAATCAGCGCAAGAAGCAGGCTTAACATTTTTTTTTTGTAACGTTGGCTTAACATTTGCAAAGTATTGTGAAAATTTGTGCGAAAAAAAGACATTTTGCATAAATATGTGCGAGTCTGGTGCATTTTTGTTTTAGAAAATGCATACAAATTTCACTGGGATTTTTATGTAAAATTTGGAAGACACGTTTTTTGACAAAACATTTCTAATAGAATGCTTATATATTTATAATATAAGAGATTTAGTTAATCAATTCGAATGTGGAGCGTGCTTTATTTTATCATTTTGTAATTTTTTCTTACCCAATTTTTTGGTCTGGGAGGAACTTTAGCCCCCTTAGCCCCTCCCGTGGTTGCGCCACTATATGTAACACATTAGAATATTGTGAAATATATATAGAAACATCTTGACCTCGCTCCGCTCACAAATTTACAAAACGAATTGTAAATTTGAAAGATACTAAATTCGATATTCAGAGGTGTAGACCAATCCGCTGGAATCAGTTGACTGAAATCTGACAATTTGTTCAAGGACTACAGAAAGAAATATACGAAAAACAAATCTTTATAAGTTTGCTCATTATAAATTTTATCGCGTGTTTCAATGTTATGCTGATATTCAGGGAGAGGACCAATTCGGTAGAAAAATTTTCCAAAAATCCGCAAAGACGTTCAAGAGATAGAAACAAAAATATGCGAAAAAAAGAAATCATTGTGAATTGTTGCTCATTGTGAATTTTCTGCTTGTTTCAATGGTTATACTTCCATTCCGGTCGGAGCCTTGTGTAGAGCCATAAGGTGGGGTAAACTTACAGAAATTCTGTAATTCGCTCAAGAAAGACAGAAAGAAGTATAAGAAAAAGAATTGTCTTCATAATTGTACCCCATTGTGAATTGTTCATATGTCTCGATAGTTGTCCTGTTACTTTGGGTAGAGACCAATCCTATGGAAGAAATTCACTGAAATCCGCTCATATCGTTGGGGTTTGGAACACCCTGTATATAATAGCAGTGTCTTGGGCTGCTTCGTAACCTATAGTGTAGTCTATGTCCGTATAGGTATTTTGCGGGACTTATCAAGTTAGAAAGTATTAACTTAAAAGTTTTAATATACAAAAACTGAACGCTAAAGACGCCTTTTCCCTTTCTTTTCCAGTAAAATTAAGCACAAACTCGCATCTAACATTTTAAGTGTTTTGAAAACCGTGTTTTTAGCTAAACAACTCAATGGCTACTTCAGATTGAAAGTATCCATTCGTTTCAAAAGTATCTTTAGTAGCATTTACGCACTTTTTATGTACACACTCAGATAAGATAGTGTTGTAAATTTAGAAAACACTTGAAATAGGCGAAGCTACTAGTTTTCTTAAATTGATGTTATACCTAACATAATACTCATACGTTAGGTGTTGTCTTTTGACTATCTGAAATACATATGTTGTGTACTTTCGTTCTTGCATTCAGAAAAAAGATGCAACATTCAAATATTACAGCTAGTCGTGTGTCGACTTTTATCTTTCAGATAAAAAAAAATCAAACGAAAGGCAAAAATTAACAACAATTTACGTCTATAGTCAGTGTTCAAACCGAATACTGTTTCAAAAATTTATCCAAAGCGGATCTTCCATTTCCAAACAAAGACTGCGCCTAATCCATTTTTTTCTATTTTACTCTTCATACTTTCTCAAGTTCGTTAACCCGCTCACAATCTATCAATGACGCTGACTCGTAACTTTTCAAATAGTTCGCGAGTTTGGAACACATTGATATCCATTCGTAAATGCATTAAAAATTTGGCGACTTTTTGCATGACATTGTCATAATACCATCATCAATGCGAATTACCACATGACTTTGATTCAATCACCTAACAGCCAGCCTACAACATTTTTTCATCTTCATGGCTATCAATGAATTTCCAACTTAGAAGAAAAAGATCGACTAAATCAGTGTAGCACGGTATGAGCGTCATAGGCTAAACAAAAACTTTCTTCACTACTTCGCCAAAAAGAAAAGACATTCGTATAAAGGTACAAAAATTACGACAAATCTTGTGAAAAGCAAAGAAAGAAACCTGTCTCCAGATAAAAACAAAGCTAATGGCCAAAGCCCAATGTGAAAAAGCGGTACTGGAGAACGCTAATGGAGCACATGGCGTTGGGCGTCCAATTTCACAAGACCAAGCCGTGTGATGGAGCCCGCAAAGAGAATGGAGGACGATGCGATTCGACCCATATTTCATGTCCGCCTGGAATATATAGGTGAACCAGCCATACGGGCTCGTCACACTTGCTAGACCACTTTTTCAGCTTTTCTTTGGAGTTAGTTTCTAGAGAAAACGCGGAACCCACGACTTGCGTGCGTGTTTGTCTTATGCCATCATTATACCAGTTTCTTCAAAAATGTTAATGTTTTTACACGAAGACAGAGAGAAGAAGAAGATTGACAACAATGGTTAACAATGGTCGCGAGAACCGGCTGTTTTAACAACGATATTTCCGCGTATAGCTCTAGAAATCCTGCCAAAGTAACATACTGGCGCTATAGGTAGTGACTATAGGGAAACCTCTTGTGGCCCATAACACCAATACCTGAGAATTTTGCAGCACCTTTTTATTAGCCCTATTTCGCATAGCCAGCTGCATTTGAGATATCCATTTGCAATTCGTTCAAGCGTGATTTGTGAGTCATGCTTGACACAGCATAGTCAATCTGTATAAGAAATGTGCCATACCATATTGTGTTTGCCCTACATATTTCCCGAGCGCGGACCAAGCCCAAAAACCGCCAATCTCTTAAATCTCGAAAGCAAACGAACCGAAAAACGTATACGTATACATTTATGTGCGTTAAGTGGCTTTTGTCCGACTTATGGCATATAAATGCCGGCGGATATGTCAGTAGAGCGCACGTTCTTTTACTGCTGTTGCTGTAATACAGCGCTGTTGCTACTATACTGCCCGGCTGACTGACTGATGGATTTGGAAAACAATTATTATGCATATGAACAGCTGATTTTGTTTACGGCCATTTCGCCGAGATGCGGTGCGAAATTCCGCGGTTTTTTGCATGCAATTAGCGCATTTAATGCGAAAGAGGGTAAATGCATTAAAAGCGAATGACAGGCTAATGTTAATAGATTAGAATTTGCGGAAAAATGTATCGGGTGTTTGAGGAGAAAAATGACTGTATGACTTCCGTATAATACGCGGCAGTCGGTGACGATGGACGATGTGATGAACATACGCAACATATAACCATAGGTAGGTAACAACAGCTTCCACGATATCGTGGTATTTTGATACTAGCAAGGTTTTTGGTATGTATGGACGTGGACGGGGTCCATTATGCGTTGTGGTCAGTGATTTGTTGAATTTTAATTGGGTTTACAAACGTTGGGGTTATAGGTAGAAGTACTGCTAAAAGGAAAAATATCTAAATGATTGCGTGAAAATGAAATGGATAGAAGTGATGTAGGACATACAGGCTTCTTTTTTAAATAGGCAGAGCTATTTCCCAAAAAAATTGTTCACTCGAAACATTGTGAATTGTGATAGATCGTTTGAAATACCAATTATTTTCACAAGTTAGAATTCCATACAATATATGTATAATGGAATAAATGAAGGTTACAGTTTATTTAAAAAAAAAACCATTGTGAATGTTTGCAAAAAAAAAAACCATTGTGAATTTACATTCACAATATGCACACTGGTTCACAATGATGAAAAGTTATTGTGAATTGCACGATATGTATGTTTCCAAAACAGTTAATCACCTTATTAAAATTCAGTGCGTATAAGAACAATAATTAGAATCGCTTCTACTATAAACATTCTGTCACCGCTTCATCTCCATTCACAATGAATACATACATCAGGCCGACTGAAGTGCTGTTTTGGGCACCGAAACAATGGACTCGGTGAAGATGTGCCCTTAGTCTTATAGAGGATGCTGCCTAAAATGGACGAATTTTGCCTTATGGATAAGCAATCTACCGCAGAGGTTTTAAGTAACACATACGCCTAAATAAAGCATTTTCTAAGTAAGCACATACACCCAAATTCAAAATAACATTGCTCGACATAAGAAAGATTTTTTTTTATTAAGACCAAAAGAAATCATAAATCAATTCGCTTGAAATATATTTATACGCCCACCACTACTGATCTAAGCACAAGCACTCTATGTTGTTACATCTTCTTTCTCCATTTGAATTATCTAAATTCACCGAGAAAGAACTAAACTATACACACATGAAAAATCCATAAATTGTCACCAAATTTTAAAATACCATACTACGAATATATCCGAATTTTTGTGAATTAATCATGCAGACGAAAATCTCCATGCGGGATTGGGAACACAAAATGATCCGCATATTCATATGAGAGAGTGTAATGGACAAAATCTATCATTATCCGAAAATAGAATTTTGTTTATGCGTGTGGGTCATGCATATATGCTCGAATAGTAAAAATTTTTAGACAGGGTCTTTCTTATTCTTTTCGTGTTTAGAAGACGATTGTCAAGGCAAATATGTATACCATGTGGAATGTTTAGTATACTCTAGCTAGAGAAACTGTATAGGAGAATTCGTCACCCACCCTTCTAATGCCGAATGGAATATGTACACAATACCGCAAGATCGAAATGGCCATGATGTGAGACGATGAAATTCATATTAATGACATCATCAATTTTAAGCAATGTGACATGATACGAATATTTTGATTAAATTGTTGGGGGGAAAAAAGAAGATGAAGAAAAAATTCAGTCGATAAAATTAAAATTCTTATATTAAATCTACTTTTAATGAAGAAGGGAATCTCTGGGGATTACTGATCTGTGCTTTGATCTGATCTGACGACAAGGAAGTCATTATGGCGTCTAGATTAAAAAAAATGGTATTTTTGGAAGGTGCCGAAGAAATGATTTTAAGAAGCTTAATGCATTCGGCAGAAAATGGATGAAGAACAAAAGAAAAGTACCTAAAAAAAATTATGCAGTTCGAAATTTCGGTTTATTCTCAAAATTCGTCTTAAATGCAATTTCGAATTTTATATTTGCGGATATTTCGGCTTTTTGGCGACAAAAAATCCCATTGGAGTGTTAGAATCTGAGGGTGGATAATTTTGAAATTGGGGGTTTTATTGGGGATTTTCTAAATGCCATAATGCTTGTTTGCCTTAATTTTAGGATAATGTATCGTGTCCGATTATTAATTCGTCCTTATATTGGTTACCACTTGGTTGAATTACTTGCGTTTACTGCAGTTCGACGACCCCAAAGCTCGTAAAACTTTGATCTTGCTAGCGACTCATTTTTACGCCTTGATCTAGATACGGCTGTTATCCGATAGTCATAATGAATGTACATTATGTTGTTATAATATAAGAATGTGTCACAATAAAAGAAAGAAATTTCAAATACATACGTACATCTTCAAATCAGAAAGAAAATACAAACATTATTTACATTTCTTATGTTATCATCAAATTTGGTAACTTATCTTTCTATCTTAAATGTTACGTACGAGAGGCTTTTGCTAGATCTTGTGGATTGACGTGTATTGCTACACTACTATTTCCTATGTTTCTTACAATTAAATAGCATTTCCACGCCAAATTAACAATTTTTTCCAGATGACGAGGGTGCGAAATCTGCTGGTATTGCGCGAAGATTGATGACATGGCTCGTCTATAGGCGGAACAACGGGTGTAGGTCTAAGTAAAGTAGGGCTGTGGGAATTCGACCCCTGTAGCCCACTACCAGTTAAAAAGACGAAAGAAATCATGTTTAGGTTAGCTTGCTTATTGCTCGTAAGTGATAGTCCCCAGACAGTGCTCCTCTTATCTATTACTCCATCACGAAAAGAATCCCGTTCAACGTCAATTGATTTTTTTACGAACAAAATACTATCAATTTATATATTACCAGCCACATAAAAGAAGATGTTGGACTTCCCAATATGTTTCTGTACTTTATCTCCAACCGATATCGGTCCGAAGGTACAAAGGATTCTGGACGTACAGGTAAACAATTTTATTTATTTTTCGTCACCGGAAAATTTAAAAAGTTAAAGCGACTGTCACAAAACAATTTTGGTAGAATTCGCGGACTTGTATGTAATGAAACAACCCCCAAATTTTCCCTAAGGTTCCCCTTAAAGTTTCCCCTAAAAATGTTATCCCCCGAAATTCCCGTAAGAGGTTGAAAACCCACTGCATTTAGGGGACTTTCCCCTAATCTGGTAACACTGTCATCGTACTTTTTATTGGTGATCTGAGACGAAACTAGTAAAAGCAGCCAAAACCGGTTAGTGGCCAACTTATGCAGGGTGTCCCATAAGTCAACGTCAAGCCGAAAGTTAATGATAGCATACATGGTACCCGCTTTGAAAAAAATGTCAAAAGAATTTCAGTCGCCTCTATTTACAGTTATACGAAATTAAAAGAAAGTCGAAAAAATGCACGCTTTGTTTTAATTGTTCACGCTCTGTAACTGTAAATAATGCTAAATATTTCTCAAATTTTACTTTTGCACTATAACGGTTTCTGTTGAGTTGACTTTTGCACCTAATTTATAATAAAACGACAACGCTGATTCTAAACATTCAATCCGGGTTTCCCCTATACGTCTGGTTTTAGAGATATCGGGGTTTTTTTTAATTTTACGCAGTATGACTAAACCTCCCCTTAAAAAACTACTTTCGTTTAAAGGTACATGGTTGCATCCTTGTGCAGTGCTTTTACTACTTGTATACAATCAAATTAAAAGCAACAAGAGAAATAAATTCATCTCTCCGTGGATTTTTCGTGGGAAGTTTTGCAATTACCAGTCCATTTTTAAGCCTTTGTTCCAGTATATTAACCTATTATTATGCTCTAAACTGTGTTATGGCAGCCTCTACCATCACTCGTCCAAAGTGGCTCAACAGTCCGGCCTCGTTTTGCTAAATGTGGCAGTTATACCTGTCTAAGTCAGAGGCAAAAAATAAGCCCCTTTGTTCACTTGGCTTATCATGCCTATTTTAAAACTCCAATTTATAATCAGGATAAATGGTGGGTCCTCATTAAGTATCCTGTGTCGAACATTGGCGGCCCTGGACGAAAGCAAAACGACTTCGATTGCCATTTGGTGTACCAATGATTTGGCGAGAGCCCTCAAGCCACTCAAGCGATCTAAGTAGATGAATTTCCGGAAAATCTTAGAGACGTGAGTGATGATGAGAAGGAAGAGCGATTTCATCAAGATTTTAAAATCATGGAAACTCGATATCATGGCAGATGCGATGCGAATATGATGGCGGACTATGGTCGGGGTATAAAAAGGGACTGTCGTCAAATTGAGCACACCGGAAAAAGCTACAAAGCTACGAAAGTTTTTGCCATAAATTTGTATAGTAGTTCTAGGGTAATGTTGTTACGGTGAAAAATCAACATTTATAAAAAAATGCAACGAGTTTGGTTCATTTTGATTTCAATGAAGAGAAGGTTTGCATGGGGGCCAATATTTGAGGCCCTTGTTTTCTAAAACTGGACTTATGGGCGAAAAACGGTTATCGTTTCCGGATTCTACGACCAAAAATTAGCTAGAAACTAATATCAGATTGCTGTTCCCCTGTTGGCATTGGCGTTTTAATGCTTTTTGAAACCATTTGGAGAGGCCCAGACCATCTGGCTACAGCCCTGGGGAGCAATATATTTTCAACCAAATTAAACACATCATAAAAAATGAAATCTGCTTATCATATACGCTCCCTTCTATGCGACTACTAATTTGCTTTAAAGTCTTACCAGTGGCGGAGTGTCACTACCGACTACTGCCCAAGGGCGCCAAAGACAATAAATCCAATCCTGGTTCGGAGTTGTATACATACTTACATTAAAAGACACATAATTTGTCTCGATGTTTTCTTTCTGCTGAATAGTATCACTTTGCGAATAAAAAAAAATAATCCAAAAACCCTGTTGACTGTTGAACACCGTTGACTTTTAAATTTATTGACATTCGCAGTCAATGCAGCCACAATTTCATCATGTGATATTTTATAGTAAACGTTAGTCTTCATTGTAATGTTTGATCCCTGTAGTTCCTCTAGGATTAGCTTAGATTCAATGTTTTAGATATATTTCCGAAAATCTGTGCGTTTCCTCGTTTAAACAAGCGTAGACTTCTTTGAGAGGCACGCATCCATAGGGATTTTTTGCAATTCATTTTGCATCATAAAAGCTTGAAATTCACATCACAGACGGCTATCTCGTTAAATGTACCGATAAGAAATATTTCCAAAAATCGTCCACGGAAAGCAGATCATTTAAAAGTTTGACCAAACTATCGAGAAGGCGAATTAATGGAGACATTTAACGATTTTTGGCCGCAAATTCACGGCTCGCGAGCCGTGTTTTGACAGTGGCACGGCTCTCGCTCGTCATGAGCTTCCCATATAAGCCAATGCATTTGTATGTCTCGAGCTTGTGAGCCGTTTTCGCGTCGTTTGAATAAGCCTTAAAGATATCTTCCCAAAACAAAAAAAATTTTTTAGCTAATTTTGACCTTTGACCCCTCTCTTATATGAAACAATCGGGACTTTTTGGAACTCAAATCGGAGCCGCGCCCTAAGGGGTGCACAAATTTGTGAGAAATTTGGCCTTTTTTTTTAGAACTCTATGGGCTACAAATTTAACACTTTTCAGTGAACTTTAACGTTATAGAGATTTAAATAAAACTTTTTTTTTACCAATCCTTACGCTCTAGCATGGACATGAACTCACGTCCTTCTGTTTATGTACCGTAATTGCTGATCTCATGTTACATCTGCAAAAAATTGTTCTTGTACTATGGTAATTCAAGAGAATTTCGCAAATAATTTTTTTCTTGTTTTTGTTTGTTTTTCCACGCGAAATCTGCGTTCTTTGCCAAAATAATTTCGCATATTTTATGCATGCACATATGTACGAGTATACACTCTATTAGAAAAATATAAAACTGAAATATATCTTGCGATGATTTCAACCGATTATGTGCTAACGAACAAAATAAATCGGTCCATTGATTTTTCGCCGGGCATACTATAGCATACACCAAACGGAAAAAAAGATTTAAATTTCGGATACATTTTACTCTCGCATGCAAATATCCATCATTCCGAGAAGCATCTATACATAATAAAAAAAAGTATATTTTGCTATTGGCAAAAAAGAAGCATAAAAATGCGCTGAAGGAGAATGTCCATCTAGTCTAGTCTGACATTAAACGATCGGACCCCGGACGGACGACCATATGGTTGCCGCATGTTGCAAACTCAATAATGATGATGATCAAATTTTATCTATGTATTCGAAATTTGAATTAAATGGTCGTTAAAAATATTTTACGAACGACGGATAAATAAATAAAAGTATCTAATGTTTCCGGAAATAGTCTTAATGATTTTTCGGTGTATGCAATTTTTGTCTTGAAGGTGTGTTTATATCAGGTCACATTGGACATTTGATGCGTTCCTGATGTACAGTGGTAAAGTGGCAATGAGTCAACGTTCTATAGAGATACTTACTAGGATTTGGGGAGCACTGTTTTTTTTTTTCATTTCATAGAATCGACACAAACAAGCAAGTTTTAAGCCAGTGGCGTAACGTTTTTCAGATTGGTTGTGTTCGAATTCGAAACGGCGGCCCTTTTTTATACAGTCGAATTTACGATTTATTTGATATCTACATATACAGGGTTATTGGTTAAGTCGACCTATTCCCTGCAACACGTTATAATAGGGGAAAAATGCAACAAAATGAGGCCATAAATGTTAGGCCGATTTTCAACGGTCACTGAGATATTTGAATTTTTAGGTTTTTTTTTAAATAACCTCGAATTTTACCATTTAAAGTAAGAATTAAAAAAAACTACTAAGGTAATGGGTTAAAACTTATTTTTGGATTTTAGTCAACACTATAGCACTTAATCATTTAAAATTTCAAAAACCCATCACAATTCCGGAATTTTTAATTTTTAATAAAAAAAAATTATCTTAAATTTTTTTAAAGTTGATTTTTAATATAGTATTACTAAAAAAAATTATATGACAGACCACTGAAAAAACATACTCGTGTTGTCAGCTTTCCAAAAAGGTGTCAATGTCAATACAAATGTTTGAAATAATTGAAACAGTTAGCTGCAACTTGTTCGGGGACCATAATTTCGTTTGATAAAAAACGACAAATCCATGAAACAATAAAAACAAGTCTGTCAAGTTAGCACTACCACTGTAAAATTTCGACAAACGCTATAGTGCATTAAATGTCGCGATTTTGTCGTAATTCAATGGAAAAAGAAAAAAAATTGTCGCGCCCCTCCTTCCCCTTAAAAACTACCCTTAAGTGCATTTGAGCCTCAGTTAACCAAATTCGAGTTCCAAGAATCTCCCCAATGCTAAAGGTGTCCAGTAAGATATCACAGGGGCTGCTTAAGAGATTTCCACCCTGAAAAAAATTGTCGCGCCCCTCCTTCCCTTAAAACCTACCCCCGTCAAGTTAGCACTACCACCACGGTAGCGGCCACTTCAAGCATTTCCGTAAAACAAAAAGTATCCATTTAATTGTCGCAGAAACCGAAAGGGGTGGTAGTGCTAACTTGACGGGGGTAGTTTTTAAGGGAAGGAGGGGCGCGACAATTTTTTTCAGGGTGGAAATCTTTTAAGCAGCCGTAGTGAGAGTTTACTGGACACTTTTAGTATTGGGGCGATTCTTGGAACTCGAGTTTGGCGAACTAAAGCTGAAATGCAATTAGTGGTAGTTTTTAAGGGGTAGAAGGGGCGCGACAAATTTTTTGAAGCGTGCAATATGCCTTTCGGTTCCTGCGACAATTAATTGGATACTTTTTGTTTTACGGAAATGCTTGAATTGGCCGCTACCGGGGTGGTAGTGCTAACTTGACGGGGGTAGGTTTTAAGGGAAGGAGGGGCGCGACAATTTTTTTCAGGGTGGAAATCTCTTAAGCAGCCCCTGTGATATCTTACTGGACACCTTTAGCATTGGGGAGATTCTTGGAACTCGAATTTGGTTAACTGAGGCTCAAATGCACTTAAGGGTAGTTTTTAAGGGGAAGGAGGGGCGCGACAATTTTTTTTCTTTTTCCATTGAATTACGACAAAATCGCGACATTTAATGCACTATAGCGTTTGTCGAAATTTTACAGTGGTAGTGCTAACTTGACAGACTTGTTTTTATTGTTTCATGGATTTGTCGTTTTTTATCAAACGAAATTATGGTCCCCGAACAAGTTGCAGCTAACTGTTTCAATTATTTCAAATACAGTCAAACCTGTTAATCGGACCACTCTATAATCGGACCACCTTCTAATTGGACCACCCTTGGTCAATTTTATTTGGTTTTTCATACAAAATAACCTTTATAAACGGACCACCTCTTAATCGGACCATGGACCACGATCGGTGACTCCAATTAGATGGATCAGTACTAGACGTACCTCCACAATCGGACCAGCCACTGGATAAATCTCCAAAATCGGACCAAAACTTCAAATTGATTCTTACTTGAGCAGTACGAGGAAATTTTTGAGCAACAGACAGGCAACGTGGCAAGACATTTTGTTGACTAAAAAAATCTTAGAAATTTCGTTACTACATTCACTTTAATTTCGATTCCAATGAGCTATATTATTTCCCATGACCACGGGAAATTTCGTAGACAGCATCAACCATTGAATCAGTGTTGGGAAGATGCAGTGGTGAGACAATTCTGTTGAGTTTCTGAGACAAGAAGATGCAAGTGAAGTTAAAGGGAGGATTGATTGAACCATTAACCATGACTTTGATTATAGAAACGCTTGATAAAATATTGAAGAATATTCAAAATTTCGGTGGAACTGCGTGTGGGGAGAATTTATAATAAAAAAAAACTCACAAATGAGTTACGCTGTTGAGCGGTTTCAAAACATTAATTGCATAGGGCATAGGTAACCTTTGTACAAGTTCAATGTTCATGAATAACGTTTAAAAATTATTTCATTCATTTTTTGTACTTTTCTGGCATCCCTTAGTAATCGGACCACCTGCTAATCGGACCAAATTTGATCGGTCCCGTCAGTGGTCCGATTAGACAGGTTTGACTGTATTTATATTGACATTGACACCTTTTTGGAAAGCTGACAACACGAGTATGTTTTTCCAGTGGTCTGCAGAGTCCGTGTCATATAATTTTTTTTAGTAATACTATATTAAAAATCAACTTTAAAAAAATTTAAGATAATTTTTTTTTATTAAAAATTCCGAAATTGTGATGGGTTTTTGAAATTTTAAATGATTAAGAAATGTCTGCTATAGTGTTGACTAAAATCCAAAAATAAGTTTTAACCCATTACCTTAGCAGTTTTTTTTAATTCTTACTTTAAATGGTAAAATTCGAGGTTATTTAAAAAAAATCTAAAAATTCAAATATCTCAGTGACCGTTGAAAATCGGCCTAACATTTATGGCCTCATTTTGTTGCATTTTCCCCCTATTATAACGTGTTGCAGGGAATAGGTCGACTTAACCAATAACCCTGTATAGGGCAGTGTTCGCTGAATGAAATTGCTTTTCTCAGTTCCTCAATCGTTTTTTTTTCGTTTTAAATATTTTTACGAAACGAAATTATAATTCTCAAATCAAATTTTAGTAAGCAATCCTCACAGTTTTTTTTTGTATCAGTGAAATGAAAAATTTCTGTTGAATCGCTACACAACAAGGAACTTTCTAATCGCCACTTTCTAGCTGTAGGTACTTGATTTTTAATTTTAATCCAATTTTTCTAATTTTGCGGCATTTTGAGTGTACAGATATTGATAAATTTCTAGAGTAACTGATTGGGAAACCCACCAATAAGAAATAATTTATTTGAAATGGAAATTCGTCGATTTGTTCTGCGGAAATTGGTCAAAGTGATTGGAAAAATGTATTAATTAGACATGAACATTCACACAATTTAGAAATAGGAATTCATCAATTTGAAACGGAAATCAATTAACACAATTTTGAAATTCGTCAATTCGACATGAAAATTTCGTCGAATTAAATTGGATGACACCAGCACCATGTTTTTGAAAATCGACAATTTGTAACAGAAAATCGTAGACCAGATTTTAAATTCGCCAATTTTTAATGAAATAATTTTGAAATTCGTCAGTTTGTTATGGAAATTCTTTAATTTGAAAAATCGTCAAGACAATTTGAAAATTCCTTATTTTGATTTGGATATTCGCGAATTTGGCATGGAAATTAACCAGTTACAAATGGAAATTCGGCAACATAATTTGATGCATTTGAAATGAAAATCCGTTTTTATGATTTACAAATTCGACAATTTGATCAGGAAATTCGTTATTAGAAAATTTGTCAACGTGATTTGAAAACTAAAATCAATTTGACATGGAGTTTCGTAAATTTTAAATTCACAAACGTGTTTTGGAAATTCGTGAACATGGTTTGAAATTTGTCGATTTGAAATAGAAATTCGTCAATTAGAACTTCGCCAACATGTTCTTGAAAAGGTGTTGGTATCAACACAAGCATTATTTTTAATTTTATATTAAGGCATGAGTCGGCAGCATTAGTTTGGTACTTCTGATCATGCGGGTTGACTACCTTTTTGTGCCCTTGGGTAATGAGCATTCATATTTGAAACAAATATGGTTCTCGGCCCTTTTGCCTTGGGAATCCCGTATTCCAATGAACACAAGGAATGAACCATGAATTAATTCTAAAAACATGGAACACTGTACGTTACGCCGCTCCACTGTCTTAAGCTGAGCGAAGGTTAGCTAAGGAGATTGGTCACAAGTATGTAATTCAAATCCTAAAATGTTTGACTAAATCCTAAAATTTAATCTATACCCAAAATAATTTAATTATTTTCTTCCGTTTACATAAATATTTTCAATTGAATTTTTTAAATTCTAGGACAGTTTACTTACACACTTATGTGTATTTAGCCTGTTCATTGTGGGCCTATCTATACAAGATGCAGAAGATTTTCCATCGGAAAGTCGCAATGCGATACACGGGAAGCAAACACTTTTTGTTCTAAAAACTTTGTTGTTTCTTTTAACAACCTTATTACTAGTTAAGGCACATTTTTTCACCAGCTGATTGGACTCTGCATCTCTCTGCTCTAACTGGGAAGAAAATCGAGTTTTAAGACAGATTTATAATCACTGCGCCCTGGCACACCTTCGTTTGCCTTGATTTCTAACTTTGTATCTTATCAATCATGTAAGTGAACACCCATGTGTGCGTACGTATCTCCACAAAAGTCACTGATAACCAGTTATCAACATCCAGTAATAAATCGATTTGATATCAGATTTTCTAAAGTTTTTCTATTTCGTTCATTCGTTACGACATCACGCAACACCAACTCATAGATATTCTGAAATCAATCGTAGATAAAAAAAAAAAACATATTTCCACCACCATAGGTATGTTTGAGAGTTTTGACTTACGTTTCTATGAGTGTAAGCATACTCGCGTATATGATACCGAAAAAAACTACCAAAATCAACACATTTACAATCGAAGAGAAAAAAAAGTTCGTTTACCTTCTACATATATTTCTCATGAATAGCCATTTTAACGGCATTCGGACAACTGAATTTTTAATTAGATTACGTTTTTTTGGTAGGGAAAAAAAACGTCAGTCATCGCTTTTATAGTAAAATAATAGCGGTATAGAATTATTGTGTATGCGATGACGTTTGTGAGATAAATTGTTCCATTTATTGGAGGAAAAAACATTTCGCGTGATCTGGAAATGCTATATTAGTTCCTGTTAAAAATAAGTAATTTTTGAGTCCTTCTGCCTGAATTTACTGAACTGCTTGAAGCTGAAGGCAACATGCAATGCATCGTGAATTCCATATAAATTATAGACAAGAATTCGCCAGCCCTCAGTCGGAATTGTAGTCGATGCTAGGATTGCATCCACATTTAAAAAAAGTAAGTAAGTGCATAAGTAGTGGTTAGAATGGGTTGATGTTGCAATAGCAGACTCATAAGATTATCGCTCAGCGATCGTAGTTCAGCAACCAATTCTAGCACCCCGTTCACATAGCAAGCGATGCGATGCGATAAGAAGCGAGAAGCATCCCATCGCAAGAAAAAAAACTTCTTAGCATTTAAATGGTAACCAGCACGAACCTGCTTGTATCATTCAGACTGCTTACGATGCGACGTGGCGGGTTGTGCGATGAGGAACTTTTCCATGACGAAACGGCGTGTTTTTTTCAGCAGCTGAAAAGCGCATTGCCGCCGATGAAATCGTCTATTAGCGACATGGGAGATATGATTTGTGTTTGGATCGACTTCCTATAGTGGCATGGTGTATTTTATGTTTGTAAACATATAAATGGAGAGGTTGGTTTCGTGCTGTTTGGCAGGGAGATAGAGAGGCTGGATTTGTGTTTAGATCGGCTTCCATTACCATGGGGAATTTATATATATATACATACATACGTGTCGGATGTGCAAGTATAGTGTTATAGATTTGTAGAAATTAAATGAATGGATAGTCGTGGGTAATACAATAATGGATTGGTCTACTAAAACAGCCTTTGTGAAAATTTACAGTGCTGTCCAACTCAGTTTGTAGCGTACGCGTACCCCCAAAAAAAGAAGACATTGGGATTTTACAAGAACTGTTGTTATACAAATCAGTAGCAGAACCCGGTTTGTAGCGTATTGTATAAGAAAATTTCGGACGGTGCATGTACATACATATTTGGAATGAATTATTGAAGGTAGCGGTGGATAGATCAGTTGTGGAAATTTGGAATTAGCGACCCAAATTTACCTTAGTGTTTCTGCCACGCCGATTGGACGGTTGTTTCCCCGAGAAAACAGGGGACCCAATTTTTTTTTTTGCTTTTGATCTCAAATTTGGAATTGGCGACCCAAAACTACCTTAGTGTTTCTGCCACGGCGATTCGGCGAGTATTTCCTCGAGAAAACATGAGTATCATTCCGGGATAGGCAGCCCAAAAAAAAATTTTCTTGTTTTTTTTTGCCTCAAATTTGGAATTAGCGACCCAAAATTACCTTAGTGTTTTTGCCACGGCAATTGGACGCGTATTTCCCCCAAAAAAAACAGGGAGACCTGTGCAGTGCAGCATGACCGAGTTAGTAGCGTACTAAAAAAAATATTTTAGCGGTAATTTGATTTCGCTTGATTAGCTGTTCTATCTTATTATTCAATGAAACCTACAATAATTTTTTCGCCAAATTCAAACCCCGCTCGAAATTACTTTTCAACTTTTCAGAAAAGAGTACGCGTACGCTACAAACTGGGTTTCATTGCACTGCATGTTTCCATAAATTACCTATTTCACCCATTCATGTATATGTTAACAACAACTGATCTGAAATCATGCCCATATCAGTAACAAACAGCGGAAAACCGCACGCACTAGCGCCGTATAAAATCCCCTTGAAAAAATTAGATTTTCTTGCCATCGAAACAAACCGCATTGTCATTGCAACAAATCGCAACGGATAGCATCGCCCGGTCCGGTCCGGAAAAGCTCGGCGTCATACTGTATGTGTACGCGCATCCCGCAAGGAGGTCAGTGTCCTTGTGGCACAGGCCTTTGGTGGATTGCGACACCACGTACCTGAGCAGCGCAGGGAGGCCCCTGGTATGGTTGATACGCCATGGCGTGGATCTGTACAAAGACCGTCCGGGCGATGACGTTCCCGAGCTCCCTAGTCATGTATGGGTGACACAGCATGGCTGACTTTTTCCCTATTCCTTCGAAAAGTCAGCCATACCAGCTTACACGACGCAGTGCTTCCTCGTAGGGGAGAAACACATTATAAGCGTACGTGTCCAGTCTCGGAGCTGGCGGCTTCGCATAACCCAAGCCACGAAGGGGCTAGTTAGGGAGAATGGCCTATGCGCCTATACCTAGCTGGTTTGTGGATTGACGGCCTGAGTCAAATTGCTGCTTAGTAAACGGACGGAGGCCAGACCTATGTGAACGGTAGCGCTTACGAGTCTGCTTTAGGGCTCTCGTCCACTGCAAGCGTAAACTTGAGCGGCGCGGCGCTCCAGCGGCAAAGCTTTCACAAAATGTGCGGAAAAGCTTTTACAAGTAAGCACATCTTCCACTGGAAGAGCTATTTAGTCGCTTGTAATCTGCAAAGGAGAGTGTAGTGTTGCTCGGATGTGCAGATTAGCGATTAGTATTGCGAAAATTATTTATATTATATTATAACACATTAGGGCCGGGTTTCTGATAGTCTATATTCAGTACATGTCGGCTGGTTAGTCTTATCGCATAAAGAAGACACACACTATATTCAGAAAGCTTTTCCATTGTATTGAATGGAATTTTTGTTTATTTTACATAGTTACGCCATATTTTGCTTGGTTACGCCATCATCTTAGATTGACAAAATCGTTGCGCACTTTCATCCAACAGCGTAAATAAGCAAAAGATAACATAACTATGAAAAATTAACAAAAATTCAATTCAATATAATGGAAATTATCAAGGTAAATACTAGCCCGGCGGTGGTACCGGCTACCCCGCATATCCCATAGTGGGGAATGTTATTGTTAGAAGGCAGTTCGTAAAGAGAGTTCGTATGTACTCTCGACTCACGAATTTGCTGTGCGCATGTGCTGCTTCTGTTGTGCGTATAGTCAAAGTAAAGCAAATTCCAGTTGTGAGAGTTGGAATGCACTCTCGGTAAAATTCGGAAAAGCTTTAAACGCGAGAGCGCCGCGCGGCTCGAAGCAGGTAATGGACGGCAGGCGTTAAGCCGACGAGTAGTAAACAGGCATAACGATCCTGCCGAATTCGTTAGGTCTACCGAAAGGGTGCCAAGGGAGGATCACACCTGCTATTGAGAAATCTTTAGCGAATAGTGTACCTCGGGGATGGGCGTGCCCAGGGGACCATGGTCCTTACCTATCTAGGCGTTGGACTCGAGGGGGTTTGTGGTGTTAGCAAGCCGACCAGCTAGAGTCGCATCCCAAGGTGGGGTTCCAAAGGGAGGCATCCCGGCGGAGAACAACCTTCCGGCTATCAGTCAGATAAATCTTGTCGTCCCGCACGGGAGGGAGGTTACGGCCACCTGGCTCAGGAACTCTCAATGACAAATGCGAGGTAGACGCAGGATGGATGTATGTGTACGCGCACTGTTTTCAATTTTTTTTATGTGTTTTTCCACGACGGTCAGGCTGCATGTACAAAAAGGATCGCGTGACTGTTTTCTATACATATATGTACATGCACAGTCGCAATCGTTACTCATCCGAAAACATTGCACGAATTGCCCCACGATCATCGCCTGACAAGGCCAACGACGCTTGGAGGAACACAGCTTCATGTAAAATATATGCAAGTATGTAGTTCTCAATTCCTGTCGCTAAGCGATGATCACTCTGTGATGATCATATGAGCCGTCACTTGAAACACAAACCTAACTATGGTCGCTGAGTGATCATCGCATAAGTCATCGTCTGTAGCGTCATTTGCCTAAATTTGGTAGTTCCCAAATTATAAAAAAAAATCGAATGTACAGTGTGTTGCAAAAGTTAAAATTCACATTTAGTATCTATAGGGATCGGATATTCGATGTGCTTCGAAATATCACTATGAATGAGACCTTTCCTTGGTAATTTGCTTTACACCTGCAGTGAGAATCAGAAAGGAAAAACCTTCAGCGCCGAATCTGCGTAGTAGTGTTCCAAGCTGGAAGTTGAATATTGAAGAGCGTGTTAAGAAAGCCTACGTAGTTTTCTACGCCTGTAGGACAGCCCTCAATGGGGCGTTAAACCAAATGTAGTTAGTACTCTGGCTTTATACAGCAGTGGTACGTCCCATGCTGACGTATGGAGCACTTGTGTGGTGGCCAGCGCTTAGCAGAGAGTACAATATAACGAAACTGGGTAGGGTGCAAAGAACGGCATGTCTTTGCATCACAGGGGGTATGCGAACATGCCCGAGGGATGCGTTGAATGCAATCCTGCATCTTCTACCAATCAACCTTTTTAATAACTGGCGGCATGTAGCGCGGTAAGGCTTAAAGAGTCCGGTGGCTAGACCTCCAAGCCATATGGTCACGCTGATATCCTCAACCAGCTGCCACTAGATGAGATCAAGGCTACAAAAGACTCTGCAGTGACTACACTGAGTCTTGGGAATGCTGTCAAAATTCCGACTAGGTGCGAATGGGGTACGGGTGAGGCAGTAGGGGATTACGAAATCTCTATTTTCACAGATGGATCTAAAATGAGCTGCGGTGTAGGTTCAGGAGTCTTTTGCGATACACTTAACATCTCTGAATCCTACCGTCTTCCTGACCATGCTAGCATTTTCCAGGCGGAATTGTTTGCAATCATGAAGGCCTGCCTCGCACCTCGGAAATATTCAAGACAGCCAAAACATAGCCATCTGCTCAGATAGTCAGGCGGCTATTAAGGCACTTAACTCCGCGAAGATATCCTCTAAGCTTGTCAAATGCTGTGAGGAGACGCTAAACAATCTTGGTAGAAAGCATTCAATCACACTAATTTGGGTGCCTGGACATACGAATATAGATGGCAATGAGCTGGCAGATGAGTTGGCCAGTAAAGGGGCCTCTATGGACACCTCCTATGAGGAGCGCGTACACGTTCCGATGTCAACTGTCAAGGGACAGATTTCCTTGCATTATCTTACGATTGCAGGCGGTTACTGGCGAAACATAAGAACTTGTGCCATATCACGGAAGTTATGGCCATCATATGACTGGAAAAGGACGTCCGAGATTCTAACAAGACCGCGGAAGGATATCGCCAGACTTACAGCAGTTATTACGGGCCATTGGCCAATAGGGGACCATGCGGCCAGGTTGGGTATACCTCACTTGTCGAAGTTGCGACAACGCAAATGAGAGAGAAACTATAACTCACTTTCTCTGCAAATGCCCAGGTCTCGCTAGATCCCGCTATCGAATGCTCGGTCGTGCGTTTTTTGATAGTCTAGAGCAGACGTGTCAAACTCGCGGCCCGCGGGCCACATGCGGCCCGCCTTGCAGTTCTGTGCGGCCCGCGTGTATCAATACAAAAATGTTGAAATTGGTAAGGTGAACAAATTAAGCCGTTGAACTCAAGTCTACAAAAATTCCTAAAACTCGTCAATGGCTTATGCAAGATTATTTTAGGATTTTTTTCTCCAAATACTACCAACAATTTGAGGTCGGTTATTTGATTTTATAAGACAGCTCATCTTTTTCGTACAGGGCAATACTAAGTCTCTTCATGAAACTGTTCTGTCCCGAAATGCAGTTAATAAAAAATTGGTTGGCTTTACTGAACATATATTGAGATTTATTTGGTAAAATGGCAAAGCTTTAAAAACTACAGAAATCTTGGGATTGTTAACTAAATCACCTGGATGTGAAATTACAACATAATAATCACAGCTCAAATGCCTGATTTTTAAACCTATACTTATCAAGCTGTATTGGTCCATGAGTTTGTACCATATCACAAACAAATTATTGTCTCTTTATGCCACTATTCTGCTTAATTTAATTTAATCTGACTATTTGGTTATTGTGGGTGACCTGGAGGACTGGTGCTAAATTTTTTTTTATCATCTGTCCCAAATCATGTTATTCACAAAAAGTGGTTACTTGAAGCTCAATCATATTTTCACGTTTTCGCTTCTTGTCTTAATTGTTTAATGTTCTTGAAGTACATTTTCCAAAGTTCTCACGGATAATCCCAAAGCCGCTAACAGTGATTCCCAAACGGCGGGCCCCCCTAGGGAGGCGTGGCGGCTAGGGAAGGGGGCGCGGGCACAACTCTAATATTGATACCATTAATAAATTAGGGCTTGCTTGTCATAATTAATTATGGTTTTCTAGCGAACTTCTTTCGAAATATGTACACCGATTGGTTGTTGCAAAGCTTTGCAAAATGGCAAAAATTGTATTTTCGTCGATTAATTCGCTGCTACAAAATCCATTTGATGAACACCGCTGAGAATATTTTAGGTCGAGAAAAAAATAAAAAATCTCTTGATACGGCTGATATAGTCTCTAAATGTTTTTTTTTTTTTAATTTACAGATTTTGATCGCTCCAGTAATATCAATATCAATTTTGCTCATGACAAAATTCAGGATGCGGAAATCATGAAATTTAAATAATACTTCCTAAAATTCAGTAGTTCCAAAATATGGGCTGCACACAAACAAATGTTCAAACAATTTAAATTGCGGCAATGGATTCCTGGATGAAACTTATGTCCAAAATTAAAGCATTCCTTGCCCATGGAATAGGGGGGGAGGATCAGCAGATCTCGCAAGGGGGGGGGGGCACGAACTGGATCACCACTGCGCTAAAGTGATCCAGACTTTCTGTCACATTTTAAAAGTAATATTCTGTAATCAAATTTCGTAATACGATTATAGAAAAGTTTTTGAAATTTTCCTCCTGCGGCCCACCTAAACTTGACGAGAGTCTTATTTGGCCCGGGCCAGGTTTTGAGTTTGACACCCCTGGTCTAGAGGATGCGTCGGAGGCGAAAATAGGGGAGCTGCTTCAGTTCCTCAATTGTACTGCGTGGCTCTAGACGCCTCTCCACTCATGACATTTAACCTTCTGTAACCTCCTTCTTTATTAGTTTAACGGAATACGTGGTTTCAAAACGGCGCCTTCTGCGCTAATTGGGTTTCTGGTCTGCTTGAACTAAGCCACCACTTTTACCTACCTAGTGTTCAAAGCCGAACTATTTTTAGGTTACCTAGAGCCAAAAGGACTCCTTGAATTAATAGCTTGAAAATTGTGGAAATACTAGAAAATTTAATTGAAGGGTTTTAGAAAAAAAAAGTGCACTACTTGCAATATACTTTTCTACTTTCCCGGTCAATTCTATATAATGAACGCTACGCACATAACATCTGATCATCAGGATCCTGTCAGTATAGTTCCCACATCATGGGTTTTCCGCATACGCTTTCTCTGCAAATTGTACCTAGTCAGAAGCCTGTACAGTCTGTACCTATATCCATAATGCATCATGTTGTGACTTCGTTCCATAATACATCACCATCCAAATCGGGCGTAAATATATGTGAAAAACAATCGAATAAATTTTCGGTTTTCTCGATAATTTTGGACAAAAGAAATCTGGATTTCTTGCATGGACATGGTTATCGTCATCGTGTCGCCTGCGCCTACAATCCAAGTAAGTATGTTATGCGAACCGAACAACCACTATCCACGGCATATCCATATCCATTCAAGGCAATAAGCACAGTTTGTCGTCCAATTTCTCACCATTTATTTTTTCGCCTGTTTTTTCGAAATTTACCAGATATACTCGTACTACAACCCAATTTTCATCAACAATTGTACAAGAGTGTCCCGTATCAGCAGGAGGGAGGCAGCAACATTGTCCGAATGGGTAATGCGTGGTCAACGGCAGGCGTTTGTCGAACAACAATAATTGCTCAATTTCTCATGACCGATTGGCATTACAAAAATTAAATGTTTATATGTATGTGGCACAGACTATACTCATATGCTCGTTGCTCGTATCATGACACATGATATCTGCCAAGAGTCGCGAAACTAAATGCATTGGCATGAGGTGAAATCACATATGGAGAGCAGAGCGTGCTGATACTGCTGTGCTGACCGTTGGCTGCAAGAATCAACGGTATATACACAATCATTGGTCTTCTTGTGCTGCTGCTGGTAATTCACCATATTCGGAAGTGACTTATCAGAAATTCAGATAAACGAGTAAATCGTCGTATATTTATGTCCAGTTGATATGGGCTCAATCATATTATATGAGGGTACTGGCAATAGCCGATTCAAGAAAGCAACCGCATAGTGCGTGCGTGGCCAGCTACAGCATTTTATAAAAAAAAAACACAAGTCTGGGCATGACCATATTGTCATATAGTTCAGTACACGGTGCTTAATCATTTATCAACGCAATCGAGTATACGTATGATCGCAGAGCAGTAACCGGAAACTTGATTGAGTTCAACAGGTAAAACATACGCTTGTTGCTTGGACATGCGTGCGCGTATGTTGGCTAATAAACGCACATTCACGCATTAATTTCGTGGTTCATGTGATGTGAGTCATGAACGGGAGGGAAGGGTTATCGATCGTGAGAACAATAAAAACTTGGTTAATTCAAGAGCTTTAAATTTGAAGCAATTAAGTCGGGAGCTTTCATTGAATTAGGGTAGAGTGGCATTCAAATTAATAAAAATTAACTGGCGTGGCAGTGACGCACATGTGTTAATGGCACCTAATTTCCACGGTTTGTAGAGGTGTTGAGATCAACAGTACGCTCTGCAACGAGCGCTCCCTTGACATCTGAGTGAGATCATAGTCCGTACACGACCCATTGTGCATTCGGAAAACACTATGAACGGAATCCGGCCACGGTGGGACTCGAACCCACAACTCAATGCTGTGGTTTTGTCTGAACACAGCTTGACTATGTATGGTTTTCTATACAGATTCCCTTCACAATGACTAAAGCTGACCTACAAAAATGTTTTGCTCTCTGAATTTCTTGTTTACGTCCGTTTAATTCACAACAAAAAGTATACCTGAAACCACCATACTTACTCATTCAACAATTCCTTAATTTCGTATTCAGAACGGATGGCTGTTTTGTCGTGGAAAAAGCGGCAAATATATATGTTCACATGTTTTGTATTTGTAATATTACAATCAACATGCCCTGGCCTGATGGTGATGGCATACCCATACAACACATTCAGAGAAATGACATGTCGCGATTAAATGCGTTTTCTACCTATTGTTGGTGTACAGTAGTAATAAATTAATTCATTCATTCACCAATATTATGATTGTATTTTGCCCCTTTTTGGAGAATTAAACGTTCTTCATCGCATGCGATATTAAATGCAAGCAAGCAAAGGCAAAGATATATCATCCACTCGGGGCACCATATTGTTCATAATAGAGGCTTGGACAAGCACATTTTAATTTGGGGTTACTTTCAGCTTCGGCTTGTGAACAATCCAACTAACTGATGACAACGGACTTGTGCCTCGCATCACTAAATGGTGGATGGTGCGTAGTTTGTATAGAAATGATGACCATGCATTGACGATGATGCATTTTTCCTCATTGGCTACTTTTTCATGCATGACACGTGTATGTTGTGGGGCATTATACAATTCAATAGTATTGCAAAATGGCATTTTTTTTTATCCGGCTAGTTTTATTAGGCTAGTGGACGATACAATCCCTTTGGAGCATAGCGCCTCCGACGCGAGGCAATTGGGACGATTTTTCAGTCGCAGCTTATTTTGTAACATTTGAATTTCTATCAGACCGATTAGACGAGTATTTCCCCAAGAAAACCGGGGTACCATTCTGCGGAAGGCAACTCTCAATTTTATTTACTTTTACATTTCCACAAAAAACTTACCTCAGTGTTTTTCACACCAATTCGATAAATATTTTTCCTAAAAAAAAACTAAGGCAAACACCCCAAAAATAGGTTTTTTTGTTTTAACCTCAAATTTAGAGTCAGCCGCCTAAAAATTACTTTAGTGTTTCATTTTACACATGGGTTATACACTGATTTTCCTTAAATTTTACCGTTATCGAGTATTTCTTCATCCACAGCTGGGCAATGATCTACCAAGCCGAAATAGGTCTTTGGTGCGACACGGATGAGAAACGTATTGGCAAGTTTATAAGTCACAATAGTTTGCAGTGGCGATCCTGCGTAGGGGTTTATGCGACTTAAACCCCTCCTAAATTGTTTATATTGTAACTTATAATCACTACTATAATGATTCAGTAGTGATTATAAGTATGTATAATGATGTTTGGTTGGAAAATCCAGGTAATAGAAAAATAGGACATTTTTCACGACAGCAATTTTTACCGAAAAACCATTTGCGAGAAACATTTTGCAATTTCCCCCTCATACAAGAATATAAGTAGATGTGACATGTGAGCTTTGAGCTTTCCTCTGCATAGGTGCTGGGCGTTCTTGAGAAATTATTAGGGAATGTGATGAAGAATTTCTTAGAATTCCGCGTCATGATAGTGAGCATTACTAGAAAATTGGGGAATAAAATAACTTATTCATATTGACCTTAAGAGCTTCAGTTAATTTGGAATTGAGTCCTTAGGTGCCTTAGCATAATTATAGGGTACTTCTCTACCCTGGCTAGTGAATTTAAGCTTCACACATCAATAAACTACTATGAGGCTTGGGGCTGGTTTGCAACTGGTTTGAAGCTGTAGTGATGTTTAGTAACCGAAAAAGCTTTCAAATAAATTACGTTATGCCTTTTGGCAATCACAGTGATTTCATAGCGCTTAGAAGCTTTAGGATATCACTTCTTGATTGACTCTCACCCCAACGTCAACATTTTTGCCAAAACCCCTAACGAAATATTTTTTTTTGCGTACACCCCTGGTGGTTTGTATACTTCTGGAAAGTCAACTTTTTATTTCGGCGATAAATGTGAATTTATGTTGTTAAAACAAATTTATATCTAAATCTAAATCCATATGCGCTTCGAGAACAGGATAACTTCAAGTATTTCACAGATTTTCGAAACGTATTTCTCAGAAAGTCGAGCTGAATCCTTATGATATGATCTACGGTTAAATCATCCATCATCATTGTGCCATGTTGGACCAGTGTAGTGCTTTTGTCATACCTTTAGTGTACCGTTTACGCCACCTCGTCCTCCTGTGCCTATAGTGGGTGTCCACCCCTACTGATGGCTGCCAACGAGCTCTCGATCGTCCACGCAATTTGGTTCCATCCACTCGTTACGAATTCATCATTTTCCTGGGGATTTGATGGCCGTTTATCCTTTGTACATGCCCCGCCCATTGCGGTTAGGGAAAACTATTTCTCTCTCTTATCAGAAAAGGAGCCTCAGCCGACCGCTATGCAGGCTATAAACACGGCTTTATGCCTATGTGAAACTGGCTTGAGGTGATTCAGTGATACTTTGCAACGTCACCCTACTCCCAATTGCGACAAACTTCACTGTTCTCAAATATTTTCTTATTTTTTCTTAAATTTTTTGGTAAATTAAAGCAACGCAAACTATGGACCTTTGGCTGCGACGAATATAATCTGGCCAAAATAGACGCTGTCCGCCTCACCACTATTGTTAGCACGAGCTATGGCTTACTTAGGCGGAAACGTATAGACATCTCTCGGTGGTACCGCGACGGACGGATGTTGGTATAAGTACATTAGGAGTACACTTGGCGGTCACTGCACATAACCTGACCAAACTCTAAGCTAAGGAATGGAAGAGAAAAGTAAGTCTATACAAACCTCGCAAATCTTTGTCTGAATGAACTACTTCACATGCCATTCCAGGATTTAGTGGCGTGCACTCCATATATGCCAATAAGCAGTGCATACCCTCATTTTACAAAAATGCAGGTTCACATGGTGAAGAGAAGCACGCCTGCTTTGGCGTTGGCGAACAAAGTTGACGGGCGATGTCTATAGCACGAGCGGCGAAAATATGATAAATTATATGAAGAAGGAAATCATACGAATTTATCTTTTCTTCGGTTTTAATTTTGCATACCTCCACAAAAGGGATGTGCATAGACAGGCCACTGGAGAGATTCATGGCTTTAATCGAGGAAAAGATCGAGCAAAAGAGCATAATGCCTAGAGTCTGGCTTCGGAATGTATAGACGATGTATTCTCTGTGGTTAGAAGTGATTATATTGACCGGTTCCTCTCTGCATTAAACGATATTCCCCACATTATTGAGTTTATTATGGAGATGGAAAACGATGGATTAATCCCATTCCTGGATTTTATGATCACTAAAGGCAACAGTGGTCTTACATTCGGAATAAATCGAAAGCCCACAGCTACACAGCAAGCTAACCGAGCCACCTCCAACCATACGTTTTCCCAAAAAAAAATATCTAAGAACGCGATTTCATTATCGACACCGCGGTCAAAAATGGATATAGTCTGCAGGACGTGGAAAACTGATCAGGATGAAGACTCAACAGGCCAACAAGTTTATAGCCTTACGACGCTGTTTGAACAGTCCTTTGAAAACAGTCAAGACGAATAAGTATCCCTAGCTCCCGTGTTTCACAAATTGAATAATTCTTTATCTAAATTACAACTTACAGGTCGTCGACTCAAGCCTCAACACAATCATGAAGAACTTACTAATTAGCGCTAAGAACCCATTGAAGCTGGAGGAGAAAAGCGGAATCTATAATTATGTTTTCATGTAACGACTATGACAAGGCATATATAGGATAAACGAAGCGGCTGGTCAAATTACGATTTAACGACATTAGAGAAGTAGTAAGCCATAGCCGGAAGACGAGTACAGCATATAATCGAGTAAGATCACAACATTCAGCCGGAAAATTTTGAGCTTTGGATAAATCGGTAGGGTACGCCAAACCCATGGGAGAGTTTGGAGATCATGAAAAACGACACGAATAAGTTACTAAACACTGATCAAAGAAATTGCCCCTCGAAAATAGTTGAATTACATAGCAGCCAGGAGACGATTAGCGTAGCTACCTGATTTCATTAAAGGCCAGTATAGTTTTTCGACGCCAACGAACACATCTAAGCTCTTTGCTGTTAAGTCTAGTACGGCATATGACATTCGTCTAACTCTACTTTAAGATTACGAGACAACGGCGGAATTGGTAAAAAATCTTTCTAAATCCACATGCTCAATATCTAACATTTTTTTTGTTGGACGTCCCTATTCTAGTCTAATTTTCTTCAACTATAAAAATTAGAAATTGTTTGTTTTTAATTTGATTAATTCCTCGTCAACTCTCAGGATAGTTGCAGCGGAAAGTTCAAAGCTCCATATGTATATTCATACGTGCGAGACCGAATTTATTGCCCACGCAAAGTATAGATAATTAATGACGCAGTATTCTAAATAACTTTTCATTTCAACTTCCGCAAAAATTCCGCGCAACATGCTATACAGGGTAATAGCGCTGTCAGTTCTTTTATTATCATATAGTGTGGGTCCTACTGAAATTTTGAGCTTTCTTTTTATATGATGCAATGATACAATACCATCAATTAACCGCCGATGTTACTCTTTTTCAAACAAGATCTTACAAACGTTTGTTCAACACACCTGAAAGAAGAGAAAAAATGTCTATTAGTATGATTTATTAACCAAAAATACAATAATACATGTAAGCTATTTAAAATGATTAAAATGAAGGTATCGAGGGATGAGAAAGTCAACCATTTCGAAATTTTAAGGACAGAAAAACCATCATCCTTCTGCGCAATGAGTTAATACGATCATATGCTTAAAAGATGAGTGCATTTAACACTGCACAAAAAAACTATAGAAAATCCTTAACCAGCCAACATTTGGAACTACTTACTGCATCCCTAACATCAACATTCTGAAAATACTCCACCCTTCATTTCCACGCTCTCCCTCGTACATAAGCATTTACATTCCTTCTTCCTTTCTGAGATATTTTTACGATAAAATCACTAGACCATTAAATACAACAAACATTTTTCATCGCATCGCGTACACGATACACCCTCACGTTAAGAATTCTTCCCTCTATGTGCACGATGACGATGATCCTCAAATATTAAATTTAAAGAATAAGTGAGCGTATCAGAGTTTCCTAATACAAGAGTAAAAACTATAAACATTTCTCAACAAAGCGGCAACTATACATTTGTCTGTATCATCATCACATAAGAAATGATCAAACATCTCATCCTTCGATCGTGTTTGTAAAGAGGAAAAAAGGCAAAACTACTCGTACTGAAACTCACATGAACGATGTACGAAACACATAGAGGAAGATGAAAGTGTCCCTTGCATGTGTGAGCGGCAATATGTGTATTTTAAAATCTGGTAAATTTAGACACAAGACATTTTTAGAATCATCTAATGTTGTTGATCTTCTCCGATTCCCAAGAAGTGTTTTTATCAACTCACAAACATTTGAACGTCGAACGTGATAGAGGAGCGCATGTTTTCAATAAATAAACCAGTAGCTACTGCTCATATAGCCTCAGCTCAGCACAGAATTTCCAGTCAAATGGATTTTCAAGAGTTTACACGTGTTTTCTTCCGAACGTGATGTTTTCTTAGTGCCTTACTACAGGTTATGCGTACATAGAATGTTTGAGCCATATGAAATGGCAGGAAACTTGAATGTGTGCTGCTTTGAAGATGCTACACTCATAATAAGTTTAAAGAACCGAGTGCAGATTCAATTGCATGACACATAAGGAGCAGATGCTTTTACAGTCATTGCGATCATCTCACCGTCTTTCTCCGTAGTTAATGCTGATTTTACTACATGTATGTCGGGATTCCCTGGAATGACTTTCCAAATGATTTTCACATGTCGGTCTTCTCAGGGAATAAGGGAAGTCCATCCAAATCAATTGCACACCCTCACTCATTCATCGTCCAACAACAAACAGTAGACTATGACTATAAAATGTCGACTACGTCATTGATTTATCTTTAATTTTTTTATAATTGTTAGGTATCATGTTGCAAAGAAGAAGTCGAGGTCCCGACCAAACCAGGGTTGCATTGCATATACTGATCGCGTAGGTGATGTATATACGATACATGTGACAAATTGCCAATGATCTAACAACTTTATGACCGATTTGTATCATTTTTGATAAATTTTACCCAAACAATAAACTTTAGAATATTGTACAAATGTATGGTGAAGCCGTCGCAGTCCATCTATTGTTTTCATAATACATATAGAAACGTGCATCGAAAGACTAAACAAAACATCCATCCTCGTCATTGTTGTGTAACATAGTAGGAAACCACACAATCACTCTTCATCATCTTCTTCTGGTGATAACAATCGTTTTTCGTATAGTATAGCGAATTCGCCGAATACATAGTTCAGTGCCCTGTGGTGTGAGGTGTGCACAGAGTGATGGAGCTCAAAACAAGGCCAAAGATACGTGTATAAATGAAATAAAGTGAGCCTCTAACTTGCCTCCTGACTCTTCTGGCTGAATTCAGCCATAGCTTTTTCGCTCCGTATCGATGAAATCCCGCACGAATGTATCTATTTCCATTTCAAGTCAAAGTAGTGCGTTGCGTACTTCGATATACGAATTTGTTGCATATATGGCAACACTGCGCAAAGAAACTGTGGCGTTTCCAATGAAGTATATACACACATGATTTGGTGGCATATCGTATGTATGATGATGATAAAGTAATTTGACTCGAGTTCGGATAGTTCCGAGAATTAAGAATTAAGTTTACGAAGTTCTATAGAAAAATAAATTCCAAAACGATAGTTTTAGGGAAAATATTGGAATCACACAGTTCGTTCGCTGCATTTTGCCCTTCAATTCGATTTTAACATAATATTTTTGAGAGGACAAAGTAGCTACGAATTTATTTTTTTTTGTCAGACTACTTTTCTGCTAATGTACCGTTATAGAGATATTTCCGAAAACATGGTTGTTCTCACGTTTGTTCAAATGTACGAGCAGATTTCTCGTAAAATTTTTCGTTATAAGAAAATCGTCTTCGGAAACCAAAAAACTTAAAAGTTTGACCTACCGTAGCTCCATTTTGGGGCCGCCCATAGATTGAAACTTTTTGCATTTTATTGGGAGCCATAGAAGATATGTATAAATTTGTTGACGGTTATCGAACACAATTCGTTCCGGGACCATGTACGTCATCCGAAACGTTCGTTAAGCGAAATCTTTATTGATTCAAAGGACAATAGGTCCTTCCTCGTAGAGAAACTACATGCTGCAAAGTTTATTTATTGATAAAAGTGTGCGATTATTTTAAATTGCACATTTGTCTAAAAATGTACTCAAATCTCACACTAAAACTTGAATTTTCACTATTTTCTTTGTTCGGTATCCGAAATATCGTTCGCTAAGCGAAAAATTTTCTACCCAAAAATTTCGTTCATTATATAGCTAAAGTGTTCGCTATCCGAGGGGTTCGTTATCCGAGGGTCCACTGTATAGTATTTTATTCGTTGTACTACGTTTGAGATGACATTGCCGAGTTATGAAGATATTCACAAAAATCCCTAAAAAAATATTTTATTGTACGGTGGCAACCCCTGAGGGACGCACGGATCTTTGTTAGAAGCATGACGACCTACAAATTCGAACGTTACCGTTATAGATATTTTCCCTAACAAACCGTCCATATAGTTGTTTGATCCCGCATAGGGTTTTTTTTAGAGAAAGCGGGGACATGCATCAATGGGGATTTTTGACTTTTTATTTAGATGCGCAGAGGTTAAAAATCTGTCATAGACGTTTTTCAGTAGACTACCGTTATAACTATATGCACGAAAAAAAAAATTTCACGTTTGAACCGACGTTTATGGCATAATAGCACATTTCAAAGTTTCTTTCTGCAAAATACAAATTTGGAGCATTATCTTTCCCAGAAAGAAATCAGCGGCTCGGCTCTGAAACTGTGAACTTTTTTTCACATTGAGTTTTAACAACTAGCTCCACGTGCCGCCAAGTGTTTTTTTTTTGTCCTAGAATATTCCAGGAACTTGCCAGATTATTAGTCGTATTGATAATTTTTCCCAAAATGTTGGCCCCCCTGTTCGACGTAGCGTCTTTAGTCTTTAGAACGCTAAATACGATATAAATTTACTACAAACCTCATTTCAATTAACATTACCGTTATAGAGATTTTCATAAAACCTTGCTCAAAACACCATTACACAGTTAAGAGAGCGCGAATCGAAGGTGGTAGCCTTTGCACTCACCCTTTAAATTTCAAGATCTCCAGGTGTGTCATACACAACTCTTCAGTACAAGTTACTGTTATGGATATATTCACAAAAATCTTTTCTTGCAAGTTTTTGTCCCTCTCGCACGCATGTATAAATGCGAACCTTCGAGTCTTGTTTAAAAACTCGAAAAGAAGGATCATGCAAAAATCCAGATTTCTCGTTTAACCGAGAACTCACTGAACTCAACTCAGAATCAAATTGATACGGTTCATTCCAATTTCTCCAAGTATAGAGATAGTAAAAATTTAATTTTTTTAATAGCACGTATATAAAAAATAAATGCGGGTATTATTGTAACGTTGAACCTAGGCCGAAGATGTATTAGCGACATCCTGCTTACATGTTTTCGACCGTTTTTATTTTGTAATAAAGGTGTCAAGATCAACATCACGCTCTGCCGTTTTATTTATCTTCATAAATGCATCTGAGTGCGATTATCACCCGTTACAATGAATTCGAAACCCATCATAAAATAAAATAAATCTACCTGTAGTATAGGATTCAAACCTACGACTCTGTGTTTCAAAGGCGAGCGTGCTAGCCACTACACTAAGCAGACTACTAACATTATAATTATAACACATTTAGAAAATAGTATAAAATCGACCAAAAATAGAATGAACCTCAGCCTTGAGTGCGGGGTTTTCCGTCCGTTTTCATACCCTGCTGAGTCGTTTGGCTCACCTATTGCCCTCTTAATACCAAAGTCTATTTATTTGCGACAATAGCAATTAATTAATAATGATAATATTGAAAATGACAAATATGTACATATTTAAAAACCAGATTGCACTTGGATAAACATATTTTTTTCAATAGGAGGCAATAGACAATGGTAACAATACGCAAAACATAAATATGCCATTTAAATTTTGAAAATGTTTTTTTTTTCTTATTTTTTATTTTAAATGTTTTGTTTTGTTTTCTTTTCTTTGTGAATTGTGAGTAACTTGTTCTCTTTAATTTTCTCCACCGCACACCGGTAGTTTTCTCAAGCCAATTTTCGACAGATATACCGAAAAAGAACAATACAATATACATGTATTGTACATGTACATGTTACATATTTATTTTAAAGGCGAATTATGAGGTATGTATGTCAATAGACAAAAGAACGAGTTTATTTTGAGTGGACAATAAATAACCGCAACTGTTGTAAATATTGCTACCACAATTTTGAGATAACAAAAAATAAGATTAAACAAAATATAAAACAAGAGAAAGACTAATTCACGATACGGCCGAAATTTTCATACCATCCACATTTTTTTCTGACTTAGATTCTATGGCAGCTTGAAATTATGGAAAAAATATCTTAGTAGTATCTACTAAGATCTATCTAAATATCAAGTAGTCTGGCTGGTCTAGCGGTTAGTGCGCACACCTTCGGTGCACAGGGTCATGAGTTCGAATCTCACCGTGGATCGTGGTGTTTTTCGAACTCACGAGCTTGTGACGGACTATGATCTCACTCAGATTATAAACGAGTACCCATTTATGGGGATAAATAACACTGCTGAGCGTGATGCTGATCTCATTACCTCAACAAAAAAAAAGCAGATAAGATCTTGGAAATAGAATGTCACTAACACATCCTGCGGCCTTAGTCCAATGTTGGATTGTCGCGCCTGTTATTTATTTTTTATTTAGTATCTACTTTTGAGATGGGGTTTCTATATAGCAGTCCCATGGACCGATCGACTGATGGGACACATTTATGCCAGGTTTGGTTAAGATTGGAGTCCATAAGGGAAAAGTGTTTTTATTTAGAAAATTGAGAGGTGGGGTTTCTAGGCAAGCCCTACGTCCGACCCCTTCTGTATTACAGGCACATTTATCGCAGATTTGGTTGAGATTGATCTATGAAGAAAAAAGTTGCCTGAGTACAGGCTTGTTTTGACAAATGGAGTTTAAATGGCAACCTAATGAACAACCGCATCGTTTGGCCTCGTTACTTCTTACATTATGTTTTGTGATAGTTAGATAAATAGTCACGTGAAGTTTTGTTTTTCAGACTATGGCCCATATCAGCGGTTCCCAACTCAGAAACCTCTGCGGGCCACTTAGCCTGAAAATGGATCTCGACGAACCACCATTCAATAATAAATAAAACAAATTTATGTCTGGATTTTTTGTCGAGGTATTGTATTCAAATGCTCCTTCGCATAAACCGATTGCCATTGGGCTTCAATTTTATACTAACACCATATTGTAGGAAGCATGAGTTAAGATTAACCATATGTTGATTGAAAGATTGAAAGAAGGGAGAAAAACTGTATTGTTCGCGTCAATTTATAATCAAAGTAAAATGTATCTGCATCTCGTTTAAAACTGGAAATTTTAATTTTCGAGTAAAACGTATCAGATGTGATGTGTCAATTGTCACATTTGCCACTTTCCGAGAGATGGCGGTGAGACGACCAAATGTGATCCGGATCTATGCGTTTACAGAACATAATAGGGAACGGTTCGGAAAAGGCGGCACGGTATGCGAATGTTGTGTTTCAGAACCTCTCCCATTTTGCTCGCACAGGTGTCTTTTCGGCACAGTTGTCGTTTGGTCTCGAAGCGCTAACTTCGATTAAAAGTTATCCAGTAATAGGTATAGCTCGGCCTTTAGACTCGGATTTGTGACAATGTTTAGCGCAAAAACCCTTTTGAATTTTCACAACGGAGTTCGAATTTTGATAATTAGATTAATTTCGGAATTGAGCTTTAAGCAACGAACCTAAGCACTCCATCACTCTCCCATAATCACAGACCTAGTAGCCATGGGCGTAGCCAGAGGGGGGCAGGGAGGGGCGCTTGCCCCCCGATGATTATGGTAAAAAAATCCTTGCCGATGTAGTAAAAAAAATCGCTGCCCTTTACAATACTAGAAGGCGTAAAAATGTGAGTTTGATACCAGGCACTACGCAAAATTTTCTGCTGCTGAGACTGTAGTTTGGAAAACTGAAATACATACTTGTATTTTTCTGGTCCTTGATATCCGGAACTGGGATACCAACGTGTGAGCATCATGAATCGATAACATAATTAGATCAGAAATGAGTCTCTCCCTTAGGGAGACTCTTTTTTCTTTTGCGAAAATCTCATATTTGCAGAACACAATTTTAACTGTCACATAAAGGTCTCTCTGGGAAAGTAGGGGAATTCAGCTTCATTCAATCTGATTTTAGTGACAAATGGTAAACAGCTTTGCCTAGTTAGGGACCTTGAGATTCATTTTGTATCATACCAGCAATGAAATTTAGCCACTGTTAATATTATGTTAAATGTGGAGTGGAGGAAATCTTATCAATACCGTAATTCCATAAAAAAAAAAGATTTAGAAATTTTGCTCAGAAGAAAAACAGTGACAGACGACAGAAACTGATCTCTTGGCCTATTTCTTTTCAATCGCAAGTGGAATATGCAGTCCGAGAGACAAAATTAGCACTGAATATGGACGAGCTACGGTCTAAAAAGCTGAAATTGGAGGCCATTTGAATGTAATCAGAATCACACACTGATTTTCGAATGACGGAAATGCGCCATTATTACAGAAATTTACCATCATAACCACGAATTCCTGTTGTAAAATTGAAGAAAAAGATTTTTTGGATTTTTTTCTGATATTAAATTTGTTATCAATTTCAACTCCTAAGAAAATCATGATGTTGAAAAAATTTCGGGCTTGTATGTATCCCTAAATCTCTCCAGCCGACTGTCGGAAAATGTTTCTTTCTATGGATTCTGTGGATGTAAGACAAGAGGCTTCTCGGTGTGTTTCGGCAGGAGATGCGATCTTCTCGAACCAAGCAATGCCAGAATTCAAAACGGTCATTGATCTCGCAAGTGGAATATGCAAGTCCAAAAGCCAAAAATAGCACTGAATATAGATGAGCTACGGTCTGAAAAGCAAAATCGGAGGCCAGTTGAATGTAATCAGAATCACCAGTAAAAGTTTAAACACATTCAGGGGCCATTTTCCGTTAAATAGTGTAGAAAATCATTTTCGACTGTCCTTTCGTAAAATTTAGCTCTAAAATTAAAAAAAAAAACAGGCGCGACAGTTTAACATTGGACTAAAGCCGCAGATGTGTTACTGACATCCAATTCCCAAGATCCTAACTGCTTTTTAGTTCAGGTGTTGAGATCAACAGCACGCTCAGCAATGTTATGTATCCCCATAAATGGGTACTCCTTTAACATCTGAGTGAGATCAAAGTTCGTCACAAGGGATGTGAGTTCGAAAAACACCATAAACTGAATTCGTTGACGGTGAGTCTCGAACCAATGGCCCTGTGCACCGAAGTGCGCGCACTAACCATATTACACCAGCCAGATTACTCTAAATTTTGCCTAACAATATTTTCGCGACCAACAATTTCAACTCCTAAGAAAATCTTGATGTTGACAAAATTTCGGGCTTGCCCCCCCTTACCGAAATCCTGGCTACGCCCATGCTAGTAGCAAAGTATTTACTGGATAATCTTTTACATGACAATGATAGCACGTGTTTGCATTGTGACTTTAAATTACTTTTTTTAATCACAAGAAAATCTAACTTTTTTGTAAGAAGCATCCAGAGTCTCCCCGCGGACCACCTCCGGGTTTTTCACGGACCACCCCCGTCCGCGGACTACCTTTTGGGAAACACTATTCTATTAAAAAATTATTTGTTAGAGGAGTCCTTTGTGTGTGGTAAGGCCTCCATGGACCGATTCTGTTTTTTCTAACATTGTGACAATCGACCCTGTTTGAACCTCATGTGAAGGGTATAAAACTGAAAAAAACGTGTATGCATATGCATATGTACACACGTATGCCGGACTATCTTTTATCTTTAAACAGCTGTAATGAAGCTATAATCGAAATATGAGAAGATAATGACGTCAAACAATAGAGAAAATTTGAGATTTGATAATGTTAAAAAAAGACGATCAACTAAAGAGCATCAGGTTTTTAGAATATAATTAAATTATATCCAGGGGCAGTATAAGCACATATATGGAGAGCCCGTTCTCAAAGTTTTGACCACGTAGGCATACATTCCACAATTTCAAACATTTAAGACACAAATTACCAAAACTCCGCACCTACGCTTTTGCACTTTTTAGCTGTGCGCTCGGAAGAATCTTAAAATAGAGAGAATACCAGAACGATAAATTTATTTTTGTAGAAACTACCCAAACATTTCAATTTTATGCATTTACCATACTAATTATACCATCAACAAATATCTGTCAGTCTTCCGAATCGGATTTTCGAATTTGACAAAATGAAAACATTTGAATATCATCAAATTTCATCGATTTTTCATGCTTATAAATACTTTGAATTCGCACAATATTTTCGGCATCATGTCTATTTTTGCCATGAAAAGAAGCACGTCTGACTCATTATTTTTTTGCACGATATGGCTTCTTCGTCGTCATTGTATAAACAAGTGCTAATTTTTTTTACTTCATTTTGCGGAAAGTGTTCAAACTTTATTCAAAGAGCAAATGCAGATGAGATGAGTATAGCTGCTTCAAAAAATTACATTCTTTTTATCACATCATAACTCGCAGAAATTACTAAACAATTAGTACAAACATTACCAAAGTTTAGTGAAAAGAAAACTATGTTTGCACACTGTACTGTTTGAAAGAAACAATTGTTTTATATGTTCAATTCAATTTTCACACACCAGAAAAATATGGGCTGCCGCAGGCCTATCAAACATGTATGTTTATTGTCATTGTGTCGAAATTTTGAATCATAGATCTGGTGAAATGGTGTGTGTGCTAAATTCACCATAATACAATCGATTGAAATTGTATGACGAACATATGCAAATGATATCGAGCTAAATTCTATTTTCTTCAAAATTTACCGAACAGAGAAAAATAAACAAAATACTCCTCTCTCGGAAAATGCAATGCACAATAATATTCTGGGTGGGGTACCTTAATTTTCGACATGATGATGATGATATCGACAAGCTGAACAAACAGACTGCGTATGGCGAAAACACAAAAGATCATTTTCGTAAAAATACTTCTTTTATTTTATTATTTGTTTTGATAAATCGTCAAGGCATCTATCGCGACGCTAATCATAATTTCATCAAAGTCGGAGAGAAAAAAAAGCGAATTGTTTGCGATATGTGTATCTTTTCGGATCCACCGCGCCATAGCGACCATATGTTTGACCCAAATGATCTAATTGTTCGCCGTATAGCAGTCACATTTGGAAATGATCAAAAAAGATAGTGTGCCTCAATAGTAGGGTTGGGCATGCTGCCGCTACATGGAGTCGAGAGCAGGCAGCAAATCATATATAGCAGTGGTTCCTAGCTCAGAAACGTCTACGGGCCACTTATTCTGAAATTCGATCTCGACGAACCACCATTCAATAATAATGAAACGAATTAAGGTTTCAGTTTTTTTTGTCGGGGTATCCTATTTAAAAGCTTACGATCTATCTCCCATCACAAATTGTTCTTATTATACCCTATACCCATAAGATAGTATAGTATCAGTGTTGCCAACTGGAAATTTAGAAAACGGCTAAATTTAGCCGGAAAACCGGCTATATTTTTTTCAAAAACGGCTAAAAATCCGGCTAAATAAATTTCAGCGAGAAAAACGGTCAAAAAACCGGCTAAATCATACAAAACAGTCACATTACGAAAAAAAAATTGTAAAAACTGATTTTAATAAATGCGGAGCGTGTTTGCGTCACGATGGCAGCTGTTAAGAGTAAGATATCCACCCACTATCTAAGGGCTGCTAATTCCAACTGGCGAAATCTGAGGACCTGCGCTATATCAAGGAAGATGTGGCCCTCCTACGACTGGAAAAGGACTTCTGAGATCCTGACTAAACCGCATAGAGATATCGCCAAGCTTACTGCTGTTATCACGGGGCACTGGCCAATGAGGCTTCACGCAGCCAGGCTGGGCATCACCTACGACGCCCATTGCCGCAGCTGCGGTAATATAAATGAGAAGGAAACCCTGTTTCATTTTCTGTGTGAATGCCCGGGTCTTGCCAGAACCAGAAGTATAGGACGCTCGGTAGGGCTTTTCTAGGTAGCTTGGGGGATGCAGCTAATGTGAAATTAGGGGAACTGCTGTATTTCCTAAATAACACTGGCTGGTTCAAGGCACCTCCCCACTCCTAAATTCATTACCTAACCCTCATCATATACACTAGTTAAGCTTCACGGAGTTTGTGGTTTCAAAACGGCGCTTTATGCGCTAATTGGGATTTGGGCTAGCCTCTGCCTAAGCCGCCACTTTTACCAACCAACCAACCCGTAAACTATGCTTTAGGCAGATTTCTTAGTTTACATATATGCTCCAATCGCTGGCATAACAGTCAACTACTTTGTTCGGAGTTAGAATGCTCAACTAGTCAAAATTGTTATATACAGGTAGAATTTCTCGGTCACGTCCATAACCACATTAGGTTCGAAGTTGTGGAACATAAATTTCATAAAAGGAACGTCCAATGCGTAATTATGGGCAAGGACAACCGCATTTGTGTATGGATATCTTACCATCATCGCACCTAAACAATCTTATATTTTGATTAAAAGTTAACCATTTTAGGCCCAAGACACATATCCAAATCATCATGACGATAATCCATAATGATGATGAATGATCGAAATTGGAGTGACACATATGCTTTCGTCATTAGAATTCGTCATTTACTCTCGACGTTTGTAAATGGTGAAAATGTCCCTCACAATTGCGATATTTTGATGAATATTCAATTCAATAATTTGAGGACACACTTTTCTTAAAGAATTTGAATAGAAATGTGTAAAGATTGATAACAAATTTAATATTTTTGTAAACATTCTTGTTCTTAAATTTTACAACATAAGGCGTCATTATTGAGCAAAGATGGTGCAAATGCGTAATTTGGAACTCGTGCTAATGATGATTAATTTGTGTCATTCGAAAATATGTAGGTATGTCAAGCTTGTTATTTATTTTCGAATTTGAGCCCTCCAATTTTTTTTTATTTTCCTTTGTTCCTTGGCCGGCAAATGGTATAGATTTTTGCTAAATTTGTTGCTACAAACCCAACAACTAAATGTAATGCATCTACGAAAATGTGTAGTTTCTATGAATCGTCAGACGTTGTGCAAGTAGCTTGCCCACTAAACTACAAAAATTAGATTTAAGTGAGTATATATTTCGGGGGCAACTTACCCTCTTCTTCAGCACTTAGCTTTGTGCTGATGAAGGTGGTAAGTTGCCCTGAAATATATACACACTTAAATTTAATTTTTGTAATTTAATCATGCCCATTACGTTATCTGTAGTAAAGAATTGACACTTTGAAAAGTGGAAAAATGTTCAGGTGCCCCCACCCATGCTTCGAGAATTGCTCAACAAAGAATCTTATCTAAGAAACTGTCTTCCATTTTGCAAATTATTTAGCATATTGGTGGCTAGTAAATAACATACTTAGACTAGGTACTAATATCGTCAGTTTACGTGAAACCCATTACCCTAAATTTATTGAGAAAAGGCAAGTCTCCGCGGCAAATATTTCGCAGGAGACATAAAAAATGCAAGATTTCCTCTAGGTGGACATAGTAGGTATATGTACTTACCCTAATACACGATAATATAAGTGTATGTAGAAATAATTTCACGGTGGTTAATTATTTCATTTGAAAAATTTCATATTGAAAAATTGTTTCTAGTTTCAAAGTTAACAAAAATCATAAAATAATTTCAGCCGGAAAAACGGCCAAAGAAAATCAATTCCGGCTAAAAATCCGGCCGGCCGGAATTATAAATTTCTTCCGGCTAAACAGCACGGTTTCCGGCTAAATTTAGCCGGAAAACGGCTAAATTGGCAACACTGTATAGTATAGATAGTATAGGGTATACAGCGACTGAAATGAAAATGATACGCATGTCAGTTGGTGTAACCAAAAGGGACCACATCAAGAGTAGCTACATCCGAGGCAGCTTGTCCATAGACCAACCAATCACCGAAAAGCTCAAAGACCGACGAATGGATTGCTATTGCCATGTTCAAAGGCGTCCGCCTGAGAACCCCGCAAAGAGAGCGATATCAATGGAAGTTCCACTTGATGGACCCAAGGCCAGAGGCAGACCGAAGAACACCTGGATGTGTCAAATGAAAAAGCAACAACAACGCACTGGTCTCGGCGATGACACGATCCAAGATAGAGCTGCCTGTAGAAATATGCTCAGAAATTATCGCCAAAACGGGCGATGTGCCTACACCGCAGGTCGAGCAACGCGGAACCATGGAGCGGAATAAAGAACGAGGCAAGGAAGAAGAAGTATAGGGTATACTGTTTTTGTTACGACGATTTATGTAACACCTCAAAGGAACCACCGGAGGTATGGCAAAGTATATATATAAATGATCAGGGTCGGTCCCTGATTCGAATAAGCCATGTCCGTCTGTCTGTCCGTCCGTGTGTCTGTCAGTTCGCACGATAACTCCCGAAATAATGAAGCTACCGTTTTGAAATTTTGGTCAGATGATTGTTTAGATAAAAGCTTGGATGGTATTGAAAATGGGCCAAATCGGACCAAGGGTTTTCTACCTCCCATACAAATGACCCCTCGGTCATATATTCGACAGAATATTGCTTGCGACCTGAAATTTTCAGCAATGCCTAATTGTGACATATACTTGAAGTTGGTGGAAAGTGGGGAAGGTCTGACTACCCCTACCCCTACATCCCCTACAAAGCAATATTCAGCCATATCTTTTGATAAAATGCCGCGAAAAACTTCAATTTAGTATCAAATGGTAGCCGTTGGATGCCTTGATGATTGTGAATATTTTTGGTTTTGCGTGCATTCTAGGTCTGTACATGGGTATAGGGTATATACTCATCGTGCTATTCGCACGATTAGAACTCGGTCTCGTTATTTTGTTTGTTTGTTATTTCCTACTTCAAAAAAGGGGAAAAGCACTGATCATATAAAAATCCTTCGCATAACACATACATACGTCATCTTGGTGCTATAGTTTGAGGAAGAAAATTAGGTTCGGCTTCCATCTCTTCGAAGGCGGAGTCAACCGATTGTCATTACGCTGGAATTTAAATACTAACACCATCTTGTTAGGGAGCATGATATAAGATTTGCCAGTTTTAAGGGAAGTGAGAAAAACAGTTTTGCTCGCGTCTAGCCTCACCAGTTGAAATTTTTCTCGCATAGGTGTCTTGTCTCGAAGAGCTAACTTCGATTAAAAGTTATTCAGTAATGGGCATAGCTCGGTCTTTAGACTGGGATTTGTGACAGGGTTAAGCGCGAATTTTTGCTATCGAATTTGAACATTGATAAAAAGTTCTAATAATTTTGGATTTGGGCTATAAAAAACGAACATAAGCAACCCATCGACTTCCCATAATCACGGATCATGCAGCAAAGTAATTACTGGATAATCCGTTACATGATGTTAAGAGAGCGTGTTTGGTATGTGACTTTAATTAGTCAGTAGAAGATAAAAATTTTGTCACAAGTCTCCAGGGTCTCCCGCGGACCACGTACGGAGCACTCACGGACCACCGACGGCCCGCGGACCACCCGTTGGGAAACAGTGATATATAGCATTAACGCGGTACGCAGTCCTAAGAGCAAAGAATCTAGCAGCAATGTGGTTTGTGGTACATATACAGCCTGCCAATCATGATTATATCGGAAGAGCATTTTTGCAAAATAGAGGAGGCGAATATGTGCATATAGGCATACCGTGGAGCATAAATCAATTATGGCACCGAAACCATTTCAAACAAATTCAAATTCAAAGGAAGGGCCTGCTAATCGTTAGCTCGTTTGATGAATAGATATAGATCGGTATACATTAAATTCAGATTCATATTGCACAAATAAAGGCAGCGGCAAACGGTAGTAGTTGTTTTCGTTTTTTACTCTATGCCTTACATATAAAACATACAAGATTCGATCTAATTCGATTAATCTTTTCATGGCTGTCCCACTAGGAAAAAGAGTGTGAAGTAAGCCCTTCCAAAGGTCTTCTTAGAATGAAACAATTCATTCTTTTTACCTACCTTTATATCTACCATTTTCCATAGCCATGTCCGCGGAAAGAAGTAATTCCAAGAAGGAATCTTTTGGAAGTACTATGTAATGATTCCATAATGACTTCTAGGAAGGTTTTATTTCCAGTACTTCGGAATGAAATAAAAAGGCCTTCATGGAAGGCTTTTTTTGCTGTACTTTAGAATGAATCAGTAAGGTCTTCTAGGAAGGTTTCTTTTGCAGTACTTCAGAATGAATCAGTAAGAACTTCTAAGAAGGATTCTTTTTCAGTACTTCGGAAGGAAATAGTAAGGATTTCTTGAAAGGTCTTATTGGTAGTACTTTAGAATGAAAATGGGAATGACTTTTAGAAAGATGTTTTCACTAAAAATAAGCGCGTTTTTTGTGCAATCGGTGTGGATTAGTTTCGGGTAACAACATAGTGTACCTTATAAGAAGTTAAACTATTTATTTAAGATCTATTTTATATTTATTTTTTATTTATATTTCTATATTTTATGTTGGAAATACCACCTACCCGCACTCAATGTCCAAAAATGTATTCATCATCAATGTGGCACGATAGCCCGACGTCGGGCTTTGGCCGCTTGAATCGTTGACCTCCAATTGTCGCGGTTACGTGACCTTGTTCTCCAGTTTCGGAAGCCCAGCAGCTGGTTGGCGTCTTCACCTACGGAGTTTTCCCAGCGCATTAAAATGATGCAATTTAAGTTGATACTAAAGTCTTCACTTTTGAATTAAGATCGCCGTTCAGAAAGCAAAGAATTTCATTTATTGATAGTGACAAACTTATCGCATTGGTCTCGGCGATGACACGATCCAAAAGAGTAAGTTCCTTGTAAAAATAGGCTTAGACATTACCACCAGAACGGGCGACGGTCCTACACCGCAGGTCGAGCTACGCGGCGCAGTGGTATAGAGGGCAAGGAGGAAGAAGAGCAAACATTGCTTACGAAAGAGATAGCACAGCATGTCACGAGTTCTAAGAACTCTCCAATCGGGCGTCGGGCGTATAGCGCCCTATGATGATGAAAAAAAACTTAGTAATTTATGTAGAATTTTTTATATCAAATTTATTATATCACACTCTTAACATTTAAAAAAAGAAAAAAAAAATACAATTTCGTTATTTTTAAGTAAATAAACTAATATGCACTTTATAAACTTCAAACTATGTATAATCGAAATTTTCTGCTACGAACTGAATCAATCCACCACTCACAACAAAAACTATGCACGAACTGCGCAGAAAAATGATTTCCAGCAATATACGAAATTGTACGTCGCAAAGTTAGCGGTAAAACAAACGGCATATTCCTTCGAATTCGCTCCCAAACACCTACCCGGAAATTATTTTATATTGTCTTCTGAACTCATTCTAAATGCCTCCATATTTACTTCCTCGGAATGACTATTACCTTCTACACACCTTCTAAATACCTTCCCGAGAAGGATTTCAATTCATTTTTAAAGTCATTCTAAATACTTCCATATTTACTCCCTTGGAATGAAAAAGACCTTCAAAACATCTTCTTCGAGAAGGACTTCTAATTTTTCCTAGTGGGTATGTACATGTACATACAGTCAAATCCCTCTTCAGAGCGATCGACTTAATGGAGCATATCGGGAAAGGTATTATTGGCTCTCATATGTATGTACATACAGTACACATCTACTCGTGGGCTGTTTTTAATCACATCAAATTTGAATATATGGCAGCAACGGCAGAATGATCGAATTAAAGTAAAACGGAGGAATTACACGCAGTAGATCACGACGAGCGGTAGCAGAATTTTCTGGGAGTAAATGTTGGAAAACGACCTCTACTAAATAGCTATCCAATCACCCGGAACATGATTTCGTCCAATTAAAAATAAATTGCTGTATACTGTGTAATCGTCAAGTTAGGTAAATGTAAATATTGGGCGGTGCTCATTATTTTTCTAGTCAGGAATGCGTAAAACGTTGTCAAAATAGTATACAAAATCGTTAGATAAAATACATATTCGTCGAAAAATATAGCTTTTAGATTGGGAGCACGCGGTCGCGCCTTCCATCTAGAGCCTCCGCCATTGCGCCGCGGTTTGAATGAGCGGAAAAGAAAAATATTGGAATGTGGAAGGAAGTGAGCTGTTTATCTCCTCCGCCTAGCTGGCCCACGGAAGGCCCCTCCAGAGGAGCCGGAGCTCCTGGCTAGATTCAATACTTCGAGGAATTCAACCCTTCCGATAGGGTGCGGTGCCAACGCGCGACACACTCAACCTTCGTTTTTCCAAGCTACGCAAATAGTGAAGGCATGTACTAGACGTTACACTCCTGTCAGATAACGAAAAATTGAAGGTGGAACAGTGGAGTGTATCCGATCTGAAATCTGAAATTTCAGACCACAAATCGATACTATTTAATATCGAGGTCTACAGTGGGACTCCCAAACCTTACAGGAACCCTAAAACAATCAATTGGAAAAAGTTTAGACATAGGCCAGTCAATAAACCGAAAAATAAGGCGTTAGGTCGCAAAAAATTGCTCGGCTCTGTTTTTTTGGGATATTGTTAGGATAGACACCAGAAGTGTACCACCAAGTTTGCAACTTCGAAAAACCTATGCTAACCCCATTACCCTAAAAAAACCTCAAAATTTTCGGACTTTCTTCATATTTTTGTTTGTAATTTCTAAAAGGTGCTTCCTACAAGTAATTTGTCCACTGCACTATTAAAGCTAAGAAAATCTTCTTTAATTTGAGTGTAGGCGCAAAGGATCCCAAGATACAGCACCTTAAACATTGTGTTTTCTTTTTTAGTTCGAAATTGTAATTTCAGTCATGTTCCGAGCTGAATATCGGCTTAAATGCGCATTTCACAGAGAAAGTCATGTGACATGAAGTTATAAACCAGTTCCTTAGCTGTATATATGTCGGAACGAATGGAATCAGACCATGGGGTCATAGGGCTGCCCCTGAAAATTAGGTTCTTCTAGAAAAACTTTTTTATTTATGTACCAATATTAACCCTCATCCAGCGGGATAGGTACAGGTGTACCTTTTTCGTTTTTAAAACACCGTAACTTTTTTGCTATAGGTCCGATCGGGCTGAAATTTTCTGACATCTCTACGATTTTAGTTTAAAATGTGTATTCCAAATTTCAGAAATGTGTGACCACCCATCCCCAAGTTAGGGCGCAAAATTAATCTTACACCCTTTAACGGCGGCAAAGGTACATTTGTACCTTCATATATTTTGTATGAAAGAAAATTTACAAAAAACGAAAATAAAATATTTTTGGTGAATGCTCATGCTTAGAGAGATTTATTATAGCATTAATAAGTTGAGAATCGAGTCATGTACAGAAATATTTGATTTACGAATTTTATTTGTAATGATCAAGGTCCTTGGAGATATCGATCTATAAAGACTAGGCTAACTCATACAGCGGTTTTTGGTTATTTGACATCAATCTGAAGACTTTTACTGGCATACCAAACTTTTTGAAGTAATGGCTTGGAGCAACCAATACAATGTATAACGCCTTCTTTCCCCCATAACATCTAGTGAAAATTATAGGTTTGTAACAAATGCAAAAATTTTGGATTTTAGCGGTTGATTTCCTTTACCACAAATTCCCATAATTTGTATTCCATCACCTAATATTTATTATTTGTGTAATTCGGGATCTCCACCCGAGTTCCTTTTGAAGTTTCAGCTGAAAACCAGCAGAAGCATCCAACCAAATTTCTAAATGGATGTTTGGGTGGTACATAAACTTGGTTGAATTGTACGTCGGTACCATATATACCGATAACTGCTATAGAATATGCCACATGTCTTCGGTTTCTTGTTTTAATTTTTCAATCGATCCTTGGATTTAATTACATATACAAGCAAATATATTACAATTAACCAACAACAATCACAATTAAAATTTTAGATATTTTTCTACTATAGGAATTGGCCTGAGCTTAGATTTACAAAGATTAGAGACTGAAAATTATACTAGCCGATTCTACTTGCTTGTTGCTTGACAGGACCTTTCTTTCGTATAATAGCACATTTACTCATTTCTCCAATATATTTATTGCTTCAAATATTGTTGTTTTCTGGAAAATAACGAGAATGTGATAATTATTGACGTTTTTTTTTCGTTAGCGATAACGGGTTCTAGTAACAGAATAATATATTGGGGGCAGGGGGTAAATTTTAACCTAAGACTCCACAATTCGCAAATCAAACATACCAAATTCTTCTAAAATCATTAATGACTTAATTTGAACCGTTTTCTACTTTTCATTTGTAAATCAAATTTAGATTTCGTCAAATTAAAATTCCAAGCAACCCCATTTTTTCAATTTTCTTTTTAAAATTTTGCCTATTTCCTAAATTTACCCGCTCCAAAAATTAAATCCACATAAACCCAACTTCTTAAAACATTCACTTTGGAAAAAACAGTTACTAATTTGTGACTAGTCAACATAATATAACGGTTTTACGGTCAAAATTCATACAAATAGTAAAGATTTTCATACAAAATGTACTAAGGTACAGGTGTACCTTTGCCGCCGGCAAGCGTTGTAAAAATCTGCCGCTGGATGAGGGTTAACCAAACTTCACCCAAGTATGTTGCTGGTTAAGCCTAAAAAAATATCTAGGAACGGATGAAATCGGAACACTACGTTATAGGGCTGTCATACAAACCAACCTCTGGAAATTAGGTTCTTCTAAGAAAAACTTTTTTCTTTATGGACCAATCTTAACCACCCTTCCCCCAAATGTGTTTTTTAGTAAAGCTTCAAAACATATCCAGAAACGGATGAACTCTGAACACTAGGTCATAGGGCTGTCATACAAACCAACCCCTGATAATCAGGTTCTTCTAAGAAAAACTTTTTTGTTTATAAACCAATCTTAACCAAACCTCACCCAAATGTGTTCCTAGTAAAGCCTCAAAACATATCTAGGAATGGATGGAGTTGGAACATTACGTCATAGGGCTGTCATACAAACCTCCTAAAATACAATTTCGGACTTTTTTACAAAAAAGCACATTTTTTAATGTGCTGTATCTTGGGATCCTTTGCACCTACAAAGCTGGAGTTACACTCAAATTAAAGAAGATTTTCTTAGCTTTAAAAGTGCAGTGGACGACTTACTTGGAGGAAGCACCTTTTAGAAATTACAAACAAAAATATGAAAAAAGTCCGAAAATTTTGAGGTTTTTTTGAGGGTAATGGGGTTAGCACAGGTTTTTCGAAGTTGCAAACTTGGTGGTACACTTCTGGTGTCTATCCTAACAATATCCCAAAAAACCAGAGCCGAGCAATTTTTTGCGACCTAAAATCGGTAATTGACTGGCCTAACAGATTTTTAAGAACAAACTCCCAAGTCCTCCATATTACACGACAGGCTCCGTGAGGGAGTTGAACAAGGGAATTGGGCCGTTAGAAAAGCGTAGTAAGAAAACCCTTCCTCCATGGTTAGATGAGGACCTTCAAACTCAGGAAACTCACTCACGACATTTTCAATATCTGCAACAAACACAAGTTCTGGCAGCCATATAAAGACTGTTTGAAAATCTGCAAGAAGGCCATCAGGACTGCAAAAGCCCAAGCCTGGGACGAGTTCTGCCAATCCTTGGATCACGCCAAGGACTCAGTAAGGATAAGTAAAAGCCTGTCAAAAGCACATTCATGACCGCCAAATAGAGAAGTTGTAACCTAGACGGAATCCACGGATTAGCCTCTCGAACTTCTTTGGAGTAGGCACTTCCCTGGGTGCAAAAGCGTTTGCACGCCCTGACGAACACTGCATAGTGCTCACATTAGACTGGCTGACTATGTAGACTTTGTCATTACGGAGGAGTAGGTCTTCTGGGCTATAAATAGCTTCCCCCATTTTAAATCTCCTGGGCCAGATGGCATACTACCGATCATGCCAAAAATGGAGGATCTTGTGGTTCTAATGCTTTTACCACTCTTCAGGATTTTTCTGATCCTCAACTACGATCCCCAGTCTTTTTCGAGTCGTTTTCATACCGAAAGCAGGTAAACGTGGACATGAAACCGCGAAGGGTCTCAGGCCTATTAGTTTATCCTCCTTCGTATTAAAAACATTGGAGCGTATCGTCGACTTAATATCCGGCAAAGGCTAGAAAACTCTACTACTATCTAGGTCGCAGCACGCATACGTCAGGGGTCGATCCACAGAAACGGCCCTCCATGAGGTGGTGCGTAGCATCGAGTGCATCCTTCAATACAAACAATATACGTTGTAGAGGGAGCTTTCAACAATGTTCGTATAGAATCCATTCACGATGCCCTCAGGAGTGGAGACGGGGCTCGGCAAATGGATAGTGACTCTAGTCACGACCAGAGTAATCCATGAGAACTTGGGAAACAGACAGCTGACTAAATTCGTTTACAGAGGTACATCTGAGGGTGGTGTCATCTCTCCATTACTGTGGCTAATAGTAATTAACAAAATCTTAACTAAACTTGATGAAGAGGGTATAAAGGTGGTATGGCGTATGCAGATGACGTAGCGATAGTAGTGTCTCTCCTTGATCATTAAAATCATGGGGGTAGCCCTCGGGCTGGTCAGCAACTGGGCCAGAAGCTGTGACCTTGTTGTAAACCCAAGCAAAGCAAAAGCCAAGTTACAACCTTTTCCCTTCCAAAACTAAATGGAAAACAACTCACACTATCACCCAGCTCAAAGTATCAGGGTCGTTTTAGACTCAAAGCTTAGCTGGAAGCTTAACATAGAAGAGCGTGTTAAGAATGCTTGCGTAGCTTTCTACGCTTGCAAGACAATCTTGAATAGAAGGTGGGGCTGGCTCTAAACCGCGATTGTACGCCGCATCTTAACATAAGGGGCACAGGTCTGGTGGCCAGCGCTCAGTAGAGCTTCCAATGTAACGAAGCTAGGCAGGGTGCAAAGATCGGCATGGCTTGGCATCACAGTGGTTATGCGAGCATGCGCGAGGGATGCGTTGAATGTAATCCTAGATCTTCAGCCTATCAACTTTTTATCAAAGAACTAGCGGCAGTGGTCAGGCTCAAAGAGTCGGGTCGCTGGACTGCCAAGCCAGACGGTCACTCTGATATTCTCAACCAACTGTTACAAGATACGATCAAAGCTACAACGGACTATGCCGTGACTACACAAGTTTCGGGAATAACTTCGATGTCAGATTTCCGACCAGGTGCGAATGGTTGGCGAGTTCTAGTTAACAGGGGAATACAATCTCCCTCTTTTCACGGATGGGTCCAAAATGGACTGTGGCGTGGGTGCAGGAATCTTCTGTGGCACACTGAATATCTCTGAATCCCTCCGTCTCCCTGACCATGCCAGCATTTTCCAGGCTGAATTGCTTGCAATCATGAAAGCATATTACGCACTCGGGAACATGCAAGACAATAACAACACAGCCATCTGTTCAGATAGTCAGGCTGCTATCATGGCACTGAAATGGCAGTTAAGAGACACTGAACAACCTTGGACGAAGGGTGATTATGTACGCTACACAGTGCCGGGACACAGGAACATACGGGGAAATGAGGTTGCGGATGAGTTGGCCAAACTGGGGGCAACTCTGGACAGCTCTAGTGCGGAGCGCATGGACATTCCGATGGCAGCTGTCAGAAGTTTTCTTCTCCGCTCATTATCTCGCGAATGCTAATCCGAATTGGCAGGACATTAGAACTTGTGTAATATCAAGGAAGCTATGGCCATCCGATAACCCGAAAAGAACGTCTGAGATTCTGACCAGACCGCGTAAAGATATTGCTAGACTTATAGTGGTTATTAGGTACTGGACATTGACCAATAGGAGATCATGCAGTCAGGCTGCATATTCTTTACAACTCGCAGTTGCGATAATGCAAATGAAAGAGAAACTCTATTTCACTTTCTATGCGAATGCCCAGGTCTCACCAGATCTCGGCACCAAACGTTGGGATATGCGTTTTTTGCCCTCCAAGAGGATGCGTCGGAAGTGTAATAGGGAGGCTTCGTCACTTCCTAAATTTCTCTAAATGGCTCGAGCTGCGCCTCCACGCTCGAAATTATACAGGATGCGGCAGAGAGGACGGACGGTTTTAGAAAAATCTTAAAATCGTTAATTTCTACTCAAAAACAAATTTATTGATGGAATCAGGTTCACAAGGAAATACCATTTGAGACAGCCAAGTGTGTGGTGGCCGAAATTGGTGATGCTGGAGGCGTTGTTGGAAGTTCGCGTAGACTGTCTCCAACGTCGCTCTCTCAACTTTGGCGACTTCCTCGCGAATTACATCCTTCAATTCGTCCAGAGTTCGGGGCTTCTTCTCGTATACTCTAGCCTTGACGTGTTCCCGTAAGAAAAAAACGCATATGGATAAATCTGGGGACCGAGGAGGCCAATGAATTTCGCCAAACCTGGAAATAAGGCGACCAGGGAAGAGATGACGAATAACGTCCATTGATGCTCTGGCTGTGTGTGCGGTCGCCCCATCCTGTTGGAATAACGGCAATTTTGCAAGTTAACCATGCCGTTAAGGTGAAAGTGAGCTTCGTCACTCATGAACAAAATGAGATTTTCATTTTGATCGATCAGTGCTTCCATCTCACGTGCGAAGTTCATTCGTTGTCCATAATCTGCGGGCTGCAACTGTTGCACAATGGCCAATTTGTAGGGGTGAAAGCGGAGATCCGTACGCAAAATTCGCCTTACCGAACGATCACTGAGGCGAAGTGCAACAGCATGTTTCCGTGCAGATCGAGTCGGACTGCGAAGAAAGGCTTGTCGAACGCGTTCAACATTTTCAGGAGTTCCAACTGTTCGCGAAGCTCCTCTTGGTCTTCTATTGATCAGTTCACCACGACTGGGAAGTGATTCAACACAACGAAGGATGGTGTTTCGAGAGGGAACAACTCTATTCCGAGGAATGTTGAAGTGGCGACGAAACTCACGCTGTAAGACCGTCACTGACTCACTATAATGTACGAAACTATCATACGGGGGCATTCGGTAGCTCAGTGGCAGAGATGTCTATCTCTGAGTTGCCGGTGCGTTCGGTTCGAATCCCACTGTGACCCATGGATGTTTGTGTTGTCCATAAAAATGCTCCTACGGCAGCCGGTTCTTCGATGTAAATCGTCCCGGAGCTACCCGTTGCTAAAAACGGCCAAGAGCTGCCAAGACCCCCTTCGATTCAAGAGAAAAAAAAAATCTCTTGAATCGCTACAACAACAACAACAACAAGCTCTCATACGCGAAAACGCGGTGCTCCACCGTCCATGGCTCCATGACGCCAACTGGTAAAAAAAATGGTAGGAATTCACGAGTTAAACGGCACCCCACCTCTCTCGTCCAAAGAGGGGGAGAGTACCACCCATCTCAAAAACGTCCGTCCTCTCTGCCGCACCCTGTATTTTCAGTAACCTCCATCCTTTAAGTAGCTTAACAGAGTTTTGTGTTCTCAAAACGGCGCTGTTTGTGCTAATTAGGCTCTCGGCCTGTCTCGCCTTTAGTCAACAGTTTTACCAACCAACCAACCTTGTCAAATTTTTGCCGAATTCTGCCTCTTCCTTGCCTCTATATTTATACCGCTTCATGGCCTCATGTCGCTAGGACTGCGATTTAGGCACATCGTTGTCGAATTATAAAATATTTAAAGTGAACCAGATCTGACACATCAACCCCTACGTCCCCTTAAACAGGTCTAGGTCTGTACATATTGGTATAGGGTATACATTTATCGTGTTATTCGCACGATTGGAACTCCCGTCCCGTTAGTAATCCTTTAGCAATGATTACCAGAGAGCTCCAATAATTTTCAATTTTGAATCTTTGATCAAAACCCACCTGGCCAAGAATAGGCCAATCAAAATCCACAAATGTAATTATATTGCATTAATTCTTCAAGTTCTTATCAACAACACAACGAACACAATTCGTCTACCTTATCAGCAGACTATAAATTCGTCTTCAAGAAAATTATTGTCCGTCGAAATTGCACAATTAATCAATCATCGTCATCCCTCTCCCGCTCTCTCTCTCTCTCTCTTTTCTTAAAATGCTATCAAATTACCGACATGAATTAATCATCCATTAAATGATCTGACTGAAAACTGCGCAAAAAAACGATTTTGCATATACCCATACGTTTCTGGTGGCTATACGATAAGGTGTGCCCCGAATGCGATTGCTAGCCAAATTTCCTCCCCCGAGCTGCCAACCAAAACAATGAATACAATGAGCATGCCAAACCGAACATTATTTCGTCGATATGACCGCATCACCAGTACTAGTCGAGTACATGTCGGAGCAATTGCACGTTTTTCGTGTATCTAGCTATAGGCTAGCTAGCGCGCGAGCGTCTTCTAAACAAATCGTTGTCTATCAATCGGCACTGAATATTTTTTGAATCTTTGTGTCGTTTCTTTTTTCTGTGTTTTTGCATGTCAAATTTTATGAATTCAAAGCAAGTACACGATTGCTTTGCGATCGCAGTGATGACTCCTCGCGTGGTCATGGGAGGTAAAATTGGGCACTGCGTCAGCTGGTATGATGCGGTACTCCCGGATCGAAACTCGGGCTATGGCTGCTCAGGTATTATTCATTTGTATGGAAGAGAATCGGTTTATTTTGACAAAGACACGATTCGGTAAGATGGAACAACAGCGATAAAATGAAGCTCAAGTTGTAGGAGCTAGAATGACGCCACCATTATCTGCCTGACAAGAGTTGATATCATCCATAAGCGACCTAAATAAATAATTACGGAATACTAAACAAGGTGGAAGGAGACAAAAGTTTGAGATTCATTGGGGTGGCTTCAGCGACTCATTGTGCGGAATCATGACAAGAATGTCAATAACGAGGCCGAGGTTCTCTCTTGTGGCACAGCCAGGAGGGAAAACCTCCTCCTTCAAAACCTTATCAAAATTTGGTAATGTGGCCCTGAACACTTAGCGGCAGGCACTATGCTCAAAATATACATATATGTACAACTAACTGGGGCTATTTAGTTAGCTTTTGGTCCCGGAACCAAGAAATCACACATTTTACATTAAGTATAATATGTACTTGTTGGCCATAGATGTACGCGAGTGCGCCCCGTACACTAAGGTGACCAGATTCCCGACGGCCCAATGCTGAACACATATTTCGGAATTCGGTTTTCAAGCAAATCCTCAGTTATACTTCCAGAGGTTCCAGGTCCGAGGTCAACGTCGCAAAAATGTTGTGAAATTCTCTGATGCTCGACAGACAGAGAGAGGTCTGAGCGCAGAGAAGGGCGAGGTACAGGATCTGAGTGTCCGTATGGACGGGTCAGAGGTCTAAATTCTACAAATTGCCTTCCATAGACTCCGCTCGCTGCGCTCGCCTTATCCTATTTTCCAGCAGCGCTACGTATAAAAAATGTTTGCATATTCTGAAAAGCGCGACAGACAGCGAGGTCGAAGCGAATGGCGAGCTATAGGATTTGAGTAAACCTAAGGATGAGCCAAAGGTCTAAATTTTACCAAATGCCATCAATTGATTCACCCCTCGCTGCGATCGCACCTCGCCTTATTCACTGCCTACCAGCGCTGGTCGCAAGGATGTTAGCGAATTATGAAAAGCGCAACAGACAGAGTGAGCTCTGAACGAAGCCAAGAGCGAGTCACAGGATCTGAGTAAATGTATGGACGAGCCAGTGATCTAAATTTAACGAGTTGCCTTACATTGGCTCACCGCTCGCTGCACTTGCACTTCGCCTTATCCTATTTCGCAACAGCACTGCGTCGCAAAAATGTTGGCAAATTCTCTAATGCGCGACAGACAGTGCGAGGTCGACGAGCCAGAGGTCTAAATCTGATCTAAACATGGTTGCAATATTTCTGGAGCAGAGTATGCATTTCTCCATGGTTGATGCCATGCCGGTTTCCTGGGCTCGTAACGCCGTTTTAAATTGACTCTAAGGAAATGTAGGAAAAAACTTTATCTCACACCCGTTCCGAGTCCTTCCTTTAGTATACATTTTCCTATAGAGGGTGATAAAGGAATCGGATAGAGTATAGTGGCTGATTTTTCAATCGTTTTGTCATAGGGAAAATAAATTAAAATCTCATCATTTGACGATTGTAACTTCTGAACCTTGGCAGCTACAGCCTTAACAACAAACATGTTTTCCAAATTTCAAAATTCCACTCAAGAACTTTCAAGCTATGGACATTTTTCGATTAGACAGACACAGAAGTGCAATCTAAGCAGCAGAAGCTTCCGAACGCGGCTAAGAGGACCATAAAATTTGGAGGAAATATGAGCGCCAAGTAGCTCTACAATTGAAAATTTTTTAGAGAGATTGGGAGGCTCCCGGTTGGGTATTTAGAAAACCTAGTTCAGTTCGTCACCAGCTTGGTTTTATTGCTGTTTTATACGAAAAATGTACTAAAAATTTACGAAAAATGTACTACGTCCCCAGAAAAAGAGACGAGTAAGGTGAGGGTTTTCGGCGGTTTAGGCGCTAGGCGATTTCGTCCCCTTGCGTGGGGACGAGTTGAACAAGGGTTTTTGACTGTTTTCGACGCAAAATGTACTCGAAACCCTATGCGAGCTCGTCCACTTTCAGGGGACGACGAAATCGATGAGGGTTTTTTGGTACTTAGCCACTAGAAAAGCTAATCGATTTCGTCACCTGCGTGGGGACGAACTGAACTAGGGTTCCTAAATACGCCTCCCGGTTGTGGAAAATGAAAGATTGGCAAACATAAAAGTGTGATTATCTCGCTAAATATCGATTGCGGTCAAACTTTACACATTAAAGTCAGTCATGACATGACAGGCCTCATCGAAGAGGTTATTTTGTAGTGAATTAGGTTTCATTGTGTGACATGGGGAATGCTGTACATTTTCCAAAGCTGTACGACAGGTCAAAATGCTGTACGGTACAGCAAAATGCTGAACGTCTGGTCAGCTTACCGTACACCATCATCCACGCTGTTTGTCGTTTTTATGACTTTTTGACCGTCGTCGCACGCAGAACATGCTTCAGCTGCCGTTGTTGCGTCGATTCGCGAGGCTATGGCTCGCACGAGGCTTCAAATTCAGATTGACGGGTTTCGTTAATAGATTCTAAAAGCATGCGGATGACATCATTTCGATCTTCTACACTAGCTCGCTCAGTCGTTCCCTCCCGCATATACATAAAATTCATATTTTATAGAATTCGAAATGTAAATATTTGCAGAAGAAGATTTTTTGAATATGTACGTATGTAGTGCGAGAAGGCTGCGGGCATATGCTGTGTGATGCCTCCAAAATGATGAAGAAGTTTTAGAGCGATTCTATATTATTATCGGAGAATGTTTTACTCACAAAGATATGAAGGAAGAAGGAGTATCTAGATACTCGACAGACCATTTTAATCGCCCCCTTTTATACCACCATAACGTATTATATGATACACGAGTGCATTGCGCAGTGGCGACAATTTGTGCACTTAACAGCATAAAAATAATGTCACGAAATTTATCGTTTGCATAAATTTTAGATTAAGATATTGGCGCATAGACATGAGTTGGGTGAGATTGCTTTTATGTATATACATACATACGGTTTGCAATTTGCTAGTCACTAGTGTAAAAATATGACCTAAAAACAGATAAAATTCCTATCCCGCATTTGTATAGTGATTTTAGGCAACGGAACTACTTTGCCCGGGGTGAGATTATAAACGAGTTAATCCACTTTAGAAAGATTTCGTTCGTACAGTCTTATTTAGAATTGCGAGAATCGTTGTCAAAACACAGATGTTGTGTGTATAGAATATAAATTAGATTTTGGCTTTTAATAAACACTTGGTGGATTTGAAAATTCAACGATACATATATCTGCTTATAAGAAGCAGATCCTTGATGATTGTATTTTATGCCATTTGTATGATTATAAACTCATTCGTTCGTTTTTTTTATCTCCCGATACAGGGTGTTTTTGAAAGAATTGAGAGTATACACGTTCTGCAATCACCACAGATTTATTATCAAATAAAGGAAAAACATTGCAAATTAAGTCCATCATCCAAAAAAAATATGCAAAATTTCAAATAGAAAAATAAAGCCTTTAAAAACATTAGCACCGTAAAAAACGAGTTGTGGCGCAGCTGACTCATCGGCTACGATTAGTTTTGCGAGTTTTATTCATATCGACAGATGTCTTCGCAATTTCACATCGATTTATGCCGCAGAGATGCACGACTGGATGACAAAATTAGTGATGAAGCTTGTCCTTATTTAGGAACAACTATAATCAGACTACTTAAAAAATTCTACGAAGTCAAAAAAAAAAACCCAAAATAAAATTCGGCATAATACATTTGTTTCATCTTCCACCCAAGTCGAGTCATAACATTCCTTTCTTCGATTGTACACGGTAGCAAAAAACAGAAGGTATTTACTGGGTACCGCATATAAAATTCGGCGCTTCACGCCACTCACATTTAGGGGTTGAAAATTACATTGAGCGCGATTCATAAATAAACGCCCGCAGTAATTATACACACACAAACCTCATGTATACGATACTCATGAAAAGTGCATTACTTTCTGTCAATTGGAAAGGTCAGAATGTGGGTCAATAGGGGCGACATGATGAGTATAATCGACTTATACCAATAAGAACACATACCGTGTGTACGTAATATCTTTTAAATAATAATCGTATGCCTACGGAAGGGTGCTAATCTACTTCACTCATTAAATTTGAGCCCTAAGCCACACAAATCGACCCGTATTGAATTCCCAAAAAACCTTGAATGTATGACTTTATGCTACTGCCGCAATATGCGGTACACAACAGTGTCCCTTATATCCTTTTGGGTACTCATGCCACGTATATGTTTCCTCTGGAAATGAAGAGTAAGTCGAGACGGTGTCGAATTCAGGGTCTTAGACATGCATGACTCTGATTGTCTTCGACTCCTGCAGAGTGTTGACTGTTTTTTGTTCTTCTGCAGGATTGTTTATAGTGCTATTGAAATTCTTTAAATATGATTCAAAATACATTATGTGTATGTGTACGTACGAAAGATAAGATCACATGTGGTTGACGTTAGTTATTCGAAAAAGATTTTGAACTCTTCTTTTTGTTCAGTGACACTTATCGGTTATCGGAATGTTTAAATGATCATAGTTAATTAGCGACAATTGTAATAAAAGAATTGAACCAGAATTTTGGATTTTTGGCAGACGATATGAATTTTAGTGGTGGATTGACGTTTTTGTCAATTTAAATTTCGGGTATGTATGGGTTAATTGACACGCTAAACTCCGCAGGTCCCATACTTTTGCTGAGAATAAAATACATAGGTGTAAAACCCGCATGCCAGACCCACGAATTTGCCAAATAAACCATTTCGAGATAATGCGAATTTTCCAACCAAATGTACACATAAAAATCTAGAAAATCAAAATTTTATATTACCAATTTTCGAAAAATTTCAACATTACATGCCACAATTGTAATCTACAACCGTGTGTAAGAGCCACGAATAAATGCCACAGCTGCACAAAATGAATGCCAAAGTCATGAATCTACATTTTTAGTAAAAAAAAAAAAAATAAAACCATATATGTAGGAACGAATCTTCCTTACTAATAACGCCCTTGTTCTCTCGAAAGAGTTCAAACTGTTTTTAAAGGACTTAATCAAATTTATTCTATTGATGCCCTGTGGCATGGGTCGCGAATAATGCCACCGCCTTTCCCGGCGTGTCGTAGAAGGCGACTAAAAAGAGACCTAACCCAAGGTGGATCAGCATGCGCCGAGGGATGCATGGTCAAGAGGGTGCTTGGCCGCTAGTATGCGAAGGTCGCAGGCAACCATGACATCTGAAGCCTGAGGCACATTTTAACATCAACAAGACCTCCCATAGGTTAGTGTGTGTGTGTGTATGGGTTGCCGCGTCTGGAGATAGCCGGCGGACGTAAAAGGAAAGTCCATAAATTTTCTTCTTTCCACACACTAGTGCCAAAAACACAACCTTTCTCCAAAAGGTGTAAAAGAATGGAAGGTCTTATGGAAATTGACGCAGATACAAGCACTACCCCGCTGGGCACTACTTCTGCTATGCGATTGAGTGATCCCGGGGCGAACCTAGTTCGCGCCAGAGCTCGACGGTTTCCGGGGGCGAGCAGTATAAGGCAGTCCAATTACATTGTGGAGAAGCTGAGGGTTGCAAGCGAGGAGATTGAGGATATCATGAAGCGGAGGGGGATAGACATTATGTGCGTGCAGGAGACGAAGTGGCGAAATACCCATATCGACAGAGCCCGGTTTCTTACGAATTCCATGAAGTACAAATTGTACTACTATGGAGTTACAAACCAAAGAAACGGAGTTGGCATTATTCTGGCGTCGTCTTATGATTACGAGGATTGCCATGGTGGAAAGGGTAGCCCTTCAACGGTCAGAAATGACGAAGGTGAAGCTATTCTGACCATGTGCAGATCGCATGGTTTGGTCATCATAAATACATGGTTTGTGAAAAACGAGAGACACCTGATCACCTACAGTAGTGGACACGGAGATAGGAAACACGAAACGCAGATCGATTACCACCTCTGTTTCGATTTTATGAGAAGGTGGGTAAAAGACTGGGTGATCTTGGGTGAATATGTCGTCAGCCAACATCGTTTGCTCCTGTTAGAATTTATTTTGAAAGCAGGAGGAGCAAGAAATAGAAGAAGCCAGTCGAAAAAATCAAGTGGCACAATCTCACAAACGACAACTTTGAACCTGCAGTGACTCCATTCATTGATAAAATGACGGAGTGGTTTCAAAACAACACCAACTGCCCCGAGCACAGTCCAACACAAATGTGGAATAGTTTCGCTGAAATGTCAGTAAGTGAGGCGGAAAAGGCACTTGGAGTTTCGAAAGGTCCACTCCACACGACGAAAGAAACATGGTGGTGGAACACCGAAACTAAGGAAGCAGTGCAAGCCAAATCGAACGCATTTAAGGCATGGACGAAATGTGAGTCAAGCAGTGAAACCGAACGGGTTCAACTTCGCGAAAATTATATGCAATGCCGGAAAAACGTAAAGCGCTTGGTAGCTCAAGCAAAGGCGAGGCAGGATTTCAGTATCTGTGGCGCCAAATTTTGATGATGATGATGATTTCATTAATATTGGCCTTAAACGAACGAATCTGCAATCCTTTTTCGCGAAATCGTAACGGTTCTTCAGATATTCAATGTCAAAGTTTGACATTTATATGGGGTACTTCAGTTTTTAATGGGAAATTGGGGGATTTTTTACGACATAATGATGTGAAACAATAGCATCGCACCAAAAATAACATTTTAAATTTCATTTGCCTCCCCGTCTAGCAAATTTTACAATTCTTGCTCGCAAATATATTTCGACATTATTATTAACATCTTTGCCAAATTTGTAAAACTTACTATTCTAGTGGGAATGATTAAAATTATAACGTCAATTCGATGGCATCGGACACTTTCCCCAATGTGTAAAGCGGAAATATCCCCCTTTTCTTATAAAATTACTTAACTAGCTTCATAGAAAAGTCCAACTTTGACATTGAATATCTGGAGAACCGTTACGATTTCGCGAAAAAGGATTGCAGATTCGTTCGTTTCAGGCCAATATTAATGAAATGGCATCATCAAAATTTGGCGCCGCAGATACTGAAATCTCCCCAAAGGCGAAGGCAGCTGAGAAATTCTACCAAGAATTAGAAACTCAGACTGCGACCGAAGTACCGTCTTTGCGCGAGAGACCTAAGCACGACGCCAGGATATTTAGGGTCGCAGCCCAAAGGAGAAGGAACGCTCGGGAAATACAGGCGCCAAAGTACGTGGAGGACGCGCAAGGAATGTTGCTGATTGACGATACGGCAATTTGTAGCAGGATGCGAGAGTATTTTGACGAACTTCTAAATGAAGAATTTCCTCGAGCAGCTTTTCGAGATGTTGAGCCGAATACCACAAATATTGAAGATATCTCAGAGGAAGAGGTGATGGAGGCAATGCATCAGATGAAACGCGGAAAGGTAGTCGGACCGGACAAAATCCCCGCGGAATTTTGGTTGAAAATGGAAAATGTCGGGCTTAGTTGGCTCACAGTTCTCTTCAACAAAATCAAAGGCGGGCAACCGATGCCTGATGCTTTCAGGGAAAGTTTTCTTCTTCCTTTCTATAAGAACAAGGGAGACTCACGCAAACTCAACAACTATAGGGCTATAAAGTTAACACCTCATACACTAAAGATCTACGAGCGAGTTGTCTGCAACCAATTGAGAATGATTGTGCGGTTAAATGACAATCAATGCGGCTTTGTTGAAGGTCGATCTACAGTCGATGCGATTCAGTGCATTCGTATTGCGATGGAAAAGTATAGAGCAGCACGAAAGGACTTGTACTTTGTGTTCATCGATTTGGAGAAGGCATTCGATAGAGTACCTCGTGATCTGATATGGTTGGCCTTGAGAGCACTTAATGTCCCCGAGGCATACGTCAGGATGATACGAGACATGTATGATGGAGCTACGACTAAGGTTAGATGCACAGCCGGTGAATCAGAAGAATTTCCGGTGAATGTCGGAGTACACCAGGGCAGTGTATTGAGTCCGTTGCTCTTCAACATCATTATGGGCTACTTATTAACACGTATCTCCGACGGCCTAGAAATATCTCTTCTCTTGCCGATGATATAGTCCTCAGTAGCCCAAATATCGTTGCCTTGCAAGCTGCACTTACAAAATGGTGTGACATTCTGGAGGAGCATGGACTGAGGGTAAGTATAACAAAGACTGAGTTCTTATGCTGCCCATTCTCAGACCCAGATGCACCGATACCAGAAATGTACGTCAAAGGAGAGCAGCTTAAGTCTTGTACCAAGTTCAAGTACCTTGGCTCGATGGTGAACAACGGAGCTACATGCGATGATGACATCAAACATCGCACAAAGGTTGAGTGGATGACGTGGCGAGAAAACTCTGGAGTTTTCTGCGATAAGAAAATGCCACTGAAGCTAAAGGGCAAGTTGTACAAAACGGTTGTACGCCCCGCACTCATGTGTGGATCAGAATGCTGGACCATGTATGAAGGTTACGCGAAAGAAATGACAGCGACTGAAATGAAAATGTTACGCATGTCAGTTGGGGTAACGAAAAGGGACCACATCAAGAGTAGCTACATCCGAGGCAGCTTGTCCATAGACCAACCAATCACCGAAAAGCTCGAAAACCGACAAATGGATTGGTATTGCCATGTTGAACTGCGTCCGCCTGAGAACCCCGCAAAGAAAGCGATATCAATGGAAGTTCCACTTGATGGATCCAAGGCCAGAGGCAGACCGAAGAACACCTGGATGTGTCAAATGAAAAAGCAACAACAACGCATTGGTCTCGGCGATGACACGATCCAAGATAGAGCTGCCTGTAGAAATATGCTGAGTTATTATCGCCAAAACGGGCGATGTGCCTACACTGCAGGTCGAGCAACGCGAAACCATGGAGCGGTATAAAGAACGAGGCAAGGAAGAAGAAGAATATAGACTCTACTCTTCAGGAGCTACCTGAGCTACGGGAGTGCGTTCCTTAATTCAGTCGTAGTCATCTCTGATTACTGTCATCGTTGTAAGCGGTATAGGTATTTGTAACAATCGGAGTTTTAGAACGACGGAAAGTGAGCATGAGTAATTATTTTCACTCAGATCGTATAAAAGGAACGCGCTCCAGGGAGGAAGCTTGATGAGGGGTACTTTTTTCATTTGGCAATTTTTCACTTGCTCGCTTGTCGTTTTTTTTTCTTTTACGAATAAGACGCCTGTTTGTTCGTTTATAATTTTTTTTTTGTAGGATCCAACCTCTGCAAAATGAAGTGAAGCACGGTAGTGACTACAGAACTGTCAATTTTCGAAAGAGATTGAAACGACAGTGTGAACAGGATTGAGGATTTACTAATTTGCTAAGATTTTGCTAGCTAATCTCGTCTAAGATGCCCAGTAGTAGATCAAACGATTATGACCAAGAATAAATACATCTTCAATTGAAAAAAATAATAGTTTAGGAATTAGGAATATCAAGAATGGATAATAACCAGCCCATGGCCAAGTGGATAGGTCATTACACCCTTGGAATTAAGGAGCAGCAGCAAAGCAAACGACTTTAAACAGAAAAGATGCAAAGGACAATGCCCCACACTTTGGGAATCACTGGTCTAGATAATCAAGTGTTCACGGGTGATGCACTTGTGTTTATAATAATGACATATACTTTCCTACTGCCAATGCATCACCGGTGAACACGGTCGGGAAACCACTTGAATATGGCTTTTTTACGCATATAAATATGTGTACAAAATATTTCCGGCGGGAAATAATTGGAACAGGAAAATTTTGCTTTGGCCCCTGAGGAATAAATTGTGCCGTGTTCACCGGTGATGCACTGGCCCCTAGGGAATGACCTATGCCGTGTTCACCGGTGATGCATTGGCAGCCAGTGTTAAAATAGTAGAAACGATCACGATAGTTGAATGATCGACTGGAAATCCCTTTACGGGTGGATGTACTCACCTTCTTCCAAAAGTCGTTCCACATGATTGAAGACGTTCGGGAAGGCGGCCAGCTGTTTCCTATCCTTAAGTAGCTGCGCCAGATAGTCTGCTATGCTCTGTGTATTTTGCAGGGCGTTATTGTTCTCGCAATGTACGCTCATTTTGCAGCAGTCGTTTCTGTTGCGTCCGCTATCAATGGAAATTGAAAATTCGAGAGTTCACTTGACGCGTTCGATTTGTTTGGTCAATTATTGCGGTCGATTCCCTGTGGAATGTGCCGCGCACAACGCGAAACACAAACAACAAATACCGCGAACCGTGTGTGTATGGGGCGTGTATTGGGGCCGCGCGATCGTTTCTTGTCGTGTCTTTGTATACCGGAGAAGAAGTCTTCTGTGGGGCGATAGATGCGAACGCGAGATGAAAATCAGCGCGCGGATCGATTCCACACAACACACGATTTCTTCCAAGACTTCTCAAGACAGTGCACGACTTAGCACAAAACTTGAAATTCTCGTTCCGTTGTTGACTTTCTGATGCTCTGGGGCTTGGAAAGAAATCTCGCGCTGTCGCCGTGGACGGGACGAGATGTTGCTTTGGTTATAGGACGAAGATGATTTCTCACGATTCACTTAAATTCCACGCAAGATGATCGCAGAAAAAAATCCAATTCAAATCTCAGATCGCGACAATACTAGTAAAATCATAACACGAAGACGTACGGAATTATTGTCGTGTGGCGGCTAACAGGCACATTGAGTTGGTCAGGGCGACGAGAAAGGCACTTTCACACGATTCTATGACTTGTTTCCTTCTGCTGCTTTTGGTTATGTTCCCCAGGGGGTGGAAATCTCAGACACACACGCGGCGGACTTGGAAAAATATCGTAACTGCACGCGGTGAAATTTTTCACTCTTTTGTGAACGACGGATCGAGACCGATTGTGACAGAAAGAGCCCTTTGGAATTTGGGGCGAAAACAGCCGGAGCAAGTTCACTTGTACACGCGAGGGGCGAGAAAAGGGTTTATCACGATGTCGTCGACTGTAGTGGGCGGCGAATGATATCTCGAGCGATCAGGTGGCACTTTGAATCCTTCGCGAATTGTACTGAAACGTAAGTAAAGGCACACGGGGCAAACGATCGTAGAAAACGCAAACTAAACAAACTCCGCACGAAACATTTAAACCGAACGCCTGCTAGAATTCAACTAAAAAATTTTCTGTCGTCTGGGAAAAAAGAAAATATCCACGAGCGAGACAAAACGATCGTACACGCACGGCCGGTTTGTCGTGTTGAGTTGCTTGCGAGCGTATGCTGTCTGTGAGCCAGACGAAGACAGCATCTGGTCGCGACATCTTTCTGTCGCATTCTAACACCGCATGGATCATATACGATTATACGATGTACCTTGTTTCGCCCACGTCAATTCGCACCATATGGGAGAAAATCGCGCAACAGTGTGTTCGCCTGGCTGGAGAGTTCGGGCGTTGATACATTTTGTGCGTGAGATACTTTGCTGTTGGTGTGTGGAGATTTGATTGCGTGTTCGCGTCGTAAAAGCCGCGGCGGAATGCGCATGGCCGATTTCATGTCGCCAGCAAGTCGCCGACGCAAAACATTAAACTTGGGCGAAACGGCGGCGAATGTCTGGTCTGGCCGTGTCTCACTCTCGCTCGTTAGCATCATCTGCGCCTTTGCTTTGCACTTTGTTTATGCGCTAACCGTCCGATTGGGCCGATGTAGTGTTGGTGGACAGCAGTGCGATCGTGTGTGTGGCTGTGGATTCCGAGCGATTTTTCTTCGGCCGTGTTCGCGGCGATGCTATAAATAAATTCGTCGTGTGTGGGTGGTGATGCGATGTACAGTGAGGAAGGTGTCTCGTTTCAACGAGCTTGCTGTTCCTGCTACTGTGAGTCAACGGAGCAACATGTTTACAGTGTTGCAGCATGCGAACAAAGGGGGCGAATTGACTTGTTGCATCCGAACGCAACAACAACTGCTGGGCAAATGTAGGCAAGAGACAAACAACAGAGTAGCAACATTGTTGTGGACCAAATGATGCTGCTGTGGTGATAACGACATGTTCAGATTCAGAGGCATATGGCTGAATGGCTGCGTACAGTATGGGACGAAAGTTTTTTTTGAATTTATAGTTCTTAAGTTGATTAATTTATTTTGAAAATTTTTATATTGCCAATGATTTCAATGATTTAAAGTTCGGAGATGAAACAAATACAGAACAAACTTGAAACTGAATTAGAAACAGTACCTAGCCTTATACCAACTTTAAGTTGCTTGGGAGGTACTAAAGAACCTTAATGCGACAATTATAGAGCATAATAGCGCAAAAATAAATATAGTTGAAATGAGCAGAAAGGATAGCAACGAACCAGAGTTTTTTTTTTCTGGCAAAGTGGAAACCTTTTTTTCCCTAGAAGAATATAATGCTCATCTATCTATATATATAAAAATGGACGTGTATTTGTGTCTGTTGCCAGTAAACTTCTAAACCACTGGACCGATTTGGATGATTCTTTTTTTGTTTAATCCGTCTTACATTGGAGAAGGTTTATGGACCAACATTTTTTTTTTAAATATCAAAGGAAGTGGTGGTAAATATCGAAATTCCATTTTGTGTGAGAGTAAGTGATTAAACCTACTCGATTCATACGCTTTACATTTTTATACGTGTACTAAATGAAATCGAACCGGCTTAAGGATATGATGATATGACGTAGTGTAATGGAGCCATAATTATCCGGAGAAGTTTTAACTCTATTAGAGGTGGGAACATCAACTGTTAAATACATAAACAACACTGCTTAACACTATTGAGCAACTATGTCGAAAATTTGTAGTAGGGTAGGCTACCATGGAACACTTGATAACGTCACTTCCAGTATAGGAAAAACTCTTAGGATTATCCTGACGATAAACTGCTTCGTTTTATACAGAAGATAGGACACATAACGGATTTTTGTTTGTTTGTTTAATCCATCTTACGCTGAAGAAAGTTTACAGACCGAGAAAATTTTTGAAAGTCTCAAAGGAAGTGGCGGTAAATTCCATTTTGTGTGTATGGAATATTTAGTTGTTATTGGGTCAAATACAGTGTAACTTGGATAAATGAGACGACGTTTTTGCGAACATTTATCCTGGATGTTGATCACAGCATTTTCATAATCAGCTACTACTTCGGAAATCCGTTGATACGAGTATATCCGCAATTTTTTAGCGGAGCGACACGGTTGAGGTGTTGCCAAACTCACGACAAAATTACCTAAAAGGTCATCGGACCCTCTTCCCGATTCCCCTCTTACGTTGACCCCAATAAATTCAAAATCGCTCATAAAGTTAAATAAGTGTAAAGTTGTGAGCCAAGCGAACAACGCGAGCGCAGCGAGCACTAGATAAGAGAGCGAGCGAAGGGAGCTCTCTCAGCTAGTACAAATATAATTGAAGACGGGAGATAAATTATTCAGGACTGAATTTAAGGATGGTGCACAATATAAAAGTGGAACGGTGATGCGAGGAGGTGAGGAGAAAAAATAAGTGTGCTGGATTTTAAAATGAGAACTATTATTCTCCAGAAACGTAAAATCAACTTCCAACTTGCCAATAAAACTACTTTTACTGCAATCAGCTTTTATTCGTTTATATATTTAATTCTTTAAAAAAAAAAGAAATTCAAATTTATACAGGGTGTCCGGAAACTGCCGCATCAACGCACTGGAAAATAATTCCTCCTGTGATTTCCTGCCAAAAACGTGTACATGAATGGCATACCCTAACCGCGAAGATTTCATGATATGTGGCGCCAAATTTTGATAATGCTACTTCATTAATGGTTGAATAACCCAGTATGGAACTATTGAGCTTATTGAAATTAGGGGTATTTCGAACGATGACGACGACCAGGCTTATAAAAATATTCTTCCTAATGTAATGGCTATAAGATTACCGACATTTTCCTTTCAACTCCTATAAGATGTCATCATGATGATGGCTCCATTCAGGAAGCAAGGCTGATTAAGGATATGGCTTCTAGACCAATCCGTCATGGTTATGGGAAGACCATCCCACTCCCAAGATCATTTAGATCATCATAAAGGTTTGGGAATGAATGACAAGTAAGATTTGACTTTCACGTTCGTACTGTTTTTAAGAATTCTCATGAGAAAATCCTAACGGTCCTCAGGATTTGAGACTTTATGTTATTAAAAGAACAAGCAGGTTACTGAAAGCATTTTAGCATTTGTAATAGAAAAACATGGAGTAAGGTCAATTTTTGTTGTTTTCGAATCAGTAGGTTACCAGAAGTCTAAAACTAATTTTACTAAGAAAAATTTTGATCAGAAAGATCCCAAAAAGGACAAAGACGGACACAAATGAATCCTTGATCGGAGGTGGGCATGCGGAGTGTCATATCAATCAACAAGCAACATTGAAGGTGACTTAATTTAATGGAATGTTCAGGGCCGGATTTCCCATATGGGCAACCTGGGCAGCTGCCCCGGGGTGGCAAATTTTTTAGGCTTTCTATTGGTTTTACATTCTATGAAAGATGGATTTTTACTCAAGGAACAGTTTACCAAATTTAGAAACAAATGTTATTTGCTTTCAAAGTTATTCAAGTTAGGTGAAGTGGATTAACCATGTAATTATACTTGGCCTTTAAAAATTGCTGACTAGTATGCTGAAGGATCCTCATTCTGATGTGAAAAGCAGCTTTAAGCTGATGGGTAGTCGCAGGGTTAACTTTTCAGGGGGTCGAAGGAAGATCGGTCACACCTGCTTTTGGGAAGTTTTTAGCAAATAGTGCACCTCGGCGATGGGTTTGCCCAGGGGACCATGTTGGACTTGAGGAGGCTGGATATTGTTACCCTAGTCAACCAGCTGGAGTTGCGGCCCGGGATTGGGTTTTCGAGGCTGAGCGCATGCATCGAACGAAGAAATCCGTCAATAAAATGCCGAAGGACAAAGCAGTCCGATGTACCGGGTGGTAAGAGCGTAATTGCTTAGGCACTCCCCTGACGGTATGGTCCCGTAGATGACTCTATTTTAAATTTTATTGAAAGCCTAGAGATTCTTTAGGGTGTAACAATCAATGAACTTCTGAATCTACATTGGCGGCCAGCTCCAGATTTTACTACAAGCCTCCTAAAATACTTCCGTCGGAGAGTGTAAATCGCCTCCAACAAAGTAACTCATCGAATCACACACAATTTCCTAAATTCTAGCTAATGCAATAAGAATTGTGCAAGTGAAAATATTGTAAAAAGGGCTAATTCCGAAATTCCCTTGTGGATGGCATTTTGCTAGATATGGTTTCGAAATTTACCCAATGTCTGGTGAACACTCAGGAAAATATTGAAAACTTTAGGGCTTCCTGTTTAGTATCAATATAACCTTGCCTTCCCAATGTTCACCACATATTTCCCAGAACAGCGGCTACTATTCTTTCTCAATTCTGTCTACGAAGTATCACTTATGAAATAAATAAGAATATGAAATCAACAGCCTTGTCTGATATTATTCTTCCTCCAAATCGGTGTGAAGAGGAGGGGGATGAGTAGTATGCCTGAGGATTTGCCTGAAAACGGAATTTCGCCAGAACGTGTACAGCATTGGTTCTTCAGGAGTCTGGTCACCTTAGTGTAGTACATATGGAAATAACAAACAATGAGTGCATTCAGCGAGCACATATTGGGATGTGCTACATATCCCCACCACAAGAAATTGGAAAACTGCTAAGTTTGTGTTCGCTGAATGGACTTACTACATGAAATGTCAGTTCTCTCTAACCAGCTGATACATCCGCAGACATTGCGGCAATCCAAAATTCAAAAAACCTAAAACTGCAACTTTCCTTTCAAAATACGTACTCTCATCGCACAATATGATAACGTTCACTAAAACCTGGCTCAGAAATGACATTTTTCTTCTTCACAGTTCAGCAGAAAAATGTCATTTCTGGGCCAGGTTTTAGTGAACGTTATAATATTGTGCGATGAGAGTATGTATTTTGAAAGAAAAGTTGCAGTTTAAGGTTTTTTGAATTTTTGATTGCCGCAATGTCTGCGGATGTATCAGCTGGTTAGAGAGAACTGACGTTTCATGTAGCAAGTCCATTCAGCGAACACAAACTTAGCAGTTTTCCAATTTCTTGTGGTGGGGATTTGTAGCACATCACAATATGTGCTCGCTGAATGCACTCAATCATACCTTCCTGCTTACTTTTGTTGCTTCATTTTAATTAATCGATTAATAACTTCCCGGCTCTATGCCACGGATAGTTCCTACACGGCTGAAAATGTTGGTGTAATTTTTTATAAAAAAATATATTCATACATTTCCATATAAAAACTTTACCAAAAGTATAATTGAACTATATTAAAAGTATAAGTATTCTTGATAAAAATTTTACTCTTCAATAGTATAAAATTGATAAGCAAATTTATACAAACCGCTCAAAAAAATAAAAATTGTAATACGAGTGCAGTCGGCTTCGAATCCACAATTCTGTGATTTGTAGGCAAGCGCGCTGCTCACTGAACCAGATAGACTACAAATCAATCGATTTCTAGGTTAATTGGGGTTCTTGCGTTGATAGTGTAGATTTGGTAACATAGTACCATTTTATGTTATAACAACACATAGTACCCTTTTCTTCTTCTTCTTCCTTGCCTCGATCTTTATACCGCTCCATGGTTCCGCGTTGCTCGACCTGCGGTGTAGGCACATCGCCCGTTTTGGCGATAATTTCTCAGCATATTTCTACAGGCAGCTCTATCTTGGATAGTGTCTTCGCCGAGACCAATGCGTTGTTGTTGCTTTTTCATTTGACACATCCAGGTGTTCTTTGGTCTGCCTCTGGCCTTGGGTCCATCAAGTGGAACTTCCATTGATATCGCTCTCTTTGCGGGGTTCTCAGGCGGACGCCTTTGAACATGGCAATACCAATCCATTCGTCGGTCTTCGAGCTTTTCGGTGATTGGTTGGTCTATGGACAAGCTGCCTCGGATGTAGCTACTCTTGATGTGGTCCCTTTTGGTTACACCAACTGACATGCGTAACATTTTCATTTCAGTCGCTGTCATTTCTTTCGCGTAACCTTCATACATGGTCCAGCATTCTGATCCATAAATGAGTGCGGGACGTACAACCGTTTTGTACAACTTGCCCTTTAGCTTCAGTGGCATTTTCTTATCGCAGAAAACTCCAGAGTTTTCTCGCCACCTCATCCACCCAACCTTTGTGCGATGTTTGATGTCATCATCGCATGTAGCTCCGCTGTTCACCATCGAGCCAAGGTACTTGAACTTGGTACAAGACTTAAGCTGCTCTCCTTTGACGTACATTTCTGGTATCGGTGCATTTGGGTCTGAGAATTGGCAGCATAAGAACTCAGTCTTTGTTATACTTACCCTCAGTCCATGCTCCTCCAGAATGTCACACCATTTTGTAAGCGCAGCTTGCAAGGCAACGATGTTTGGGCTACTGAGGACTATATCATCAGCAAAAAGAAGAGATATTTCTAGGCCGTCGGAGACACGAGTTAATAAGTAGCACATGATGATGTTGAAGAGCAACGGACTCAATACACTGCCCTGGTGTACTCCGACATTCACCGGAAATTCTTCTGATTCACCGGCTGTGCATCTAACCTTAGTCGTAGCTCCATCATACATGTCTCGTATCATCCTGACGTATGCCTCGGGGACATTAAGTGCTCTCAAGGCCATAGTACCCTTTTATGTTATAACAACATTCAATGCAATTTATTCTATCCCGAACGGTGTAAAATGTATAATATTAAAAGGGTATTTGGATAGTTTTATTCTGTAGCGGTTATAATTAATATAATTTTTGAATAAACTAAAATTATAAGTTGAAAAGGGTCAAATTTGATTCAAGTTTTGGAATAGATAGGAGTTATACTATTTTATTTATAAAATTTACTCCCGGTTTACACCAAAATTTACAACCGTGTAGTATTCTCGATTGTACTTGTAAAATACTATTCGGCACTTGTTACGATTTTACGGAATCTGTTACTAGATTTTTGACAAAACATACAAAGGCCTCTTTTTCAGTAAATCCTAATTTTGCATTCAAATTCGCTTAAACTTGCCATGGAATTCAAGACCACAATGTCAGCCAAAATTTGTTGTATCATCTTTTCATCTGTGTTTCTTTCAAAAGTAAGCAGAACCATTTTTTGGCGGAATTTGGCCGAAATTTGGCAGAATTTCGGACGATGTATGAAATTTCTCTTCTAAAGAAAAGTGTTCCGTCTGGAATCCGTTTTGTCATATGGAAACAGTCTTTTTGGTCACTGCATTAATACCATAGCCAATTAAGTACATATTTGTAAAATTCCTTTTCGGCTTCAGGCTCCTTCGCACTACACTACGCAAACTTCTTAAGGCCCTCCGTATTTTGGTTCAGGAAAAGCCAAAAGCAGTTAATGAGTGTTATTCTAAGATCTGTCAGGAAAAAACTAAACTTTTGGTGTAATAAGCCTGAAATGCAAAGGACTCTCAGGCCCGTATTTATAAACATACCTTAATTCAAGGAGACCTTGAGCCAAGGATGCCGAAATTAAAATAAATGTCATTTTCCATACTTTTTCATAGAAATCACTTATATTCACGAGTCAATGCATCCTTGTTTTAAGGAGAAGACCTTGAAATGTTCTATAGTCAACCTCACTTGAAGTCAAGGTAGCTACCCACCTACCTTGAAATATTATATTTCAAGTCTATTGAAAACTTAAGGTCTCCTTGAGTTTCGCCTTAAATCAAGGATCAACGATCCCTCAGTCGTGCCAATGTTTTTCCTAGTGGGTATCCCCACACCAAAACTTTATGTAACAAATTAGCCCCGTACTCTGTGACCCTTTTAATAAATCCAAATAACATTAGTCAAGGATCGTCCCATCACCATCGTATGTTCACATCGTATCCTATCAAATTACTGATGTCGGCAAAATATAAATGGCCACCGTAAAATTGGATGATGTCACCTATCATCACTCTGAATATTCTCAGCACGGTAACAATAATTCGGGATGTTTTGTCTGAATACTGTTGCCATTAAAACCTCTCTGCATAATACGCCAAAGACAGACGAAAGCCAAACAAGCCTTACAAATTTGGTGTGTCCAAAGCACATCCCGTAGGCGTTTTTGGCCTTTCAATTTCAATTCAATTTTCAAGTCTTTTATTTTATTTTCAGAATTACCAATAAAGTTTCGTTCATATTTTGTGTCATATAAAGAACATTAGTAGATCCGCTTTTAAATTTATTATTTAGACATCCGCCCATGATCACATGCCAATTAAGGGCATACGCCAAATTTCCGTCTACAGCAGCGTCTTTCATATTGGTAGACTATACTCTATCTCATCGATGCTATTTTACTTACTTTTTTTTTAAAAGGAAAATTTGTAAAAAATAACAAAAAGTCATTTTTGGAAATTGGTTAAATATGGGTTCTAAATTAGAGGGTGGAATTGTATGGTGGGTGTTAAAGAATAACAATACACTCTGTGAATGCCATCGCGCGGATTGGTAGTTAACCTTTTGTGTATGGTCCATCGTAAATTACCGAATAAAATTGATTGTTTGCTTGCTAGCCATACTATTCTAAATTGGATTGAAGATAAATGGATGCAATTCCACAAATGGGGAACAATGAGATTCGTTTCGGGAAGAATACATAGCCATCTGGTAGATACAGATACTTTCAAACTGATCCGGAGTTTGTTGCGGTTCGTTAACCACATTTTAGGCTTTTTGCGTGGTATGGTCAGATCATAAACCAATATCTCATTCATTTTACAGTAAACAGCCATATGCTACCGAATTACTACCGAATTCGAGGAAGTCTACTATCCAGTTTCCGCACCCAACATTCACTTTCTTTCGGCAATGCAGTAGCATCTACTCAGATTTAAGATAAGTCCATATGGCGATGAAAAATCGACCAGCTGTTATTGCGGCTACTGACGGTATAGGCAGTAGTCATACATACCTTTATTGCCAACCGCAAAACCTTTCGACATTCAAATAATAATGGCCGCGCGCGCTATAGCACTTCCACTTCGCGGTTCGAGAAATCTTCAGAAAAAAATCTGAACCAAGCAACCCATACAGTGCGGCCGGCGACTGTAACTATGTCTTAAGTGAATTTCGAAATGATATTTTAATCGGATTTCGTAAACAAATCCATTTTAGGCAGTGCCGCGCCATTATTCAAGCAAAAAGCAACTCAAAGACGTTGATTTTTTTTTCAGACAGAAATCAAACAAGAAACCAACCAACCTCTTCTCCTATATGTCGGAGAGGAGTTCTTCGAACGGTGCAAATCCAATGTTTGTTATGTCTTTTGGTATACTTATGCAGAATTATTGCAGAATTTATCGACGAAAAAAAAACTTCAGCATCATGACTCGATATCCCGATGGCGTACTAAACTAATGACCATACTCACAAATGGCCAATAGACAATGACCAATATTCGTGATTCGTATTATACCTATGGGGTGCAATGCTATTCATTAACTATGGAGAATAAATCGCTTCAATATTCTTTGAAAAATTGACAGGTGGGCGATGTGTTTTGTGGGGTGGTTACAGCGAGCCCGAGCGGCTTCTTAAAACGCCGCCATAACGGCCATTGCAAATTATTGTATGGTGTCACCTTTGATCCGTGTGCAATCAAACTGTTTCGTTGAAGCGATCATCATCATCGATCGCTCTCGCGTTTTGACCCCATTGCCTTTTAAATGACCATATAAGAGTGTCCGATCATGCCTGCGCACACGCTATATATGGAGTCCTTGTTGCGGGCGATTGAATGAATTATTATTTTACGCCATTTTGTCGTCAGCAACGGCTGCTTTTATGAATATGAGTGCAATAATATTTCCTTGAATGGTAAGCTAATTGAAATGTCTTGTGAGAAGTGATGTTCGAGAAAAACACAATTGAATTCGTATGTCGAGTCATAACAATTATAATGATTAAGACTACAAGGTACCCTTAAATATTTTAGGCATAATAGTTAAACCTTCTGTTACCAATCTATATAATTTCACAATAACTCTCTTACTACCTCACAATCGGCCAATCCAATATAGAAATCTAATTTTCCACCTTTTCGCTTCCTATTTTGGTTTCGATAGATCAAATCGAGAGCGTAACACTTTTGTCTCTGAATAATAAATTTTGATTTATCCTTGTCGTCCATAAAGCACAGCTTAACTATAGAATGGTGGCGCTAAATTGGGTCAGTCGCCATATAATTATGTTATTATAACACACACAACTCACTCGGCTCTTTCTCGCTATACCTTTGTGTAATATAATGGATAAAACCATTCAAAGATTTATGGGTCCCTGGAGAATTGAATAGAATTGAATTGGCATCGATAAGTAGGAACGGTGAACAGTTGCAATCGTACCAGTGCTTGATCAGAATAGGAAAAAAAATGGATTAAGATTTTCCAGATTTACATTTTCCACAGGAGCGGAGTGAGTTGAGTATGCCGCACTCTATGTGAATTGAGTAGTTATCGCCAAAGTGGATTTGCGGATAGTCCGCGCTTGTGTTGTTATGCACATGTAACACCTTAATTGATTGTGACTGTACCGTAACAATATAGTCCTAATATGGTGCTATTTATACCGGACGGATGCCGTGAGATTTCAATATGAAGTTTCCATGAAGTTAGTCTAGCTCTAGATTATCCATTTTTGTCGAGAAAATATCGCGATCCATGAATAGTGCAACGCTATAGTAAATAGGTTTGAATCAAATGAACAGGAATTGAGTCACATTATTTAATAGAATATATTAATTAAGCTCAACTATATTAATCCGAATGACAGAGCCCAGTTTAATTTCAGGTACGAAGTCTATCCTGTCAAAAGCAAACTACATACATATTCGGAATTCACGCAGCCATTATATCCATTAAATTTATTCAAACAATTTTTGCAGTAACTAAAGCCGAAGATAGGCAAATATAGGATTAACTAAATCAGTAGTTCTTAACCTTTTATCATTGTCGTAATGTACGGTGTTCCATGTGTTCATTGGAACACGGGCCGCAAAGCGACAAGTTTACCATCTACGAGGTTTACCATCAGGGGAGCACCTAGCCTTTCGGCCTTTATCTCCCGGTCCCTCGAACTGTTTGGACCTTCGGCGTTTTACTGGCATGATGTTGTTGCCAGAAGGGGATTTCTCCATCCGGCGAATGCACTCACCTTCAGGAACCCAACCCCGGGGTTGCATCACTATAGCTGGATGACTTGGGTAACAACCTGCAGCCACTACGAGGCCAACACCTTGATGGGCAAGGACCATGGTCCCCTGGGCACACCCATCCCCGTAGTACACTATTCGCTATACACTTCTCTATAGCAGGTGTGATCTTCCTTCGGCCCCCTATTGGTTAAGCCTCACGTCAGAATTCAGATGTGCACATCCCAGGCTCGATGGACCTGTGAATACGAGCCTGTGCAGACTCGTAGCGCTGCTTTTCACATCCAGGTGGCCCCTTCAGTATACTAGTCAGCAATGCGATTCGGACAGTGTGGTCATCAATCCACAAACTAGTTAGATATAGGCGCGTAGGCATTTACCACCAAGGCCGTTCTCCCTAACTAGCCCCTTCAGAACTCGGGTCATTCGAAGCCGTCAACTCCGAAGCTCACACGATTTACCATATGATGCACTCCCCCACCAGAGGACACCATAATCGTGCTTGGCCTTTAGTAACTTCCCTCCCGTAAGTCATGGGAGGAGGTAGGTCACGCCATGAGCCACCCGTACATAACTCAGGAGCTCGGGAACGTTATGGTCTTTGTACAGATCCACGCCATGGCGTATCAACTATACCAGGGGGCCCCCTTGCGCTGCTAGGTCCGTGGTGTCAGGGGCGAACTCAAGAATTTATTTCGGGGGGTGATTTGTATTTGCAAAGTGGCTCATGAAATCCCACGTTTTAAATGTTCTTAGTCCTTACGCTTAGATAATCATTTTCCAATGGACCCATAAGATATATTCTAAATTAAAAAAAAAACGGTTTTTTATCAAAATGATAAATTTCTGTCTTTTAATGCTACCTACTAGTTTTGGTAACCGATCGTTACGAATTTGTTGGGGGAGGACTTCAATTACTTCATTGCATTTATAACATTTTTTTTTTACATCCATTCCAGTCCAACAAAATAAAGATAAGACCAATGGCGCCGGAACAGGGGGGGGGGCAGCGGGGGCAACTGCCCCCTCAATATTTCGACTAAAGGGGCAGAATAATTCATATTTTCATACATATAATGATGCGGCGCATCACGTAGTTTTGTGCGGCCTGCAACCAGGTCGAAGAGACACAATGTATCGGCACAAAAGCGCTAAAAATAAATATTGGTGTTGAACTAAAGTCTAAGAAATCTTCTTCTCTTTTCTACAAACAATTTTCTGACGGTTTTTTGAGCTGAATTGGTGCAGCTTATTCAGCCTTACCATTTGTCCCACCACATAACAATAAATGTTTGTCTGTTTTTATCCACCTTAATATCCGATATTTGTTTATGTTAGCGATCAATTTAGGCTCTCAAGGGTGTTTTGGGACTACCTACAGATATTTACTGTGATATAGTGTTTTGATCAGCTATTCGAAATAAATTCTCAAAGAGTGTTTACTGATTAATTTACAAAGTCTTGTTGTTTTAATATTTTCTAAAGAGTGTAATATTGTTTGAAGAACATTTTCAAAAGATTTCCAGTTTCTCTATTTTAGGTAGCTCAATTTTTCCATGTCCCGAGGTTGTTAGTGACTGCCAGGCCAGGTTTTGAGTTTCACACCCCTGTTCTAGTGGATATTTTTTTTCCATGATGAAATATCTGGTTCGCAGAAAACTGCACGTGCATCTAGTGCATGTACCTACTTATACTACGAGTCTGGCATTTTTTTTATATGGAGTTCCGTTACCCAAACCTGCACGGGATAACCAAAAAAACACACCTAATGTAAAAGCATTTTTTATACATTATGTTAAAATGCCCGACTTGCCGAACTAAATCAAAATTTGCCACACCACCAAATATTTTTCTTTCAGAAACTACACTCGGGTGCAAAACTATTTGTACGTGTTTTTCGAAAAGTATAGCAGTTATCCATAAAAATCGTCATTGAAAAGCTTACGGCCTCAGCTTTACGTTGGTACCATTTTAACCAATATTTGGTGAGCACTTTTAAAATTGATGCTCTTTGAACGAAATCGTAGCGAAAATGAGCAAATATGAAAATGGTTTTTGGTTAGGTTTTTTGTAAATAAAACAAAAACTGTTGGAAAATACGCTAAGTATTTATTATTTTAGTATCGCCAATAAATGCTGCATAGGGCACAACGTGGACACGAAAAATATCGGTAACGTATCGCTCAGCTGTCAGCCCTCCTCCTCGGCATCCTGCGGGCACGAATACGAGATCCGTTTTCCCTCCCAAGAAATGCCAGCCCACATCATACAGGAACCGCCGCCGTATGCAACCGTTTCAGTGAAACAGCACTGCGCAAATCCCTCAGTTGGACGCCTGTATAGACTTGACATTTTCTGTCACTGCCATGCAAACACATTCTCGACTCGTAAGTAAACAATACTGAGCTCATTTCCGCATCGCTCCAAGTAAGATGATCTCGAGCAAATAAGAGGCGCGCTTGTCGGTGTCGTGCAGTCAATTTGGGGTCCTGGCAGGCCGTCTTGGATTGATATTCGCTTCCCTTAATCGTCTCCTTACTTTCCAGACACTGACAGCTACTCCGCGAACACGCCTCAGGTTCCGCTGCGCAGCAACTTCCGTGAGGAACCGATTTTGTAACGTACTTGTAACAATGAAACCGTCGTCTCTCGCTGAAGTGGATCGAAGGCGGCCCGTTCTTGGTCTTGAATGAAACTACAGTGATTGAAATTACTTCAGATGTAAGTTACCTAACTTTCCTGATGCAACTGATAATGAGAAACCGATTACGGGCGCTTTTAAAGTTTACCTGATCTGTTACCTGAAATCTCAATTTTTGTTACGAGTGGCAATAATTTAAAAAGTGCGATAAAAAGGGTACCAACAGATAGCTTTCATACTTTCAAAAAAAAAACACGTACAAATACACGCGCTTTTAGGTTGAGTCGATAGTTTTGCACCCAAGTGTACATAAAATTTCCTATAAAACGACACCTCGTCCGTTACGAAGTTGCTCGTATCTTCCGAGATACACCCGTTCAAACTTTAAGGAAATTTTAAAATCTGTTTTTCATCAAAAATTTAAATGATAAAATCGTAACGGACGGTACTTTGAACTAACAAATCTGCAAAGTTGACAAAAGTTGTCTCATTAAAACAAGGTTTTCTTGTAATGCAAATCATCGGATATGATCAAGATAATTATGTATGTACTATCAACACAGTTCATTTTTTGCGGCAAAAAAAACTTTACATTGAAAATGTTTCTGGCCAAAACTTTAACGGTTATTTAACCGTTATTTGAAGTTTTACTGAAACTAATATTTGCTCACTCATTGCTAATTTCTGAACCAATTAAGATGATCTCTGCGCACAAACTGACTGCATTTTATTGATGAATGTGTGGATTTAGCCAATGTCAACTGATTGACATAAAGTGGAAGGTTCATTGCAGAAGACTCGATCAAGAATTTTTGAGCATTTCTATAGAAGCAACTAGTAATCATTTGTAGTGTTTACAAGCAATTATATCTGTGGTTGGCCGAGTGGTTAGCGCGTAGGACGGGCAATACAATAGTCATGGGTTCGGTGCTAGCTGCGGGATATTTTTTCATTTTTTTTTGCAAACGCGAGAAAATTATTTTTTATTTTATTTTATTTTATTTTATTCATTCACCAAAACAAGGCATTTAACAATAAGTACTTAATACTAACTTAATTCGCTATAAATAATAGGGTATGGGATAGGAGGTTGGATCCTAGGATGATTGGAGAGCATTAGTCAAGGTTAATTTGAAGACAGATTTAGACATTTCAGGACAATAATGAATACTGAGTGAATTGAAAGTGCGGGAGCATCTATTAATAGGTTCATTGAAACCGTATACGGTATAGTGTTGGTATTCTTTAAGAAGGGTTGTGTGCCTAGTGCGCCTCGTTTGATCGTTGAAGACGATTTTTCTACGGATAAAATCAACATTTACTGTGCCGCTAATGACATCAAAAGTGAAACAGGCACAAAGGAGTGTTCTTCTTGCAGAAAGAGTCATTAAATTTAAGAGACTTAGCCTGTAATTGTACGAAGGGAGATTTAGATAGTCGGCTGGATTATAAAGGTCTCTTAGGGCAAAAAGTAAGAATTGCTTTTGAACAGATTCGAGTCTATCGGAGTGTATACCGAAGACAGGGTTCCAGATTATGCAGGCGTATTCCAAAAGGGGACGGACCAGAGTGACGTATAAGGATTTAGTAACCCAAATATTTTTGAATTCCTTGGAACGTCTTTTAATAAAACCGAACTGCTTGGTGGCCAAGGATAATACCCTATCATATTGAAGGTTGAAGCGCATTTTTCTGTCCAAAATAACACCGAGGTCAGTGATATGATCAACCCTGCACAATTCAACGTTGTTGAGAAGGTATGGACTAGTAATAATTTCATTTTTCCGAGAAAAGCTAATCACTTTGCATTTACTAACGTTGAGATGTAGATTATTACGATGACACCACTGTTCAAGGGACTTTAATTTAGATTGAAGGAATGCAGAGTCATAATGGGTAAGGATGGAGTGGTATATCTTTAAGTCATCAGCATAGAATAGATGAGGAATATCATGTAATATAAATGATAAGTCGGATATAAAAATGTTAAAAAGAAGTGGTCCAAGATGACTTCCTTGGGGCACTCCAGAGGATGCAAACACGCTTTTGGATGTGAGACCCTTGTATTTGACGAACTGTATACGTTCATGGAGGTAGGAACAGATCCAATTCAATAACGACCCCGTAATTCCAAAACTGTACAGCTTATCAATTAAAAGTAAATGATCAACCCTATCAAAAGCTTTGCTAAAGTCTGTATAGATAGCATCTACTTGGACACTCTTTTCCATTTTGCAGAGGACATCTGAAACTAGTATCATGAGGTTAGTTGTAGTCGATCTGCCTTTTCGGAAACCATGTTGTTGCTCATTGAGAAGTGGATCAATAATGGGAGTGAGTTTATCACAAACTATTTTCTCAAAAAGTTTGGGGATTATTGATAAGATAGCTATACCTCGGTAGTTTTCAACTGATCGCTTATCACCGCTTTTGTGAATGGGTTTTAGATGTGAAAGTTTCCAAGAAGATGGGAAGATACCAGAACCAAGGGATTTGTTGAAAATCATGTGTAGAGGAGTAATTAGTTGGTCTACACATTGCGTTAGGAAACATGGGGGAATTAAGTCGGGACCAGGACCTTTATTTAAGCTTAGCTGCTGAATAGCTATTAATATCTCATCCTGAGTGATAATCATACTGTCGATAATAGATATCGGGGTGGCATCATCAAATGGGGTTGCATTGGAGTGTGTAGGGGGTGTGCAGAAACTGTTTTGAAAGTGGTCAGCGAAGAGGTTGCATATATCTAGTGGGTTCGAAGAGCTAATGTTACCGCTTCGCATTGAAACTGGGTAACCTGTGTTTTTGCGTTTGGTGTTAACAAAATCGTAAAACTTCTTCGGATCGTCTATAATTTTTTCACCCATCAAATTAACGTAATTATTATATGCTTCATGGGACTTAGTCCGGAATTCATTCGCGAGATCATCGTACTTTTTCTTGAGGGTATCACTGATACTAGGATCTTTTTTAATAGCCTTATATAGTTTATTCCTTTGGTTTCGTAAATGTCTAAGATCACTATCAAGCCAGGGTTCAGTGAGCTTGTTGCGCTTTTTGATTTTAGGTACAAAGTTGTCAAAGGCGTAAAGGATAATGCTATAGAAGGAGGAAACAATCTCGTCAAGTATTGATGAAGAGAGATAGACTGGCCAGTCCACAGAATGAAGAGCATCCAAGCAGGTTCCATGTAGTTTCCGCTGACAAAAACCTTTGCAAACCACAAAATTGGTTTTATTATCGAATGCAATGCAGTTTTGCAGGGCACATTTATGCATGTTGATTAAAGTTCGCTAAACACTCGAAGATTAATATCAATGTTTTAAAACAAATTAGCACAGCAGAATAAAGTGTACATTAAGGTAGGTCGGGTCACTAAAGTCATCAGAATTTTATAAAGCAAGTAAAATGTTAATGGGGTCACAAAAAATATTTATTTATATGTACACAGAAAATATTTATATGTACACAGAAGAAATTGAACACATATGCGCAAACGAGTACGGTGGAGTTATGTAATTATAGGTACGACTAAGTGTGAAAAACAATGGGGTCACTGGTCAGCACAAAATAATATTTATGGGCGATTTAAAGGGGGTCACTATACACTCATTTGTGCTTCATATGAATAAAAATTAACAGAGAATGAAAAACACGTCCGAACTGCTCGACGGTTGGAACTGAATTGAATATATATGATATAAGATACATGATGTGTGCCTTTTTGAAAGCATAATTTAGTGCTACAAAAATGAAAAAAAAAACAGGCGCGACAATCCAACATTAGACTAAGGCCGTTACAATAAGGTTATATTGGTTTAATAAACGGCGCCAAATGCCATTATTAAGCGTTTAACCCTGTAAAGTGCCCTTATTATTGTTAGAAGCGATTATTCTATGAACAATTACTGTATTAATTCTGGTTCCCAAATTTCGTGGGTGCGAATTTTTTGCACGGTCGAGCGTCATGGTGGTAGCCTTCACGGCAAATCAAAATCTCCATAGAGTTCTCCCGCTAAAATTCAAGCGGTCGTCTTGTGCACAGATAGACAACAGACACAAGACCTGATGAATGTGTCCATCTGTACGAAACCACAAAACTTTGGGAAAAAATACCAAAAATTGAGGAAATTGAGGGAAAAAAGTTTCATCCCAATCGGGATTCGAACCTCCGACCTTCACAAGGTCAGCAACTCTACCTACTGAGCTATGGACGCTTAGAGGTCTCGATGCAAAAATTCCAATGTGACATTTCCGAAATTTAATAACTCGATATTTCTCCCGCTGAGGCTCTTCTCCTCCAGACAGACAAAGTTCCGCGTGGTTCCCATAGAGCTGGTAAGCTGCCATGTCATAAATACTACAGGCATGCACCGCAGTTGGTGTATAGAATGGAACGATAAGTCAAGATTTTCACAATTAGTTATTCTATGAAGTAGGGTTTCACGCATTATGTTAAATAGAAGTTTCAGAGAACAATTTGAAGCATAATACTCACTAGATGATCTAAATTGACCATTCCCCAGCCAGCATTTAACACATTTGTAATCATTATTTCATGCAACACGCGTGAGCACCTATTACTTATTCATTCATCACGTTTTCATACAAGCAGTATATCACGATGTCCCCCTATTTCATGTATATACGCATTTGCGCCTTATTACGGATAATCATTATAAAATCGTTATTCGTAAACATTATGTAATAGTTAAGTATCATATATATTCAATGCATCAATAAATAAATAAAAAAAAACACGTGCGACGGTGAGCCTCGAACTCATAACCCTATGCACCGAAGGTGCGCGCCCTAACCACTACTCCAGCCAGACTATATGAACGATCATCTTCTATTCGCGATTCTAATCACCCCAGCAACAAAAATCACACTTGAGGAGAAAACCATTATATTTCCTATATGCATGATCCGTCGACATTCGTTCAGCTGACCATATCATGTATCTAACTTTCAATGCGTCCTATCGATACATAATGCCGATTCGTGATTCATGAAGTGGCTATGTTCACGGTACATTACGCCGATGTTGGCTGGGTCGTTAATATTCATGAGAGGTCTCTGGATAGGAAACCGTTTCCGACAGCTTCATTCGTTACATGTCGTGATCTAAATTGACTCCGCATTATCGGTGAAATGAAATTTACGGCAAAAATATTTTTCTTAACTCTCTGAACCCATGATGCATGCTTTCGTCCAAGGTGCCAAGCTGCCAAGCTCTTCGCAAGCCCTTGGTTGTCGTATACAATCGGATAGTTAGAGTAGGTATACTAACATCGTCATTTCACACGAAATCCATGCAAATACTGTCCAAATTTGATAGTCGTGAAATTGAATTCGCTTAGTGGTGCTCACTTAACACAAATGTCTCCATCGGGCGGTTTATGACATTTCGCCAGCGAAAACAATGCAGATGTACTTTATTTCATCAGGCCCCGAGTGCACAATTATCCTAAATTTAGTGAATAAAAGGCGGTATATTACGCTTTTAGGTCCCCAAGGGAAATTTTTCTTGTTCTTCTTATCGACACTAGCGACACCGTCCGCCATAAAGCTATGTGTCCGCTTTATGGCGGAAAATATCGGAAACATCAAAAATTTCCCTTGGGGACCTGAAAGCGTAATGTACCCCAAAATGTCTTACTGTTGTACTATACATGCACTATACAATATCTGAAGGCGTAAAAATTCGACCTTGACCTTGACCTTGTCCAGTGGCGGTTCTTCCATGGAAGCAAAGGAAGCACTGCTTCCCTTGATATTTTCGATAAATCATCGAATACAATAATTTATATTAGTTACCAACAACGACTTATAAATAAATTCATAATTTCATTTTTCATTATTCACAAATTTCTATTATTCCATAAACAACAATTTTCACGTACAACCGTCCGTCAACCCTGTACGCGGCAAGAAATTTAGCTTCACTCGCTCAATGCGATGCGTTTACATTGCAAGTGAGTGCTTGCGTTTCAATCCGTTTGGTGGACCATAGTGACGTACATATACGGGGACGCTATTCAATCGACAGCGTCTTCGGCCATATCCGGTGGTACACATTTGTATGGAAACTCTGTGGTTGGATTCTTGTGTGTACTTGGCTGATGTATGCCTATGCACTCGTAAGCAGTCATGTACGCTGGCCCGGTCGCAGCGTATCCGTCAGTCAATACAATATTGTTCTGACTATGCATTCGGACTTGTTTGCGTCGGGATACGGTTTCATTGGGAAGTGTAATGTAATGTCGGACGCAGGCGTTTAAAGATACATGTGAGAAATTGAGTCGTACTTAGTGTTTTTAAAATTAGCATTTGACATTTTTTATTGACACGTTTATGTATGTTTTTTTAAGTTCTGTCTACATTTTACCGGTAAGTATAATATACAGGGTGGCGGACAAAAAGTATATTACCAATTCGAAAAGCTAAACAATTTTTTGATTGTGAGAAATTGTCCATTTTTATTTTTTTATTCAGATACTGAAGTTAGGAGTTCTTTATTTGAAACAGTACAAATTAGAGTGTTTTTTGTAAAAAGAAGACCATAATTGGCAATTTTATAGAGCTCGTCGTTTTGGCTCTGCGTACAATGGTGACCAAATTTAGACAGTATTAAAAGATCTAGATCTCCAGCGATTGATATCATTAAATGTTTATTTAAATTGCACGTGCATTTGAAGTTACTGGAGCATTGTCTCCCCCATAGCTCTGCCGTGTTCACAGAAGAATGACTCTATTTTGGCTGGCTGTACAATGGCGTACAGTTAGATATTAAAAACTCCCAAGTATAATCTGTCTTATATTTTATGCTGGTGTTGATTTGCTTTGTTGTACTATTAAAATTCTTCGGAGTAATTCCATCTAATATGTTTTATTTTGTATTCAATCTATTAACAACGACGTTTCGCCCTTTACGGGCATCTTCAGGTTTCTTTTATTCACTTGTAGGTTTTAATGGCGGGAAATTTCCCGTCGTTGGTAATAGATTGAATATAAAATAAAACATATTAGCTGGAATTACTCCCAAGTATGATGTCTGAAAAAAATATTTATAAATATGTACATATATACAAATAAATAAAAAATAATTGATCATAAAATACAAATGTATTTAACTCTAGGGTATTTATTTGAAAAATATGTTTTTCTGACACATTTTATCTATGACCCATTTGCTGCTTCCCTTTCTCTGGAACGCACGCACCGCCACTGACCTTGTCACAAATTCAAAATTGTCTAGACTTGAGAAGAATAGTCTCGGAGACTAAAAAATATTCGTAATTGTCAGGCTTTTGATATCCGGTCCTGGGAACTAACTTTGTGAGTGCCATTTAATCGATAACATAATCAGATCGTCCAATCTCTCATTTCGTCAATCTTTCGAAACTTAAATCTGTTTCCCAACTGGTGGTCTGCCGACCGGAGGGGGCCCGTGAGAGCCTTAGAGGTAGTCCGCGGGAGAAACTAGTGACTATTCTTCTAAAAATACAGAGCGCCCGCAATACGTGGTTGTACATTGTACATAATTTGCACATTATCCTCTTTGTCATTACCCAAAAGTGGAAATAAACTTAAAATCATTTTAATTCTGTCAGTAAAATTTTTTTGCATTGGTCTAAATCTAAATAAAAAGCAAATTTAACGATTTTAGTTAGACTAATCCAAGAATAGATTTACTATTTTACGGTTTCGATAAAGTACACAACGAGTTATTTAGGGTAGGTGTTCGTAGAGACGACTCATCTGATGATCGCTCAGCGATCATAGCTCTGCATACAATTCCAAGCCAAATTTGCATATTTTTTAAATGCGGCTATTTTCCTTGTATCAAAAATGACCTAAGCAACATGTCTGTATAGAAAATATATGCATATAGTGCTCAGTACCGATGGTTTAAGTGCGATCGCTGAGCGATCATCACATAAGTCGTCTCTACGAACACAAACCTTTAGTACCTAAACATGTAGAAAGTCGCTAGCCTGGCAATGTGAGCCGGCCTTACCAAATATTAGATTCGCTCTATTTCCGGTTTGGATAAAAATATTCGAATAAAAATTTGTTATTTTAAAGGAATCCTCATCAAAATTTTCAGGGAAAAGTGCATCGACCCGAAAGGGCTGGAAAATAACAACAAAAATCTGACCACAACTGAATGAGAAAACTATCCAAACTTTTTAAATAATCCACGGAACCGTGGTTCGTAGCAATTCCCTTCGAGTCTAACTGGTCTGCAGACATCTGCAGGTTGGGAACCACTAGCTTAACAGAATTTTAGAATAAAGAATAGGTCAGATGAAGGTCCCGCTGAGTTAATGGAATTTAACATGTCAAATTAGCATTACCACTTTCAAATTTCGATGATCGCTATAATGAATTAAATGTCGCGAATAGGCGGTGATTCAATGGCAAAAGTAAACAATTTTGCCGCGCCCCTCCTTCCCATAAAAACAACCCCTGAGTGTTTGTCTAGCCCCGAAGAGCGTTTACGGCATTGAAAAAAAAAGTTTCAAGCATTGCAATGAAAAAGATTGGGTGAGGTTATAAAACACAACGTTCGCGTACCGTGCCGCGTTTTCTGAACCGTTCCCTATTTAGTTCTGTAAACGCATAGATCCGGATCAGACTTGGTGTTCCCATCGCCATCTCTCGAAAAGTGACAAATGTGACAATTGACACATCACAGCTGATACATTTGGTTCGAAAATTAAAATTGCCAGTTTCAAACGAGATGCAGATAAATTTTATTTTGAGTATAAATTGTTTAATAAATAAATGAGGGCGAAAATGCACGGTTCAACGGCACATTGTAGATTTCTTTCAATGAATCAAGGTACTCCCCAAGGTGGCGCTTAGGGGATCTGTTGATAAAGAGAAAATTTCAGATCCGTAACGGCCGGTTGATTTGAAATTAAAAAGAAACGTTGCCCGAACCGGTAGGGGAACGGTGTGTTTTATAACCTCACCCATTGTATCCACTTGCATGCTGCAGGAGTTGTCAAAATTTGCCGCGCCCCTCTACACCCTCACAAACTACCCCTAAGTGCGCTTTTGGCCCCATACAGAGTCTATGGCGTAAAAACTCAAGTTTTAAGTATCGTCGTAAGTGACTCCCCGGTAAATTCCTGGACACATTTGGTTTTAATTAAATTCTTATATTCGCCACTACAAGGGTAGTAATGCTAACTTGACAGGGAGGCGAGGCCTATTTTTTGAAGGTGCAGATAACTTAAGCTACCCCTATAGGATTCAACTGAATAAATTTTATTTTATGACGATAGTTAAAACTTGAGTTTTACGCCATAAGCTCTGCATTGGGCCAAAAGCGCACATAGGGGTAGTTTTTTAGGGTATAGAGGGGCGCGGCAAATTTGGTAAAAGTGCAGGTATCTTAGGTAACCCTTGCAGCACGCAAGTGGATACAATCTGTTTCTTTGCGATGCTTAAAACTTGTGTTTCAAGGCCATAAACGCTCTTTGGGGTTTGAAAAACACATAGGTGTTGTTATTAGGGGAAGGAGGGGCGGGCGCGGCAAATTGTTTGCTTTTGCCATTGAATCACGGCAAATTCGCGACACTTAATGCATTATAAAGGTCATCGAAATTTGAAAGTGGTAAGGTAATACTTGACAGACATTAGAATTTCAGCACCTATTGCGACATGTAGGACAAGGACATTTTTTAAGAATTAAATATTTTTTCTCACCCTATGGTCGCACACACACGTAGAATCCATGGATTTCGAATCCAACGAAACTTCATACGAAAAAAATGAAATGTTTTTTTTTTTAAATTGGGTTTTCGTTGAATTCGGAATACATGGATTCTCCGTGAGTGTGCAACCTTAAAATTCCGCTGAAACATATTCCTTGTTTTTTGCCCGCGGTATTATTCTTGTAGTTCCACAAAAACTTAGTATTTCACGATTTTCCAAGAATAATATAAAGCACACATCTGTGTCACACTTCCTTTAAAGGGATGATAGTCTTAGCGTCAAACACTTGTCTATTTTACACGTAATTAAGGTTGTGTCATATAAAGCGCTCCCATATGGTAGTGCAGTTATACACGACGAAAACCATCATAAGCCATTTAAACGCTACCAATACGTTGAAGTTGCATTGTCGTGATCCACCATCAAAGTCTTTTCATGATAAAATTTATTGGCTCCATTTGTTCGAAGAAATAAGATACAATTTGGAAAATTCTAAGTGGACAATTGAATAGTAATCGTTTTAACCCTTGTGTTGCCACCCGGGTACCCGGGTACCCATCTTGATACGTTTTACTAAATAATTTTTTTTCCAAAAAAGCTTGTCCAAAACCTTCTCGAATCTCCATGATTTAATCGAATTTGTATCGAAATTTGCATTCTACGTATTTATAGAAATATTTTAACTTGAAAAATTTTGCATTTGAAAAAAACAACACGTATGAGCCACCCGGGTACCCGGGTACCCCGATATAAAAATAATGACTTTTGTATAGAATATCGTATACATATTTCGAGTATAACATAAAAATGAGTAAACTTTTCTACCTCTAGCGTTTCTTTGATCGTTGTTGATAGTTACCACTTATATTACTGGCCTTCCTTAGTATCTTTAGATCGTGATTTTCATTTCATGATTTCGCATGACTTGCTGGTTAGACAATCGCTCTCCTATCATTGGCATAGCTAATTCTTCCGAGAGCTGGCGTAGAAAAATTCTGCGCCAGTTAGTTTTTTTTTGCAAGCATATCATTATTTTCATAGTAAGTAAAGTACGTGGTACCAGTAATATCGTACTGAGAAGAACCACCGTTTTTTTCTTCTTCGGAACATAGGAACAGATGGTACCTCCTCAAATCAAATCCAAAAAGCGTTGACAATATCGGTCAACAGTTCGACAGTTTAATTTCTTGAGGAATGCATGTTTTTTATCAAAGTATCGACGATAGTAAGATTTCATGACAAAAATTTTCATTGCCACTCTCCTCCTAAACGTCCCTTTTGTGGTCATCGTTTTCTTTTATTCGTCTATTGTAACTCTCTCAGCTGTGACTGAATGCCTGGCTTCTTCACGCCAACTGCAATAATTCCATGCATGTTTAGGACACGTTAAGCTCTCTAGACAAAACTACAATATATTCTTAACTTTCCTGCGTTTCAAACAATTATTTTCAGTTGCAATGGACTTTTAGCAAGAGTTTGATAAGGGGGGTACCCAGGTACCCGGGTGGCAGATAGTGTAAGTTTTTTTGGGTGGCAACACAAGGGTTAATTGTAATTAGATAATTGCGTTGACCCAGATGTGCAATGGTTAAATCGATTAGTAATCGATTGTCGGATTGCTATTGGCATAGTTCGATGAGGGGAGCTAATGCGTGTAATTAAGCAGAAACAGCAGTTGTCTGACTCTGATGGCATAAAACTGAAATAGAAACGAGAGTCATTGTCATATGATCCTATATAAATTAAAATAATATAAATTATTTTAAATTCGGAAAATTGACTCAAAAAAACGAAATTCTATGTGGTAGGCGTAGTTTGGAATGTGCCGAATATCCTTTTATGTATACGCAGAGAGATCACGAAGCAAGCTTTTGAATTTCACTGTTCACAAAGAAATTTTTTTCTTTCATTTTGTAATTTATTATACACAAATTAAAATCCATACATCTATACATATTTCAGCATACAAAGAATTCTATTCTACATATCCATAAATGTTGAAGTCCAGGCCCACATAAATCCGTGAAGCCCACATTATAATGTATCTTGGCAAATCTATAGTTGGATTGGGATACCTCAATTCTCAATTCCAATTATTTATCATGCAATATTTATACTTAAGTCGGCGCGACATCATTCCTAGATTATATACACATGTCCATATGTCTAAATGGAGCCCCGGACCCAATGTATAGCCGCAGTGTGCGCTAATATGTAATAACAACTCTTTGAAGTTGTATTGACTTCTTTAGGAAGCACGACACAAACATCAAACTAGCATTACGTAAAAAAAGGAAAACAGCTTAACTGACTTTGACTTGATTTTAATCATCAACTGCGATTGCAAACAATATTCGAAATCTGTACACAATGTAGCACTTTCGATCTATAATAAAAATTAAAAAAAAAAAATGAATCAAGATTGGTTTTGATTTTGATTTGCCGCTGTTGGGGAATTACCAAAGTATCTAAAAATTAGGTTCTTGGTTTATCTTGTGACAAAGTTGGCAATATACGGATTGAAAATAGATCGAATATGGGTCCATTGAGGACTTGCTTGTACTTTGCAGTCGATTGTACTTGTATTAGATCTTAGAACCGAGAGTACAGATTCGATGGCTATAAATTGAGGCCACGCCGAGCTCACCACCTACTGAACAAATTGTCACTCTCGCTGCATGCAATTGACTTGGTAATTCAAGGTTTCGGGGCCATATTTGCGGGCTCTTTGGAATTTTGTGTAATTATAAGCAACACGCATACTCATATAGTGTGGACTATATGGTGTCCTTGTTCGCGATTGCATTTTTGGTATTTGCGTGGTAAGAAATATTGTTAGATTTGATTTGATGCTGTGTGCAATGTTTTTCTATGAACAATGTACTTTAGGCGTATGCATAATTGAGCTCGAGTATAATTATTTTGCAATGGCTGCAAAATATCCATTTTTAAAATGCCGATCATAATTTTTCTTTTATCATTCCTTATAGTTTTGATGTTGGGATTATGGGTTTTCGCTTCAATTTATCAAACAAAAAAAAAAACGACAGTCAGCCAGCATCAATCTCAAAAATGATTTAAATTTGTTTACACTGCAATTCGATTGTTCTTGATTTAATAAATAATAATTCTTTCGAGAGTTCGTTATAAATAAATTCCGTCATTCTTCAAAATTTAGTACTCATTATATATCATAAGGTGTGTTTTTTTGGTTATCCCGTGCAGGTTTGGGTAACGAAACTTCATATAAAAAAAATGACAGGTGCTTCAGCTGTCATTTTTTTTATATGGAGTTTCGTTACCCAAACCTGCACGGGATAACCAAAAAAAACACACCTATAATAAATTGTGCTGATTCTTTCTCCAATCTAAGTATAATTAGTACGCGGAACGAACAAATTGTGTAGGTTTCACTGACCTGCCAATTGGTTATCCAGCTATCATCATCTCAATAAATTCTCGAGCTATTTCAGTTACCTACATTATCATAGAATTCAATCTGCATCCATTCTCAAACCAAAACAATAATAAAAAGAAAAATTTTGTGCGCGAGTTTTTCCATATGCTAAAAATACATCTCGCATCTTAAAAGAGATGAAAATGAAAACATATGGATATGAGATGATAGCACGCAAGATTCGTCTGCGTTTGTCCCGTGCGTCGTGGACGACGTCTGCTCTATCGTGTATTTGTATAGCGTGGAAAACTCGATTCAACTTCGTTAAGGACTAGTTAAATCTGCGTGTATATGTATAATATACAATTCAATTTAATTAATACTTTTCCGGTCAGAAGTGTTAAATTACACGTGGAAGTACCTGTTACAGAGTCTCAAAGATGAAGAAGAGTGTTATCGGTTTCAATTTTTTAGGGTTTTTTAGAATTTGTTTCTTTTTCAAAAAACCCTTATGAAATCGATTTTGTCCGTCCGTCCGTCCGTCCGTCCGTCCGTCCGTCCGTCCGTCTGTCCGTTCGTCTGTTCACTAAATAACTCGCGAAAGGCTCAACCGATTGTCATGAAATTTGGTAGGAATGTTTAGAATCGTTACAGTCTTTGGCACAAATACCTTAAAAGTTGGTAGGAAGAAGATAACAGGGTGTCCCGAACGTTTGGAAAAAGCTGACTTTTTTAGTTTTTATCGGAGATTGACGTATGGGTATTTAAATCAAAGATCTAAACGAGTATCTCATATCAGCTAAAAAAAATTTATGCAAAGTTGCATATCTTGTACTTATAACGATCTAGAAAAACCGAGATGAAAACGTAAGCATAACTTCAAACGCCCATAACTCCTTTACCGTTACTCGAAACTGGAAAAATGTAACTGATATAACATGTACTCGTCAAGTCCTTTGATTTGAGTAACCATACGTCCATCTCCGATCAAAACTAAAAAATTCAAATTTTCAACTCTTCCGGACACCCTGTTATATTTTCTCTATCAACTTCTAAAGTATTCGTGCCAAGGACTGTTATCATTTTACACATTCCTACCAAATTTCAAGGCGATCGGTTGAGCCGTTCGAGAGCTATTTAGAGAAAAAAAATTCATATCTTCGGGACACCCTGTTATCTACGGGACACCCTGTTATCTTTGCCCAACTTCTCAGTATTTCGTGCCAAAGACTGTTATCATTCTACATATTCCTACCAAATTTCATGACGATTAGTTGAGCCGTTTGCAAGTTATTTAGTGAACAGACGGACGGACAGACGGACGGACGAAATCGATTTCATAAGGGTTTTTTGAAAAATTCTAAAAAACCCTAAAAAGCATTAATGGAGTACCTTTTTAGCTTCATATTAAGAGCAAGTAATACAGAAGCTTTACAGCACCATCTTTGAATTCCTCATACAATCTACCTTCAATTTGCCTTGAATAGTACCTTACCTCTCTCTCTCTAGTTTCTGTCAACACCTTGTGGGGCATAGGGCATTAACTACGCCTACTCTCCACCTCGTTCTGTTTTGCGCCAACGGCGCTAGCTGCGACCATGTTAGATTTAGCGTTCGCCTCGCTAGTTACCGATCTTCTCCATGTGTTGCTTGGCCGTCCAACACGGCGTCTTGCTCCGGAATCCTGTGGATTCCAGTTCAGGGCCTTTTTTGCGATGTTATTGGGCCCTCTTCGGAAGGTGTGACCTATCCATTGCCACTTAAGTCTTTTGATCGAAGTGCCTATCCTTTCTGGGCCAGTTATAGTGAGGATATCAGGTCACCTTTCTTCGGAATTTTCATAATTAGGCCCTTTTTCAACCCACTGGGAAGAGTATCAGTTTCCCAACACTCTTGGATTAAGGGAAGAAGAATATCCGCTGTGGCGTTAATATCCGCTTTTAAAAATTCAGTCGGAATTCCATCAATCCCCGGGGTTTTACCGGCGTTCATTGATTTGATAGCGTCTGTTAGTTCCTTTTTGGATGGAGGACCGGAACTAATGCCGTCTATTTAAGGGACGTCTTCTGCTGGCAACAAAGATACACTAGCAGGCCCGAAAGTGTTATTCAGGACCTCTAAAAAGTGTTCTCTCCTTCTTTGTAGCTGTTGTTCTTCGGTAACGAACAGAACACCTTCCTTATCTTTCACAGGATGTTCCGTTAATAAAGATCTGCCAGTTAATGGCTTTATAAGTTTGATGAGATTTCCACTGTCACCGCGGAGAGCCGCATCCTCTGCCTCCTTCGTAAGTGCGTTGATATTGTTACGCTTATCACGTCTTACACTCCTCTGAACGCCTTTTTGGAGCGAACGGTATTCAGCTCTGTATCGTCCCTTAGCTGAATCGTGTTAGTACCTAAGGGGCGGCAATTTGTCCTCTTGTCCGGGGGCGACGTAAGTGCTAGAGCGGACGCTGCCATCGCCATCCGGGTTCACGGAGAGGAATGAGCTAGCACCTGTGCTAGTCGGTTGCATTCATGATAACGTATCCCCATTTGTGCTGTGTACCTTGGCATGCAATATCCCTTTAAGTTGTAGAAAGACAGCGGAAATGAGTAGCACAGACCCCATCCGCCACTCCGGCAGTGAGCTACGATACATAGATACCATCTACGAGGTATACCGTCAGGGGAGCACCTAGCCTTTACGGCCTCATCTCCCGGTCCTTCTCGTGGTTAGGACCTTCGGTGTTTTACTGACAAGGTCTTATTGTCAGATGTGGATTTCTCCATCCAGTGAATGCACTCACCTTCAGAAACCCAACCCCGGGGTTGCAACGCCAGCTCGTTGACTTGCTTAACAACCTCCAGCCACCTCGTGTCCAACACCTTGATGGGCAAGGACCATGGTCCCCTGGGTACACCCATCCCCGAGGTACACTATTCGCTAATGACTTTTCTCTATAGCAGGTGTGATGCTCCTTCGGCCCCCTATTGGTTAAGCCTCACGTAAGAATTCAGATGTGCACATCCCAGGCTGGTTGGACCTGTGACTACTCGTCTGCTTAAAGAAGACTCGTCGCGCTGCTTTTCACATCCGGGCGGCAGTCTACTAGTCAGCAATGCGATTCCGTGTGGTCATCAATCCACAAACTAGTTAGATATACGAGCGTAGGCATCTCCCACCAAGGCCATCCTCCCTAACTAGCCCCTTCGAGGCTCGGGTTATGCGAAGCCGCCAGCTCTGACGCTCACACGATTAACCGTATTAATGAAACTCACAGTTCCGGATATCAAGGACCTCGAATCCAGAATGTCAGTCATTGAAACAGTTTCAGAGGCATTGTGCGCATGACGGTCCCTTAGTTTGCCTCGCTCGGAATATCCGGGACGCCCAGACTGAAATCTTTATAAAATTGAGGACTGAACCCAGGCACCAATTTATCTGCAGTTGTTTATTTGTAGTCCTGAAATTTTCCAGGTGTGTAAGAAGTCAAACCCGCATTTTTACGGTCTCTCTCTCTCTCTCTCTCTTTAAAAGGTATGTGCTGTTTTTTCACTCGGTGTCCCCTGCCCGCTTTTGGTATAAAATATCCCCTTTCTAATTTCTGGAAGTGTATCATTTCGTTAGAAATGAAAAATTAAATGAACATAATTGCTGATTTCAGCCTGTATCCATGCTCTAGTCGAAAAAAAAAGTTAAGAGCTTCTTGGCTCACAAATCGCGTATTTGGTATTAAGTCCATCAGATCAAAATCCATCCGTTCAAACCCAAATCAGTCCAGGCAACTCCAGCATTCGAATTTATGTAGAAATGAAGCTGACTGAGCTCCTAACGGACGTACACTAGTCGGCATATGTATGTTGACATCTAGTACTCTCGAGCCCAGACACTGATTTTGTTGAACTAGAGCAAATAACGGTAAATTTCTTATAAGGAAATCAACACCAATAAATATGCTTAATATTTTTCCTGTCCGTTTTCGGACTCCCTTGCTATAAAGAAGAGAACAGCTAGGTGCGTAATTCAGTTTCGGCATAAGTATTTTGACAATGTTTAAATCTTTGATTGTTTACCAATTTTTTGGGAAAATTTACAAAACATGCTTTTGAGCTCCTAATTTTGAATTTCAAGTAAGAAATATCACCAGTGGCTTGAAACATAAACAAAACAATTAAAAATTAGAAGTTTGCTTTGAGCATCGATAGAGGCAAACCTTAGTCCTGGTTTAAAGATTGTTGAATGCGCTGCTATTAAATTTTATTTCAGACGGTAAACTGTTCATTAGTAAGCATACAAAATCAAATAATAGAAAAGAAATAGAAAACTATTCACTGCCTCACAGAAAGGGGTTGTGAACATTGAATAATAACCGAAAATCTTCCAAATATGTATGGCAAATGTCCTAATGAAACCAAAGGATATTATGAATATGGAGAATATGTCATCGGATGCATATAGATAATAGCTACCACCTTCGGCCTAAAACTAAAAAAGGCAAATTGCATGCATACGCAGATAAAGTGAAACCAAAGAAAAGCCATCAAAAACAAACCTCTTTTCCTGGGAAAAAAAGTTCAAGCCAATGTAACTTCGGGAAAAAGTTTTTAAACTATAATTCGTTTTTTATTAAATATTTAGAAAAAAAACAGTACTTAAAGAAAATACCCGCTTTATGTAGAAAAACGGGTACCAGGTTATCAAAATGAATGCCGCAGTAGAGACTCTGTCATGATGTAGGGGTATATTGCGTAAAATGGTCTAGGCTGCTTAAATGCAAATCACTGTTTCCATGGTCATAGCTTCTTTTTGTCGTCATTGAATCGTCAGAGGTAATATTTGGTTATTTTTGCAGCACAATTTGGTTCAAACTTCGCTTTAATTTTATAGAGTTTTCCATCGTGAGTCGCTCATCACTCGTGGTTGACATTAGCTTTTTTCAGACCGCGCCAAAATTTGTCTTTTATTTAATTAATAAAATTTGTGTCTTTACTAATGAACAGTTATTGGTGTTGATGTGTACTTTGATTTCCTTATAAGAAATTTACCGTTATTTGCTCTAGTTCAACAAAATCAGTGTCTGGGCTGGAGAGTAACAGATGTCAAAATACATATGCCGACTGTATTTAAGTTGATCTGCTTCAACCATGACACAATGGCGGACAAAAGATCAACTGATCAATATGTGTGAAAATTCGTTTGATAATGATCAAAATTCATCGATCGACTTTTTCTTTTTCATTGTCTGTCTCTCTCTCTCTCTCTCGATTACCGTAACTCCTAGTGGAGCATGGTGCGTTGATGACTACCGTGTGTAGTCCACCAAGGTTACAAAGACAATTGAATTCGGAGTGTGATACGGTTGTCAGCCATACCACTTCCTAATCGCATTGTTCTTCTTCTTCTTCTTGTAGCGGTGCAGAAAGGTGTGAAACCTCTGTGCATCTATGTGGGCACGATTTATGGTTCGTCAATGTTTGTTTCCGTGAGGTCTAAGGACAAAAACATAGCTGCTGCGATAGGGTTTTCCCACAGCGATATAGGGGTAAGATCAGTGGGCGCAGCGGGGCATTGAAACAAGTGACCCATATCATGAGGCAAGAGCCCTGAAGGTTCGATGCAGGGAGGTTGTGTTTGTCTAGTCGCATTGTTAGTTTATTATTCTACGATAAGAATATTTCTTATCATCTTCTTCTGAATAATAAACTTGCGACGAGTCGTGCCGAGTTTGGAAACTCGTTTCTCTATGAGTGTCTATTTCACAGAGTGGCGACCGAACGATCACGGCCACAGAGCACGCCTGTAAAATATCTTAAACCAGTAACGATCCTACTTAGGGGTTTTGGGGGTTCAAACCCCCTCCGATAATTTGTAATGTAGTAATTTCTCACCAATTGTATTTTCAATCGAAAAGTGTTGTGTTCCCTGTGGTTGGTTCTCCCCGGTGATCTATGGATTTTCTTTTTATGAAATATACAAAATTTATAATTTTATTATAATTTATTGCGTATAAAATTTAAAATGTTTTGCTTCCAGCCTTACTTATTCACCACTAAATCTAGTTCCTGAAGTACTTACCTCGAAACCTTGGTTGGAGATACCTCGCACACTCACAATTCGGGTCAGCATTGTATTCTTTCCGCATATAGTGGCAAAACATACCAATAAACAGGGTGAGCAAAAAGTCCCTTTCCTATTTATATATATAATAACTTTTAAATAAAGTGATTAAAACAAAACACAAATATCGCGAAATAAGGATTAACTTATGTATTTTTTTACATTAGGTGTGGAAATTATATCCGATAAGTGTGCGCCATTAGAATTCACGCAAGCTTGGGCTCTTTTCACGAAATTTTTCATAACGTTTTGGAGTGTGACGGGTGTGATCTGCGCAATTTCCGCTCGAATGTTCTCTTTCAACTCCGGTAAAGTCTGTAGCTTGTTGACGTAGACCTTCTCTTTGAGGTAGCCCCATAGAAAAAAGTCTGGAGCTGTCAGATCAGGCGATCGCGGTGGCCATTTTATGTTACCATTTTTCGAAATAACACGATTTGGAAAGTGATGTTGCAACAAGTTCATTGTCTCACGAGCGGTGTGTGCTGTTGCACCATCCTGTTGAAACCATATATTCTCATTGTTGTTATGTGCTCGCACAAGTGGAAAAAGGAAGTCCTGAAGCATACTTTTGTAACGAGCTCAGTTGATCGTAAGACAGGCACCTTGATCATTTTCAAAGAAATATGGTCCATAAATTTTCCTTGAAGTTACGCCACACCAAACAGTTACATGCTGTTGGACATTTTGGGGATTATGTGTGCCCCAGAATCTAGTGTTTTGCCTGTTCACGAATCCGCTTAGGTGAAAGTGCGCCTCGTCAGTCATCATTAAATTTTCCAAAAATCGTTCCTCATTCTCGACAAGATTTAGGATATCCCTGCAGGATTCCAAACGCATTACCAGGTCCCCAGGATGAAGATGCTGGACCAATTGTGTTTTGTAGGGGTAAAGGTGTAAGTCCGTTTTTAAAATCGTGCGCATCGTGCCTCGCTTTATAGCCAACTGTGTTGAACGTCGTCGTGTTGATGTTTCATCGTTCTCTCCAACACTTTGCCTAACAAGCTGTATGTTTTCAGCCGATCGTCCAGAACGAAGTCTGCCCGGACGTTTCTCATCTGCAACGTTCCCATATCGCTCAAATTTGGCCACCATAGTACGTATAGTTCGAGCTGCTGGAGGTTTGCGAACTCCATAAAATTGGCAGTATAAACGTTGAGTGGCATTTACTGAACGGCTGTTTTACAAAAATTATGACACTAGTTTGGTTCGGTGTGCGATAGTGTACCTTTACATATTGGAATCTCCCAAGTTTAATGTCTACAAAAAAAAATAAAATTTAACAAATTACTCACAAATGTAAAAGTTATTAATTTTTTACATCGGAAAGTTACTTTTTGCCCTATTTGACCCACTTTTGGCGGTCAAGAACAACAATGCTGAATGGGGTCGCCAATGCGTTTAGCTAAGGATAGTAAAGGAATTTTTGCACACATCATGGAAGAAATCTCTGAAGCAAATCAACAGACAGGAGACAGCGACTCAGCATCATAAGAAATGTGGCCTCAAGATGTTTTCCTTTAGTATCAATTTTTTTTTTAGTTTATAATTACATATGCCAATCTGATCAGATAGTGTGCATATTAATATATCTCGGATCTAGGACTGACTAAAACTGGTAAAGTTCAAAGTTGCATTGTTTTTCACAATTTTTCCACTAACTGGAGATTTATACTAAGGTCCATATTTTTAAAAGTCCCTTGAAACTTTCTTTAACTTAAGGTCTCCTCATTCAATTTCGTACCACACTTAAGCTCCGATTTATAAATGTTCCTTTAAATCTTCCTTGACGGTTTTCGCGTTGATCATAAATGATTTGGAATTTGGTCACGCTTATCAGCTCTAGGATATCCACTCGCCCTGAACTCCTTGACTCTTTGCTAAAAATGCCTCCCGAAATATTTTTCTGTGTACGCCTCTGGCTTAAACCGTTATCCTGTGTGGTAGAAACTAGTATGACAGTCGATTCAGACAACGAAATGTCCAATTCTCAGTTTCACTATGACAAACGCCCTTGAGAAGGTACGGGTGAGCGGATAATGGGTGAGGTTTCGATACAAAACAGTTGCGTATGTTCTGCAATCATGCTTCGTTCCCTTTTAATTCTACCTACCGATACGGATCAAAATCTTTTCTTTACAAACATATCCCCTTATCGCCACATTGCGGATTATCACTTGACTGATTGAACGAATTTTACCATCTGACAGTTCGACAGTGCATTCCCGTCTCCATTTATTTATTAAACTATTTAAACTCGAAATAAAATGGAACTGAATATCGTTGCAAACTGGAAATTTAGGAACATTGCGCTATCAGCTCTCGAAAGAAGAATTTTCTCTCTCTTCTTATCAACACTAGCGTTACTTATAGTACCATCCGCCATATAGCGGAAAATGTCGGAAATATAAAAGATCACCATATGAGAACGGATAACAGAACAAGCCGTAAGATCGTTATAGATATTCCTTTTTATGCGGCACTGGATTATACATAGCTTCGTTATGGGCTAGCTTTACTATTTGTGACATTGCTGGTTTGGTGCTAATTTCGATAGGTTGGTCTGGAATGTGATATTTTTTTTAACTCTCAAATAAATAACATGCAAGCCGAATACGATAAAACGAAAGATTTAAAGCGGTAACTTAATGTCCAAAGGCTTATACATCAATCAAATTCATGCTAGTTCAAGATAGAATTTCAAATGGTAAGACTGAATCAAATCTAGCCTTATCACTACAACAAATCGATCACAAGAATTAAGAATAAACCCGACCCGTCCATATGGCGTGGATGCAGGCTTATACTGGTTATAAAATAAGTGAAATGTTGACATCAATCCGATATGTAGGTTGACTAAAGTGACTTGTTTAGAGGTCGCCATCATGATATGTATACACAAGTGTACCTATGCTCCGCAAAAGCATTTCCTCAGGCACCAGATAAAGTGCGTGGGTTTTCTCATGGACCTTAACACCTTTTTCCTAAGAATCAGCTACTTCCATGCTCCGTGCAACGCGTAAACACGAAACATCACATCCGATAAAGATAAATGAAATGAATATTGAGTATTTTGAGTCATTTTCTGCGAAAAATCTTAAAAATACGATTTTTTTTTCCATTATATTTCTTGTTTTTTTTTCTTGATAATAAATGCGGTGAGTATGGAAACTTCGATGCTGAATAGGGGAGCATACGAGCAAAATTGTATACTTGCGTCTAAAAAGGTTTTACGTTTGTATTTGCTTCATTCAATCAAACAAACTAGCAAAAACGAAAGATTCCAGGCAGTAACTTCCTATTTAGCTTTTAACATTAATATTAGTTTCATGTTTTTTAATATTTAGAACGATTTAAATTTCAAAGCAGTGTGCAGAGTTCATTTCAACGGCTAGACTGCATAATTTTGCGCTTTCATTCAACTGGCCACCAACCGATTTAGAACAGATTTACTCCGTCAATTGATTTAATGTGAGTTTTTGCATTTTATAATTTTCAAAGGAAGCTTCATCTTTATGACCTCCGTAGTTTTTTTTACGCTCTGTGGCTCACTTGGTTGAGTCGCACTCCACGATGCTAGTAATCCATAGAGGTCCGGAGATCGAATCTCGGCGTGGTCCAAAATTCCCGTACATGTGCGGATAGGAAATATATAGTGTTTGCAACATTGGATGAGGTTATAAAACACAACGTTCGCGTAACGTTTCGCGTTTTCCGAAACGTTTCCTATTGTGTTCTGTAAACGCATAGATCCGGATCAGACTTGGTGTTCCCATCGCCATCTCTCGGAAAGTAACAAATGTGACAATTGACACATCACAGCTGATACGTTTTGCTCGAAAATTAAAATTTCCAGTTTTAAACGAGATGCAGATACATTTTATTTTGATTATAGATAGTTTAATAAATAAATGAGGGCGGAAATGCACGGTTCGACGGCAGATTGTAAATTTCTGTCAATCAATCAAGCTATGCCTCGCAAGGGGGCGCTTAGAGGATCTGTTTGTAGGGAGAAGTTTCTGATCCGTAACGGCCGGTTGATTTGAAACGTTGCGCGAAACGTTGCGCAACGTTGTGTTTTATAACCTCACCCATTATATACACTCCGAAATTATAAGCAATGCAACTTTGAGTCGAAATTGCCTATAAAGGGCTGAGTTAACGCACCATGGCCCCACCAGGTGGCTATACGGTACTGAGAAGAAGTTTATTGAAAATAGCATACATCAAAAAATTGTCTTTTCGAAATCTTTTCCGTAGCATTTCAAGAATGAACTTTCCTCACGTGTTAGAAAAACATACAGAGATCTTAGTAAAGGTGCTTTATTACGAAACCTAGTTCTCTCTAGCCTTGTCAAATGCATCCGGTTTGTCGTTATTGCCTTCTATTTACCCTAATGCATTTGACAATGCATCAATCAAATTTACATGTTTAAATGCTGGGGCGTATACATATACATGGTACATTACGCGATTAGTCCGTTCATTCATAGTTTTCTGAAGGCTAACTTTGTTATAGAGTTGACTTGTTTTCAATGTAAATTATAAAATCTGAATGAATTGAATCACCGTATTGTGCTTATAACCACCTTACATTCATAATCACAGCTCGGTAAGATGAAGCATCTGTTTTGAATGAATTTGCGCGATCTGCGTATAGGTACGCCAGAGTGTCCTAAGCTATATAGTTCAGCGCCAAAAGCCAATGCTAATTAGTATTGTGCGTTTCATTATTTGTCGCAACATATTAGTCGCACTGATTGGTCTCCGGCTGTGTTCGACATTTTATAATGAAAATGTCGCAGTAATAGTTCCACGGATGGAGAGACGAGGGCGCCGAAGCCTGTGAGGTTTTTAGGTTTTGATCGAGGCTCAGAGCGTGCGTAGGTGGGTTGGCACAACTTTTGATTCTGAGCTCGCTGTAAAGCTTCGAACTACATATGTGTATGACAATAAATGTACAAGACGATTGCGGGAGTGACGTATCTCTCTAATGGGCCCGTTTGTGCCCATTTCTGGGCACTAGAGCGGAGGCGATTTTTAAACAGATGACCACACCACCGCATTTAGTAACTTGTTTTCATATGTTTTTATATTCAATACCTTTTAGCTTTTCCTCACATATGTTTTTTTGTTATTCTAATTCGTGTGTGTGTGTGCTTTGTGCGGCAAATATACATATTATTTACCACTTGAAGGCATAAAGTCATACATATCCTATGTAGGTGTTGATTTGTATTTTTTTTTTAATTTTATTTATTATTCATCTAAACGCCTCTCGCGATCAACAAGAACTTGCACCGAAGAAAACAAACGAACTTTTCAAAATTACTTTTGGTATATTCAAAAATGGAAACGACTACAGTTGATAATCTGATTTTTTCCTCATTCGGTGAATTTTTTATTACCCGGGGAAAACGTTTTAGGGAAAACATGTTGTTGGACAAATAATACAGATTGTTTATGATGACTCTTATACGATACATATGAAGCCAGGCTATATGTAGTGAGTGTTATTGGCTGGAATGGTGTATCTTTCCATTGTGAGATAGATGACCAAAAAAGGGCGAGTGATGAGCTGAGCTGCTCTTTTTACGTGGGCTTTAACGTTTCTATACACTTTTCAATAATATTATTAAATATTCATAGTGCGAGCCATGCAAAAGGCTGACTCGATGTACAGTCACAAGTGATTGTATGTCTATCATAGAAAAATGAAAATAAGAAATCACCACCGAGATACATTTAAAGTCTATATGGTAGTTGCTGCCTACGCACATAGAAAAAAAGCAGGATTACCAATAAAGGCGCTTAAAGTCTATGTGTATCACGTTCAATAAATAGATTCTGTCTAATATTGTCGCGAATCTAGTCAAACAAGTGCTTGCGATGTTTTTTTTTTAAATTTTATAGATTAATGACATGATGATAAATGTTGGAAGTTGATAAGGATTATAAATTAATAAATCGAAATTTCAAATGCAGAATCAGATTGACAAAACTGTTCGTAAAATTTGCCTAATACTTATATGAAAATATGAAAATTTGATCAACTACTGTCATAATTATTTATGTTAAAATAATTATGACATAATTATGATCAAATTTATACTTTCTTTTTAAGTATTGTAATTTTTACTATATTCTTCGGATGGTCAATATTTCTGAATAAAATAAAAGCGATCATATTGAACTTCATACTTAAAAAGAACCATATGGTCGAATTTATTAAACATCCCACACTGAAGATAAATTATAAAAAATACCTTTCAAAATAATAGCAATATAATTCGTTTCGAAACTACAGATAACCTATGAATTAACCCTAAATTACCATAAATTGGAAGTTCTAGTGCTACTTTATCCATTAGCATTATTTGCAGCATTTTTTTTAGGTTTAAATCGTTCCAATTTATTAAAACAGATATGTAAGACTGTAGTACATGATTATGAGTCTAATTTGAGAATTTAGGCGTCAAGTTTATCTGAGGCGCCAATGCTCAATAGAATATCCTTTTACTGACTTTAGTGTAAAGTAGGCAATATAATTGTTTAAATAATAAAGCTTTTTATTTTAAAAAACCGGAGGTCATGTGTACTCTGTTATATTTACGAATCGTTTGTACATTTCATAATGTTAAGTTCAAATAGTTGCTCCACATTCTACTCTTTCCCAATCTAACCATTCGTATACATAATCATAATTATCATCACAAAATTAATGGCTAACTAGAGTAAGTATCCACATTTCACGTGAAATTCATAGTAATACTCTCAAAATTTTGATGATCGTGAATTCGAATGAAGTTTCACTGTTTTTGACGCTTCGTGCTTAAAAACAATGTTGTTATATTTTAATTTAATAGCAAAAATGTGGTTGATAAATATTCAGAGGACAAGTGCACAGTTCTCTTATGCCGCAACCACACTGTCAGCGATGTAGACCACATACGCCTGACAGAGACATAGGCGATGGAGGAATCCAATGTTTGTTGAATTCCACCATCGTCTCTCTGTGTCTTCCAAGCGTGTGTTGGTCATAACTTTGATCTTTTATACCGCACGGTTTGGCAAACCCCGGAAAGTGTGGGGCCGGCATTTATTTGATTGATTGATTGAAAAATCATTTTTTTAATTTCTCATAGCTTACAGTAGGTACTGTTGGGTGTCTAGGATACGTCAACCCAAATTGGCAACAGATGGCGCTACGCCAACCCAAATTGTATTCCCTACTGGGCACCAGATGGCGCTAGTATCACTAGTGAGACAACTTATTGGCCGAAGTTTCCAGAACATCGAAAATGGGTATATAAGGGCGTCGACTAGAGCCAGTCAGTCAGTCTAGTTTTAGCCGTGAATAATGTCGAGTCAATAATTAGTGAAGTAATTAGTAGAAATTGTAAACATATACCGTGTGGTTGTAATAAATAGTGTTACAGTAAAGCGAGTGTTATTCATTATCGTGTACGCGAAAATCTATCGAATCCACTGGAACGTCTAGAAAAGACGAGAAATATATAACAATTGGTGTCAGAAGTGGGATTTTCAAGTACGGTGTAGTGTGACTCGTGCGCGGAATATACGACGTGAAACTGCGAGTGCCGAGTGAATTCGTGAATATTCGAGGACTCTTCAAGAATTATCGGTATAGTTCGCGTTGGAAAGTTCTGGATTGTGAACTTACGCGGTCGTGTTGATCTAGTGTGGACAGATTCAGTGCGTGAAACTGTTTGACGAGTGTATTCGGGAATATTCGAGAATTCTACGAGAATTTTCACGACACGACAGAAAATTCTGGAAAGTGAACGCAATCGTGTCGGACTAGTGTGAAGAGATCCAGTAAACGTGAAATTGCGTGTGGCTAGTGAACATTCAATAAGGCGACAAGAATTTTCTGGAAAATTCGCGACAGAAAATTCTGGAAAGTGAACTTACGAACTCCGGGTCGGACTATTGTGGAAAGAAAAACTTCTCGAAAGTGAATTAGTGCCGTAACTTGTAGAATTCGAAAACATTCTAGAAAGTTCGATTCGTGTAAAATTGAACTATGGACAGTTTATAGTCGAGAAACAAAATGCCGCGTAATATTTCGCAACTAACAACGGCCGAATTGAAGCGTGAGCTGGCGAAACGGAATTTGTCGACTTCGGGAAACAAAAGCGCGTTACTCGCTCGGTTGATGGATGCACTGAGGGATGAAGGACAGGATCCCGATGCGGTAGAGTTTCGGGAAGAGCAAGACCATAGTGAGCCAAGTGCAGAAGAAGCCACAGACCCAATGATGCAGTTGTTGAGAGCTATGGCGGAGCTGAATCAGCGAGCAGCAGAACAAAGTGAACAATCCGCTAAGATGGAAGAATCGATAAAGTCCGAACTAAAAGAACAAATTGCGGGTTCGGAAAGGTCGATAGCGAACAAGCAGGAAGAAGCGTTCAGCCATCTAAATACCAGTCTTGAACAACAATTTGAAAAGCAGCAAACGGAAGTGCTGAAGATAATCGACGAGAAATCGCAAGAAAATTCTGATAAAATTAAGTCGGTGGCGGAAGAAGTCCAGATGTTAAAGAACGATCTGGAACGTTTGAAAACAGCGAATATCAACCAACACACGCAGAGTGCAGTAGTAGTTGAAGACTTCCAGAAGTCGAATACCCACCTAGAAACATCGAGAACAAGTGAAATATTTAAAACTAGCTCGAATATTAAAAGTCTGAAAGCGCCTACTTTCGATAGACAAATGTCTTGGAACATCTACAAGACACAATTTGAGGCTGCTGCGGTGGTAAATGGTTGGTCGGACAGTGAGCGCGCCACGGCTCTTGTTCTAGCGTTGAGAGGACCTGCTGCCGAAATCCTGCAATCGATTCCTGCTCCACTGCAGACATATTACGTGGAGCTTGTGAAGGCGTTGGATGGGCGTTACGGTGACGAGCACATGAAGCAAATTTATCGATCACAGCTTCGTAGCCGGACACAGAAGCCAGGAGAAACTCTTCAGCAATTGGCGCAAGATATTGAACGGCTGGCACTGGCCAGAACATCGGAACGAAACAGCAGTCGATGTGTTCGCTACAGCTCTCCTGGATCGTGAACTACAACAGGCATTACGGCTAGCTGACAAGCGGACGATCAAGGATGCACTTGCATACAGCCTGACATTTGAAGCTGCGAGCAAGCTGCCCGTAATTGTGTGCGAGCCCGAGAAGTAGTGGAGGATTGGGTCTGTCAGCGAATGGATGCATCAAGGCAAGCTATCAACAGAGATGCAATTCGGTGTTGGAACTGCGGTAAAAAGGGTCATGTCCGGAGGAATTGTCAACAACCGAGAAAGGCTGAAACATTCCGCAAGAAGTGTGCCCATCAGGCGAGAAAAACGAGTTGGCAAAGAGCGAACCGAGTTCGAGAAGTAACGGACGATTACGTTTGTCGGAGAATCGATGTATCGAGACAAGTTATTAACGGAGTTTCGATTCGATGCTGGAAATGCGGTCAACAGGGGCACGTGCGAAGCGCCTGTGAACAGCTGAGGAAGGCAGGCACATTCGGCAAGAAGGTTACAAACGGAGGTTCGAGACGATGCTGGAAATGCGGTGAACACGGGCACGTGCGAAGTAACTGTGAAAAGTTGAGGAAGGCAGACACACTCGGCAAGAAGGTTGTCATCGGTGATTCAATTCGGTGCTGGAATTGTGGTGAAAATGGTCATCTGCGAAGGAACTGTCATCTGCCGAGAAAGCCAGGAATATCTTGTACGAGATGGCGAAGTGCGAAACAACCTGCTCCCGTTGTCTGTGAATCGGAAAACAAACGATTCTACTGGGTGGATGCTCGAGATGACGTTGGGGAGTGGTGCCGCCTGTGTACGAGTTGGGCAGCTGTTAAAGAACGAGCATCGGAAGCCGAGAGCGAAAATGAAGGTCATACATGTGGATCGACTGGCACCCTATCGAGGCAACGATACGGAAGAGACCTAAGCGTGTTCTGTTCGGGACGAACAGGTTTAAGGAGGGGGTAATGTTGGGTGTCTAGGATACGTCAACCCAAATTGGCAACAGATGGCGCTACGCCAACCCAAATTGTATTCCCTACTGGGCACCAGATGGCGCTAGTATCACTAGTGAGACAACTTATTGGCCGAAGTTTCCAGAACATCGAAAATGGGTATATAAGGGCGTCGACTAGAGCCAGTCAGTCAGTCTAGTTTTAGCCGTGAATAATGTCGAGTCAATAATTAGTGAAGTAATTAGTAGAAATTGTAAACCGTGTATATCCGTGTGGTTGTAATAAATAGTGTTACAGTAAAGCGAGTGTTATTCATTATCGTGTGCGCGAAAATCTATCGAATCCACTGGAACGTCTAGAAAAGACGAGAAATATATAACAGTACATACAAACAGTCCCAATCCCATAAGTCAACGTCAAACCAAAAGTGGATGATAGCACACATAGTGTCCGCTAATGGGCGTAGCCAAGATTTCGCTTTCGGGAGGTAATTCCAAGATTTTTTCAAGATCATAATCGTAGCCAGGAATTTTCTTAGGAAGTCATGGGTGTGCAATTAAAATCTATGACAACAATTAAAATTTCCTGTCAGGTGAAATCGTAATTCCAAAAAATATTGTTAGATCAAATGTTGAAATTTTGTTTAAAGGGAAGTTTATATTTAACGGTTTTTCCAACATTTTAACGATAAATGGCATGTGTTCAGCCTTTTACTCCTGATTACATCATGTAAACTTTGTGACCAATTTTATCCGTTTCAGACGGAACGGTGTTAGATTCCGTTAACTTTCCAGAGAGAACTTCAACGTTGCGGACACACCCAAAAATTATAAATCGTCCATTTAATCCCAGGAGTCATGAAAAATTATGAAACACAGAATGTATGGAAACCAGAAATTTTCTGGCGGCAAAATATTTCCTTGCGATGATCAATAGGATAGGTCAACATGATCACAAACATATGTAGGTGGTTAAAGTCCTCACGAAAACAAAATCACACTAACATTAAATTTTCAGCTTGGAGAGACAAATCAAAAAGCGAAATTTCAGGATCCGATGATGTTATAAATTAATGACACTTACTCGTGGGTATCCCAGTTTCAGATACCAATTCCTGAAACTGCAATTTCAGCCCAATTGTGCGGATGATAATCACTAAGTTTTCCTGTCTTAGAACATCCGAGACTGAAATCGTTTGAAGATTGCGGATTGAGACCAGGCGGCAACACGCATTGTAGTCCGGAAATTTTTATGAAATGCTAGGTGTCAAGCCTTTACGCTCTAGCTCAAACAACGTAGTATGCAGCGATTTATGAAGTAGTGTTGCTGTAAGAAAAAAAATTACCGCGATCATCGGCCAGGGGGGAGGGGTGCAAGTGTGCCTTCCTGTCCCATCTCTGACTACGCCCATGCCTTTTCGGAGAGGGGTGGATCATTTTGCAAGATTATACTTTTACGGTTATCAAATGTTGAGTTTCAGAATCACAATTTCTGTATTTTATCTGGAGCAAATTTTGGTAAAGCAATTTATGGCCATGCGATAAAAACAGAGTCCTGAAAATATTGCATCGATAATTTTGCCGTTTTTAGTACGGTGAGGGAATCCGCACTATTCCAATTTTTGTACAAATTTTCGCTTTTTTCAAAACACACCTGTTAACTTTAGACATAATTATAGCTTTTCTGTTCTTACACTTTTTCTTTCCTGATCCATAAAGCTTCTTATTACTTATTGGGCAGTTGTTTCAAGAATTTTCTTTTGTCAATGGCAATTAGCCTAGTTTCGTTGAGGACCTCCAAGTAGAGTTCAACTATTGTGTAAAGGATTATTTCTTTTATTTAAAAACGAATCTGGCGGCAAACAGTTTCTGCTAAATTACGAAAACTTACAAAATGAAGCAAATTTAAAATATAAATAAGAAATGATTTAAAAAAAAGCAAATTTTAAGCATACACTGGCCGTGTTTTTTTTATCATCGGGGGCAGGTTTGCTGACCCAGACGCGCAAAAAAAAACTATCGACGGTAGCATCCAGGTTAAATTTCAAAAATGTTACGTAGGCATTGCCATTCATTTCAAAACATTGCTCATAAATATTAAAGTCCCGTTCAAATGTAATTTTTTTTAATGAAAACATATTTTTATGTATGAATCATAATTTTGTTAGAATAAGAACTCGACGAACAACATTTTTAACATGAATTTACAAACAAAAACTATTCTTTTTTTAATTTAATTTTAGCTAGTCATTGGAAAACGTACTAGAAAACAATTGGGATTGCATATATTTAGGCGAGTTTTGGAAAGCTCATTAAAACGGGATAGCAATATAATTTCTAACCTGAAGAAAGTCACAGGTTAGCGTTTGTATGAAAATTACTCCGTATAGTGTAGGTTAGCTGATTAAAAAACATGGCCAAAGTTTGATACCGGAGATCGTAGATATGAGCAAAATTGTTTATTTGTACCGAGGAAGGCGCACATAATAAGTGCGTTCTTTATTACTTACTGAATTTTAACTGAACGTTTGTCCTAAACTTCAGCAAAAGAGTTCAGTCGTCAATTTGGAATCGACCTTTATTTTCCGCCATTCGGTGGAATTGATAAGGGAATGTATGCTTCCAAAAATTTTGTTCACGAGTTAAGCCTAATGGCTGAATTCAAATTGTAAGAAAACGACCGGACGGGTAAACTTGCACGACAAGAACCATCGTATGATCATTTCACACTATCCGATCAAAACACGGACCGGCGAACAATAATCACACAGCAAGTATGTATAAATGTTGCCATGCACGCTCCAAAGTTAGTGTACAATGAAGTGACGAGTCGACAAGATTAAAATGCAAGTAAAACACGCGCTAATTGTCTTTGCAGAACGCCTAAACTATTGGTAGATGCAATCGTCTTATCGATCGTACGATTCCTACGAAAGGGAGAATTCACATTGTAAGACAAAACCGGACGGGTAAACTTGCAAGACAAGAACCATCGTTCTTACAATCTGAATTGCACAATGCTTGTCTGCTGGCCACTACAAAAGCTCTCGCCGTCCGTTTATTAGCACAAACAAACACCCGGCGAGAGCTTTTGTAGTGGCCAGCAGACAAGCATTGTGCAATTCAGATTGTAAGAGCGATGGTTCTTGTCTTGCAAGTTTACCCGTCCGGTTTTGTCTTACAATTTGAATTCAGCCAAAGAAAAACAATCGTGTCACGATTTTTTTCTTTCGTAAGACGCGTTCTTACAATGTGAAATGCACAATGCTTGTCTACTGGCCACTACAAAAGCTCTCTTGTCTTGCAAGTTTACCCGTCCGGTTCCGTCTTACAATCTGAATTCACCCAATCTCTCACAGGAGCGTGGATTTTTACCTTGAGTGGAGATTCGAACTGAATTGCTCAATTTTGTGTTCTTGCTCCGAACCACCGATGAGAATTTATTTTTGAAATATGAAACGATAAGCTCAACAAATAACATGCAGATAAGTTTCCATCACCGCAGTGCTTAAATAAGTTTAAGAATAAAAATAAAATAGGCCCGAGCTCTTCCCCAGTTCAGAATAAGAGACCACCAAATAAATATTCGAAGATTATTCAGCGAATTAGTTGCTGTTGAGGTGAACTTAATCTATACTTTAAATACTGCCATTAACTGAAAAGTGACGAATTTCGGAGTGTGACCGTCTTCTTGCCTACGTGCGATATTGTTAGAAATTTTTATACCCTTCGCTCGTAGAGTCAACGAAGGGTATATTAACAAGTTTGCAACGCATTAAAGGAAGCATCTCCGACCATATAATAAGTATACATATATGATCAGCATAACATGGGGAGTCGATTGGGCGATGTCCGTCTGTCTGTCTGTCCGTCTGTTGCTACGCGTTTTACTCGGCCAATTCAAAAGCTATGAAGCTCAAATTTTGCACAAATGCTTATTTTTGCTGCAGGCTGTTTGTATGTTTGAATCGGTAAAATCGGACCATGGGGTTATGGGGCTGCCATACAAACCTAACCCCCCAAATTAGGTTATTCTAAGAAAACCTTTTTCATTTGTGCACCGATTTCAACCAAATTCCACACAAATGTATTTCTATTGATGACACATAACATATGTGAGAATGGATCAAATCGGACCATGGGGTCATGGGGCTGCAATACAAACTCAACCCCATAATTTAGGTTCTTCTAAGAAAAACTTTTTTATTTGTGCACCGATTTCAACCAAATTTCACACAAATGTATTTCTATTGATGACACATAACATATGTGAGAATGGATCAAATCGGACCATGGGATCATGGGGCTGCCATACAAACTCAACCCCCCATTTTTGTTCTTCTAAGAAAAATTTTTTCCACCAATTTCACAAAACCTTGAATTAATGTGTCTTAATCAAAGCAACAAAAAAAGGTCAAAAAAAAAAATGGGATGGTACTATAGGGCCATGCTCCCGCATCCCCCAATAAAATTTTCTGAGTAAATATCCTTATTTGCCCACTTATCCCAACCAAACCCCACACAAATATTGTTTTATCGACGCAACGGAACTTTTGTGTAGACGGACGGAAAAGAATGGGGGAGAGGGGTTAAATACAAGTCGTAGGTACGCCCGAAAAAAACTTTTCGCCCGGAGGAGAGCGAAGGGAATCCAAATTTCAGCCGCGCCCGAAATTATCTTCGGTCTCGTTTGACTTAGGACGCATTTTCCTGGAACCAATTAGCGTCCTTAGTCGAGGTATGTCTGTACTTCCTTTTCTATTTCAGATAGTGGAAAGTTGTAAAAGAAAATAGGTCGAGTCTCTGATGCTGGTCAAATATTTTACAGTTCAGTTGATTTCTGGTGCTGTGTAGCAGATTAAGTTTGGGAATTCTAAAACTTACAAACATTTTTTCGTATGGATTGTTTGCTTTTTGTTGTCAAAAGCTTTTTCTACATTTTTCCTTTTTTTTTGATATTTTCGCGAAACCCTTGAGAGATTTTCACGGAACGCTAGGGTACCGCGGAACTCCGTTTGTTTGTTTGTTAATTTGTTGTCGAATTACTGCATAAGACTATATATGTTTCAATTTTGGATGTTTCTACAATTTTTTTTTTATAGAAAAAATTGTTAAAAATATATTCCTGGTTATAGCTTTGAGAGTTCGTATTAAACTCAATAAAATTGCGAATAACTAGAGAAAGTCAAGACTAGCTTTGCCCTGCTAAATACGATAAAACCTTTCGTCAAATTTGAGCTCAAAGAAAAAAGATAAACTCAATCAATAAAGGATGCTGACAAATGGGAAGCAGTTTTGGAGCGCTTTCTCTTCATTTGCATTAGCTTTCCACTCTTTATAATCTTGTGTATTGTATATTTCCCCGTTGGAAATTGCGCTCCTGTGGAAGAGCACTCTGTGTTCCACCGAACCGTTGAACCGAATGAACCGTTGAACCGAACATTTAGATTTTCCGGCAACAAATTTTCAATCAGTGCTTACATTTAATTTTTCTAGCAGCACTTCTAGATTACTTCAGTAAGGTTTGCCTGTTCGAAACTCCAGAGCCAATGATACTTTTGCTTTGTTTTACATATACCTAAAGTAATATAAAAAATTGTATGACCGAAGGGGGGGAGTCCCCTTACCCCCCCCCCCCTTATGTACAAGTTTCGGTCATTTAAATAGTTATACGCAATCAAAGGGTAGTTGAAAAAAAAGCACGTGATGTTGCTATTGTTCAAATATTGTCATGCAAGTAGGGCGCGAGCTTCTGTTGCTCCCCGGGGCTTTAAAGAGGGGAGGAGGGTTATTATTGTTTTAATAAGACTTTACTAGACGGTCCATTCATAGCAACTTCATATTTTATATTTGACCTAAAAGAAGTTTTTTGTTATTTTTTCTACATCAAACAGTGAGTGTGTTGCCCAAATTTGATTATTTGTACATTTTTAATTACAATTTATGAATGTCAAAATTAACACCTTGCAAGCACAAGTTCTGGGAAAACGACATCCAACAAATTTTGTTCGCAAAAAAGGGAAAACCGACACTTTCTAACAAGCTAACGACCTTCAGGGTGGTGCAGTTCTGCGATGATGTTATCACCAAAGCAGTGGCTTTGGAAAGATACAGCGCACCTCGGGAGCAACATTGACGTAAGTGCAAATTTTTCAAAAATGGAGTTATTGATGCCACAACCTTCTAAAAGTAAGAGTCTATCAGCGGCAACAAGAGCAGAAATGTACATCTTATAGATTCCGCTAGAGAGCGGTATGACTTTATTGAAATTTCTCTCCCATGCCTCTCTATTTGGAGCAACAAATACGTATCTGCATTTGTGCCTATTTTTCTAAAGTAAGTACATATTGCAGTTTTATGTCACAAATGTGTTTTATATCTTTGTTGCTCTGTAAAAAGAGAACTGAGTGATTATAAATAAATGAAACAACGGCATAAATGTAATTATGTCGTAAGACACTTGGGAAACAATGACATATTTGCAACTTTGTTACTAACTTTGTTCCTTAATTGGGTGTAGTTTAGCCAAATTCGCCGGAATTAACGTTACATATCGTAGTTAAATAAAAGCATTAAGCTAAAAAATTACATGGCGATGGCCAAATTCACTCTCTAAATTATATCCTTTCTTTTTCAATTAAAAAAATTCAATTTTCAATTGCGTTTCCCCAACAATTACGATATTTGTACTTACGTCGATGTTGTTCCAGAGATGCGAATGATAAGTTACGGGAAACACGAAAATTTTCAATTCAAACGCGATTTATTCCCTTGAGTGTCCTTGAAACAGGAAACAAACCCCAGATATGTAATGTACTCGGCGTACCCTTTGATATGACACCCAGCATGTCCACCTCTGATTAAAAATTAATTAGTGTCCTTTTTGGGACCTTTCAGATCCAATTGTTTCTTAGTAAAATGAGTTTTAGACTCTTGGCACCATACTGAATCGAAAACAACCAAAATTAACCTTACTCTATTCTTTTCTATTTGGAGGCATGACTTGGGATATTTTGACTGGACTATAAACAGTTTTTTCATTAAGACAATGTGCAATCTCAACCTTAAGCTGCGCCCATAAAGAGTAATTTTTGACTCTCACATTTACCTGCTTGAAGAGAAAAATCATCCTGTAGACCTTGATTTTCCTTCTTCTACATTTCCATAAATTGAATCAATAAATATTGAGGCTTGAGTCGCATAAGTTCGTAAAGTAGTCATATGGTTCGAAACCTCTGTTCTAATAAATAAAATAAATTTTGCAATGCACTTATGCACTTATCCGTAATGAATCGCCAAAAAAATTGCGTGTTGTGCACTTATCCATTTTGAAATGTATTGAAAGTTGCATTGAATGGATGGTGCATAAAAATTGTGTACACTTATCCGAGTTTTGAACTTAACCATGTTTTACTGTACTTGTAAAAAAATATGTACATGTATGTATATCTCAACAATAGGATAGTTTCCGCTTCTATGAGGTGTGCTTCTCGTTTTAAGGCTGGAAGAGTTGGTTAATTTTCAATTTTTGCTAATTATTTTGAAATTCCGTTACAGCAAAAAAGTTCCGAGGATAAGTTAAACCAGATAAAATTACCTTTGCGATGATTTATTAAAGACAGTAAACTTATAATGGTGCAGTTAATCCTTGGGATAAAATATACGGTATTGTAATTTTTAGACCCTTACAATTGTCCATACCTCCAAACGAAATGTAAGCTGGGCCAGGATATTTTGGGGATATATTCTTAACAATATGGAGTTGAATTCAGCCAAAAATGGATGCAATCTGACCAAGAACACGCTTTCCACGCTTACTTTTAAAAAAGACAGTTAACTCCTCACGAAGGATGAAAATTTTGGTTGGGCGTCAATATATAGTCCCATGACTGTCTAGACCAGTGTTTCCTCTACAGGATATGTAAGGGTCTTACTACTTCATCTCTCATAGAAGATATAAAATCGGTTTCCATCTTACAACACTCGATCGGTTGCAATTTTTAATCCTCCGTAATCTTCACTTTCTATTTATAAAAACTCTCCGTTACTTAGAGCTATGAGAAACTACGACCGATTGGAGATTGGACCGTCACCTTCTTCTTTTTACGCTTAAAAAAAACCCGTACTACAAAAACTTTAATGAATTTTAATTGTTTTTAATTTAACCTTTTGAATCTTAGCTTAAACTTATTTTTTTATTAATATAATTTTTTTTCCTTTTCTTTGAGTTTTTTTATCATTATCTGTATAAGTTTGTTATTCCTTTATACTTATTTTCCTTACTTTGAATTCTTTACATTGCATGTTGTGGGGAATAATTCCTGTTTTGTAATATTTACGGATTAAATGACATCCTCCAGCAAAAATTAGTTCAATCGAAAGAAAACTAAGGGTAACTCCCGTACATAGCGACCGAAAATAACTTGCTTTTTATTCAGTATGTACGTATTTTTATCTACATAGCTAATTCGTCGAATTTTGCATAACAAAATGTGTACAGCAAAATGTGTAAATACGCCACTGACCCCATCTTGTCTAACGATCCTGCGAAATGTCAAAGCTGTCAATTATATTATAGTATAGAATAAGGTAAGGTATGCATTGCATATCATTCATTTAAAGGAGGTTCGTGAAAAGAAAACAGCATTTTCATCTGCCATAAATAATAAATAATTTATTATCTAAATGGTCTTAAAATAGCTAATAAAATAATAATTTATAACCATTTATCAATTAAATTTATTACAAATCCTCTTTTTATAGGATAGGATCGGTAAGCGTAAGCTTACTTCATTGTTACCAATGCCAACATTCACATTATTCGTATTCTCCAAGAGCGCAATATTATTATTCAATCATACACTTTGCAATTTGCAATCTTGAACAACAAATCCAAACTAGATCTTTATCAAAAATATCACAAAGACGGCATTTACCGAGATTTCAAAGAAAATCATATTACTATCGTTCCATCGATTAATAAAATAATGAAACGAAAAAATTAAGTTATACTCGTATGTACATAACATTCTCGTACTCGTAGACATCCTACAATGCAATGAACAAAGTGTAAACAGTAAGCAGCTTTACGATTTATGCTTATGACTTTATAATCTGATTGCACGATTAAAATTGCCTACATCGAAAGAGAAGTCATGTGTTGCTTCTAGTCCTACATATGTACTAAGATTCAGATTAGCATAAATCTTTGGTTAGGATCGCGAAAGGAAATTCATTCAGATTCATTCATTTTATCATTACATACAGAACTTGAACGTCCCACACGATCAGTTCAAATGCGTAGTGCGTTTCAGCAAGCATATTGACAAGATTTTTTTCGGAGTTGGTTCGGTTCTCCCCCATTTCCTCATTTTTATTCTTGGAAGGAATATAAATATGTTATCAAAATACGAAAGTCATACGTTTAATAAGTATAGATGTATGTATAATAAAGATTTTCTTAAATTCATTTGAATCAGAAGCTTATTTCTACTTTTAAATATTTTTAACTATCCTTTTTTAACATTTTGTATCATACTTTTTATTAATTGATAATATAATTTTAATAGGCTGATCATGTTTATTTTGGTTCATCGATTAATATCAAACAAATTGAAGGTGCATTGCTGCACACATTGAATTTAAAATTCATTATGATCTTGAAACAACACCAACGCACTCTGGTTTCAGGTTTGAAGCTCGTGGAGGTTGTCTATATTGATCAAAGATTTTTAAATATGTACCCGTAGTATTTACCTACAAATTGAATTTATGAATGACTCGTCCTACACATTTTACAACATTTACACAAATTTTATTCAAAACGTGTACATATATCATAAAAAATATGTAATTCAGGTGGGTTGTTGATGGAGAAAACTATGTATTTGTTGAATATGTATAACACTATACTCACGCTTGACCAAGGATTTCTACAGACTTAATTAATTACTGCCAGCAAAGAAAAAAAAAATTTCTACATTTTTCATACGCATACCATTATTTTAGGTCTCCTGAAAATTATTAAAATTACCAAGCAATACCGTATACGTAAATGACAACGATATTTTGTCACGCTCTCGTATAGATTTTCCAGTATGTATATGGGAAGCTAAAATTAAAATCCGTTCCTTAGCTCAAATAGGCATTATAATATTTTCTCAGGATCATTAGAACACCCGTTTTGGTCAAGTATCGTTGTCGTCGTCATCTTGCGTCAGATATCATTATAGATCTCTTTACAATAATCATATCTCGTTTGTCATGCTGCCTTGGAGGAGTCTTATGGTCTTACTACCAATTCAGGTAAAGGTAACTACCGCCCATTTAGGCTTTTTGTGAATGAATGAATGAATGTCACGACTTCTAAAAATGAGAAAATTAGGTAATGCACGAATGTAGGTGTTAATATGATGCTGTTTCGAAACAGCGCGCATCGTCAAGACGCCCCCTATATTAGCTTCTACATTGGTTTTTAGTAAGCTAGGTACTATACCTACTTTTCTGTTTTCTGCGAAGACCAAAGATAGTAGTCAATTAAGCTGTTTACGCAGATGTTGCAGTTTGTCTTGAACGGAAATGACACGGATTATGTTTGTTATATGGAAAAGACCAGAAGATTGCAGCCAAAATGACTAATATTTTTCAGTGAGGCCCACGATAGTTTATTTGAGGTAATTATACAATAGGATAGAGTCACAACTATGCACATATGTGGTTTGTTATGATGGCGAAACAGATTGTCACCTTTCTTGTCTATGGTCATTTTTCGGTTGGAGAAGTAATTAAGGTTGTGCATCGCCCACAATAATAAGATAAGTTGCATTATGGACTTATGTCCTAATACATATGTGCATGCAAATACAAAATATGGAATATCTAATTTATTGTAGACCGCATCTTTAATTAAAGATAATTTTTAGTCCGCTCTGTCGCTTTTTCAAATTACGTTTCATCCTCTAGGAAATTTGGCGATTTAGATATTTTTCTAGTTTTCGAAATGAATCAATTTTTTTGCATAGGAAGTGTCCACTAGTGTAAGGTGACCAGACTCCCGAGGGCCCAATGCTGTACACTATCATACTATTCGCCCCTTTTTTCACGCCAATTTGGAGAAAGCGTAATATGAATATGTCACTAGCAAAACCTTCTCTACTACAAGCCAGGAACCATCGAGAGAAACTGGAGAAATCGGCCCATATTTGCCTGAGCAAGTACATCGAAATGGTGGGCAAATTTACGGGTCTGAAACACGCAAAAATCACGGAAAACTAAACGATTTTCGCGTTTTTTTTCGCTGTATCTGTTGATACTAAGCAGGATCCAAAAAGGAGCACCAAAATTATGAATTTTCTCATTGACAAAACATCATCAGCTGTGAAGTACAAATGTTTATTTAAACACCCAAAGCTATAACAAGCACGGGTGTAGTGTACCCAGGATGTCATTTAGAAGGGGCAAGCCCGAAATTTTGTCTACACCATGAGCCCAGAATTTTCTTTCTTTCGAATTTCTCGTCAGTTTACATTGGCGGCTCCATTTTGTTAGACAAACTATTACAAATTTTAAAATCATATTTTAAGAAAGGATAATTGAGAATAACCTTTGTTACATCTTAACGATAACTTGGTCAAGCACTCTTCCATGGGCAGATACAATTTTTAAGTGGTTGGCGGCTTTTCTGGCACGTAGTGGATTCCGAGGCGAACCTCTAGAGCAGTGAAAGGGTGGCTTATCCTGGTTGCGATGTTTCTAGAGGAGAGTATGCATTCCTCCATGGTTATATTAGTGATTCCATGCAGGTCCCCTGGGGTCGTAGCGCCATTTTATTGGATTTGATTGACATACTATTGAAAAAACTTTATCTGGAAATCCTTCCAGGGTCCTTTATAATGCATTTTAGAGGTTGATAAAGCAATCGGATTTACGGATGCGCCGTGATTTTTCCATCGTTTTTTGAAAACTTAAAATAGAATTTTTCCACGGCTGTAACTTTCGAACTTTAAGAGCTATATAGGCTACACAGGTCTGCCAAAATTCAACATTTTCCGTTCAAAAATTTCTGAGTTATGGGCAATTTTCGATTAGAATACACAAAAGTGCGATTTGAGAAGCTGTGACTCTCTAGCGCGGACCGATAGGACCTTGAAATTTGGAGGAAATGTGAAATTCAGAAAGATCGTTCGAATCCAGAGTTATCGTAAGTTAACGATTGTCAAACATAAAAGTGCAATTATCTCACTAAATATCGCTTTAAAGGTGCGAACTTCATACCTTAAATCGCATCTTTCGATGGTTATAACTTTTGAACCTTGACAACTAGAGCCTTCAAATTTTCACCTAATATGAACAGTCCGGTGCTCCACAAGTGCGCCAAATTTTGAATATATTAGACAAATTATATGGACAAGACTCGATTAGAAAAGACAAAAATGCGATTTGGCTGTCGAACGCGGATAGGTAGGACCTTGAATATGGAGGAAATGTGAGTGACAAATAGCTCTACATGTACATTCAATTTCAGAACGAACGAGCAAAGAGTTCTTGAAAATGAGCAATTGTCAAAATAAAGTAAGATTATAGTGCTAAATATCGATCGTTCACCTTTAAAACGTAGACAAGACTGACCACAGGCCTTACTGAGGAGCGTACTATGTAGTGATTTAGGTTTCTTTGTGGGGCACTGGAAATTCTGTACATTTTCCTGTACATTTACGAATGCTGTACGACGTGGCCAAATGCTGTACTGTACAGCAAAATGCTGTACGTCTGGTCAGCTTACCTTAGTGTAACTTTCTAGCTACATTCTTCGTCATTAAAAGCAGATAAACTAACTTACTATTAAAAAATATTTTCTGGACGGCCAGCATTCATAAATAAGTACGAAAGAAAAAGAAATTCTAGTAAGTGACTTGAATGGATTGTCCTATAAGATAATATGCTGACGTAGAACTCAACAATTTGTTGTAAATACATACAAACTTATATAGTGAAACGGTATTATCTTACTTACTAATGCAAAAATTAAAAGATAACAATACAAAAAATCGGACGTCAACTGGGGTGCTTCTCGTAATTATTGCACAGGTAAACTTCTAGCGAGGAGCGCTTGAGATGTCTATTTATATTTATATTATATTAAAAATGCCAACATTGATACGGTGTAGCTACTCCATTCAAGAAAAACACTAGACCATGACCGATGACTGTGCATAACCAGCGTCCGCTCTAGCACTAGCACCTAACCCTAATTCTAATCTAATTCGGAAATACGTATCCCGTTCCGATTCGATACGAAAATAGGTGAGACAGACAGAAAAATCAGTCAGGTTTCTTTCCAGCTGGCGGAATCATGGGCGTAGCTCAAGAGGGGACGGTGTTTCTTGTACTTACTCGAACTCACTTAATTACGCTCGGTATTTTCAGGCCCAAACCGCGGCGGACGGGTGTCATTATTTAATATGCGGGACTTTGATATCAGATCTTGAAATACCGCGTTTGACCTCATCTTTCGAATCTTAATCCCTTAGTGCAGTGGTTCTTAACCTTTTGCACATGAGGGACCATTTGATTAAACTCGTTAGTTGTTGCGGACCACCAAATTGCAATTGTGATAAGAACGATTCAAATCATGAAATCTTGTACCGAAGGTTATACTTCTTGCGGTGACCGTAATGTACCTTGGAAATATCAATAGAGAAACTAATAGAATTAATTCAATTTACCTTTGGAACACAACTTATTGTTGTCAGTTGACGTTTTCGATTAGAAAAATTTGGAAATACCGCCAGACGGATATTGCTATTTTTAAGACCATCATCCAGAAAAAGCCGACTGACAGAGATCTTGCAAAGGACTCTGGCTGTGATTTTGTTAAGTCTGAACGAATTTCAAAACCCTCATTAATTTTAGTAAAGGGTGTTGCCCAATTTTGCGGTTTGTTTCAGCCAGGGCCATAATGTTTAAATTCAGTTTTGTTTATCAGATTATAAAGCCCTTCCTTACAGTTCTTATTGGAAGAACAACAATTTTTACATAAACTCCTATAAATATGGCATTGCTGGTGCATGTTGTACCAACAGAAAGCTGTCGGAACCCTATTTTGAAGTGCCACCGAAGATCACTAATAGCTTAATTATCTTAATTCAGCAATGTAAATTACCATTATGGTCTGGCCGGAAAATAATAGATTTTCAAAATATTCATCGCCTTAAACACCTGAACTGTTTACCTACAATCATGACAACACCTCGAAGTCTATAAAGACACGTAGTTTCTTCCAATAAAGTGAACATTCCTATCAAGCTCTCGGCCGTCCTCGTTTTCTTACACATCGCAATTATCTTGCGTTCGTCGTGTACATCGGTCAAAATCTCAATGAAAACCGTCTGACCTGCTCAGTCAAAACGGACTCCCATCCGCTTCCAACCTTCAAGTTTCTATTAGAAAGTTAAGATTGAGCTGCGTGAAATTCGAGAATTGTCGTATCGGATTATGAGGGAACCACGGAAAGGCTTCGCGGACCACCTAGGGTCGCCTCAGGGACCACCAGTGGTCCGCGGACCACCGGTTAAGAACCGTTGCCTTAGTGAGAATGAGATGCCATAATGCTTACATATACAAAATTTTCACACGATCCCAAAAGTTGTCGTCTGTATGAGTGCTGCTATCGTTGCTGTATGAAAAATTTGTACCTCTTGTCGCTTCTGAATAAACTGTCAAAAGACGATATCGATTCGTGCACTCCTTCCTAAGGGTGCCAGAAGATCAAACGGTATTTTTCGCAAGGTTTTACGAAAATTTCTATAGCGGTAACTCTAACTAAAAAATGGTGTAGGGCAATTTCGTAGCCGAAACGGCTTCGAAGAAAGTGACCGAATTTATCAACACGCACGCCCACCTTTAAGGGCGCTACGGGGTTTCAAACCTTAGAAAAAATTAATATTTTGTTTTTGTGTGAATATCGCTGTAACAGGCCAAATACACCTGCAACTTGGTTGCCAACCTAGGTTGCAGGTACGTTACTACACACTTGCAACATTCCGGCAACCACGCCATTCACGTTCTTGCAACCTGGTACTGCAACCTGCAACATGCCTACAAATTACTTAATTTCCGGTTTTTTTGCGTGTTGCCAACTTAGGTTGGCAACCAAGTTGCAGGTGTATTTGGCCTGTTACGGGGGAATATGGTGTATGGTCATCTACACAGCAAAAAATCCGGTGTGAATTTAACTCCGAAAATTGTCGAATAAGGTCCCTCCGTTTGGATAAAATATTGTTTTATCCAAATGGATGAACACAAAAGAGTACTTCCAATTACACCAAAAGGAGTAATTCTCGATATTTTTAGGATAAAAATAAAACACAATTTTCACAGAACATTTAACTCATAAATGAGTTTTGTATAATTAGCATTTACCTCTCTATAGGTGTTGGCGACATTTCATTTACCTCTTTACGCTCTAAAAATGCATAATAAATTACCTGCCACAGTGGGATTCGATCCCGAGACTCTATGATTTGAAGACTAATGCCCTACCTACTACACCACACAGACTATACGGGACAACGTTCGTAATTTGCCCCATATAATTACCTGTCATATTGTGCGGAGTTAACTCCATTTTAAGTAAATTTTAACACCATATAAACAAAAACTGATAAAATTTCGGATAAAATTTATTATTTATCCAAATGAATTTTATTTTGAGTGTTTTATCCTAATGGATAAAAGAAAAATTTTATACTTGTGGGCAGAGTTAAATAAGTGTAGTTAACCCCATATATATAAAAAAAAATAACCCCATTTGGATAAATTTTGATTCACACCGCCTGATTTTTTAGTGTGATGACAAATTTGTAGTATAATGTGGCTACAAATAAAATGGTAAAAGTTCTCATCGATGAGTGCCCCTAAAGAATCTATGCGATGACCAAACATAAACATAAATGAACCATTTTTGAGGGAATAATGCTATAATGCCTCATAAAAGCCAAAAATTTCAGATATATACGTACAGTCCTAAGAACGCTATATGAGGGTTAAAACCATATAATAACGGTATATTCTGTTATTTTCGTGAATATTAACATAACGGTAACGCATAGGAAAGGTAGTATGTAACCAATTTGTTAGATTCAAATACAATGGGTGGTTTCAGATTGTAAGACGAAACCGGACGGGTAACAAGCATTGTGCATATCACATTGTAAGAACGCGTCTTACGAAAGAAAAAAATCGTGAAACGATTGTTTTTCTTTCGTAAGAATCGTACGATCGATAAGACGATCGCTTCAGGCGTTCTGCGACGACAATTAGCGCGTGTTTTTTTTTATATACATATAATACCAAAGTTATGTAGTCTGGCTGGTCTAGCGGTTAGTGCGCGCACCTTCGGTGCACAGGCTCATGAGTTCGAATCTCACCGTGTTCCATGGTGTTTTTCAAACTCACGAGCTTGTGGCGGACTATGATCTCACTCAGATGTTAAACGAGTACCCATTTATGGGGATAAATAACACTGCTGAGCGTGATGCTGATCTCATTACCGCAACAAAAAGCAGATAAGATCTTGGAAATAGGATGTCACTAACACATCCTGCGGCCTTAGTCCAATGCTGGATTGTCGCGCCTGTTATTTATTTTAATACCAAAGTTATAGGGGACAACCCTTTAGTGCAAAAGCACAACTTTGGCAAGGAAGGAATTGAAGGTAGGGGAATATGGGAGTTTTGGGTGATACGCAGGTGTTCGTTGATATTTCGTTTGAATTTCGAGGGTTCATATGAGATAAGTCAAGAGGTGAAAAATATTTAACGCATCGATTTAGAAATCATAGATACTGCATGGCATTTTTGGCAATGGCGAAGATATGGTCGGTCCATTTCAGTTTACTTGATATGCTGATACCCAGAATATCGAGCGAAGGTGAATCAGGGACTGATACATCATCAATCAATACAGAATGGGATGCTGGTGGAATGTCCAATTTGTTAGAAATTAGACAGCATTGCGTTTTCATAGCATTAAAAACTACTCTATTACGATTACCCCAATTGATGATATTAGAAATGTCATCATTTAAAGAAGAAAACATTTGGTTCCTGCTGATGGATGTAGCGTTTCCACGAGAATCCAAAGCTGACTCAAAGAAGTACGTGAAGTCAAGCGTGCTGTCATCAGCAAAACTGTGAATTGGGTTATTGGTAATCTGTAAGAGATCGTTGATGAATAAAAGAAATAACGTAGGTGACAGAACAGTACCCTGGGGGACCCCCGCATTGATCTTATGGCAAGAAGATTTAACACCATCTAGCTAGAATAACGTGACGGACTATGATCTCACTCAGATGTTAAACGAGTACCCATTTATGGGGATAAATAACACTGCTGAGCGTGATGTTGATCTCATTACCTCAACAAAAAGCAGATAAGATCTTGGAAATAGGATGTCACACATCCTGCGGCCTTAGTCCGATGCTGGATTGTCGCGCCTGTTATTTATTTATTTATTTTAGAATAACGACAATTGAGCGGTCGAAAAGAAAACTCTCAATCCACTTAATTAAGTTACCATCAATACCAAATGCGTTAAGTTTTGAGAATAGGGCTGGGTGCCATACTCTATCGAAAGCTTTTGAAATATCTAGCGCCACAATTTTGGCTTCGCCAAAGTTATGAAGACAACGATTCCACCTTTCGGTTAGATATGTCATCAGACATGGAACGTACGCCAACTTCCAAGAAGAGGGATAGATGCCCGAAGAATAAGACAAGTGGAATAATTTTCGCAAGGGTTTCGCAAGGGAAGACGCGCAGTTCTTAAGAACAGTAGGTGAAATGCCATCATGTTTTTTTTACTTGCATTTTAATCTTGTCGACTCGTCACTTCATTGTACACTAACTTTGGAGCGTGTATGGCAACATTTATACATACTTGCTGTGTGATTATTGTTCGCCCGTCCGTGTTTTGATCGGATAGTGTGAAATGATCATACGATGGTTCTTGTCTTCCAAGTTGACCCGTCCTGTTAAAATCTGAAACCACCCAATGCCAAACAAAACCGATCATACCTGTGCTGTATTAGAGCAAATGCGAAACAGCAACAAAGGGTTAGAGGGAATGTTGGTTATGGATATGTCTGAAATAGGTACTTACATACATGCTATAGTCTGAATATCAATCCTCTAGATCTAGAACATATTTCCCGGTAGATTCGTATCGAGATTTGATTTTGTTTTAATTTTCACTCAGATGATCGACTTATTGAGCTGTGATTTTCATTTTCCTATTGGGGTTCGGTTTATCAAATCAGGAGTGTATGATCCGTTCTGAGCCAAGAGAACACGAACAAAAACAATCTGAATTATGAAAATGAAAATTTATTTTTTTTTCCTTGCCTTTCTCCTTACGTATCTCCCCTAAAAACCGTTTTTGTTCATGTTCCATACACAACTCCAAACAACTGAAGGAATCGGACGAATTAGAATTTATCTACCGCGAAGAGAGTTTTCAAAAATGATTCCACAAGTTTATATAGGCACCTCACATTAGCAAAATTGTATGCAATCTTTTGGGCAACAGGATCGGTACTTAAATTTTCAAGTTCGAAAGTACAAAAATGGGAAAAACTCGTGCAAAATTTTGGAGATACATTTTTGTACAAAATTTTGGCTGTTTATTAGTTATTGATGAGCAGCATGTAATTTTTCACAGTTCTCTAAAATGCTTTATTGTGCAAGTGTTTTTGTGCAAACAATCTTTTTTTATAAAAAATTCACAATTTTGTTCGATTGTTTAAAAATTGTTTGTTCGAAGACCTGTTCCTAACTATAATCCTGAAAATTACACAACAGGAAGAGTATTACGGTAACCGTTCGCAACAACTTACGAGAAAAATCATGTATGTATGTTATGTTAAAATATATTTATTGAAATGTACTCTTCTATCCTCAAATTAACAAAAAAATAAATCAAAATATTGGAAAAACACATTTAAATCTACGAAATGCATCTCATCTCATAAAATTCCGATTCTTCTTCACATCATCATGACTCCTGACTTGTTTAAACACACGCTTCCTTGGCTCTTCGTTATTCAAATTCTTATAGTAGCCAAAACCGCCGCCACCAATACGACGATCGGGCCGCTGTCGTTTTGCGCCTACTTTCAAATCCACAACGGGTGGTACTTTGAAACCGAAACTTTCCGCCACCTTTTGTATATCCAACGTGTTGATATCGAAAATAGTTTTCAATTGATGCGAATCGTAGGCACGAACGTACGCCTTGAATGCTTCCTTGGCCGATTGATGGAGGAAGTAGTTTTTCATGATAAGCTGCTCCAACTGAAAATAGACGCGACGAAAGAAAGAAGAGAAAATGGGGAAATTGTTAGTTTATTTATTGCATAGATGTGTGTGAAATTTTGTGTTGTGTTTTGTGGGGTTTTATTTTTTAGATCGGAAACAAAGGAAATAAAAATAAAGTTTTTTTCAGAGTGGAATCGGTCTCACAATGACTATAAATTATGAACCTAAATTAAGTGTATTTTGGTCTTTATTTAATAGACGACTGTAAATTCACAATAATTAAGCGGTGATACGACCCATAGATACAGATTTATATCAAAATTTAATTAGCAGAAAACTATTTTCATCATTAACCGATTCTTAGAAAATGTTCCAATAGAATGTTTGTACACATCATAAACTAGAATTTGAGCTGATGTCTGAAATTTAAATATTGAAAAGATAAAAGCATCCATCAAACTATAATTACGTCCACGTTCCAATCTTTCAATAATAACATTAAGCATATCTTCTTCCTATACGATTTTGACGTCTCTAAGAAGTCTCTCCTTCACTTGATCCGTTTACAAACACTCCACCATACTGTACAGCATTTTGCATCATCCACTTATGATACGAAATGATCCATTGCAAAAATAATATTGACGACGAAATGATTCCTTGATTACGCTGAAATGCCATACTACGAGTACTAACCATAAGTACTGCCAGCGCGAATACGATATCATTTCATATCAACATCAGCCGTAGTCTGGGTCGACGCGGGTCGTCCTCCCAGTCAACTTTTTGATGCATCATTTAAAAAGATGCACTTTTCAAGTGTTATGCCAGCGGACAATCAATGTAACGCGCGTATAGTGCTTGTTACTTTAATGAGAAGTAGCTTCCAATTATTATTTTTGTTTTGCTACTTTTGTTTGTCTGATGCAAAATATTTCGAAGACTTCAAAGATATTTTGAGAAGATATTGATGGATTGAAGTGTTGGCACACACACACACTTGAAATGATGCGGAAATATGGAGAGCAATTGGGTGTTTTGCATGATATTCTAAGAAAAGGTTTTAATAAACAGAAATCAAAAATGGAAATGGATAAATTTATAAAAGTTCACTTCAACCGTTTAAACAAGATCTTAATAAAATTGGAGTTAATCTTCTCGATATGTATATCGATACTGAATTCATAGCATCGAAGACCAATTAGTGGAACAAATCCAAAATTATTCGATTTATAAATTTAATGAATGAAATCTGCAATTACACATTATTTCAAATTGAAATTCAAGGTAATTCCACAAGTTTCATTTGACAGATTAATTTATTAGATTCTCCTCATTAAAACTTAATTTTATTCGAAAGCATGTTTTACATAAATAGAACAAATTTCTCGGATGATATGTGTGAATGCTGACCTGATTTTTCCATGCGTACACAAGAAAATATAATTTTTAGCCAGTTTGAGAAAAGCAAAAGACCCAGAAAAAGTGATCTTATAAGTGAAATATTAAATGCAATGACAATTTACAGATTTGCTCTTTTTATTTAACATATTTTTAATATGACGCTATTTTTAAAAGATTGCACTCACAAATTAATTTACTTTTTGTCAATCTTTTTTGATTAGCGGGCAATTTTTCTAGGTGCCCCTATAATGAAAACCCAACACTCTAACAGCGAATCCTGGAAGCAAAATATATCACAAGCCATTTTCTAATTTGTTTTGCATTGCAAACCAAAATCTGATATTCCATTCACGAAAAATATTTTATTAAAGGAAGAGAAATAAAATACATGCCGTGTATTTCTGTCTCTCATTTCGCAAATAAAATTTATGTTATTGTTTACAAGATGATGCACCAGAATGAAGCAGACACGTCGCGTCGCGGTGTCGTACAAGCTATTTTTAAATGTAATTTAAAAATCGTGTAGCGAAATTCTTGGAGTTTTCCATGTCAGAACATTTTTGGCACAAATATTGGGGTGTAATATGATAACAGTGAAATTGACGAGAAGAAGGTGATGGATACTAGTAGAGTGCGATTCCGTATCTAATATCTAATGAACTGCAAAAGGTTAAAAGGAGCCAGAGGGACAAATACGAAAAACAAAATACATGCATATTCTCATTGTGGAAATAATAATTTGATCTTATTATTTTTGGGCAGCGAATGATACAGTTTATTTATTATGCATAAAAAAAATTCGAGATGGCAGATGGGTAATATATAATATTATGCGAGAGAAAAATCGCTAAATAAGACAGTGAGTTTTTCTTAATAAAGTTATGTCTGGATAATATTGCCCTGGCTCGTTCTGCCCTATTGGAAAAAATGCGATTGAATTACTTCTTCTTTTTTTTTATTCGTTCACGAACAAAAATTAATAAAAACTCTTTCTTCATCTGCACTGTCTTCGGCGTTCACTGTGTGATTAGTTTTTAGTACTCGTGCGAAACCGTTTGAGCTCGCTAATTCCGATTTTTTTTAGTTAAAAAGGATACTCTGTAGTTAACATGTAATTTCTGCAAATTACGTATCATGAATTCTCCATCTATCCAGAAATATTTAACCGCCGCACAACATTTGACTTTTTTTTACAAAAGTGCCAAGTATGTAAACGCTTGTTTTTTCTAAATGATTTGGCGTCAGGGATGTGAAGCTCAAAACTTGTCCCAGGCTAGAAAACACTGTTTTTTCAGGTTTGAGTGGAATGGAGGATAATTTTTTTGTCGAATAATGTCGCTGCAGTTATCCAGAAACATTCAGCTCGTCCATAACAACATTGTAGGCAAAAATTGTTAAACTTGCTAGACTAATAACATAAATTAACATCGAGGAGAAAGTTGCTGATGTGGCGTTAAAGGAAAGCATGCACACCAGTAAAGCTTGATCAATCTGAAACGCAATACATCAGGCACTTGGGCAGTCATTTCCTCACAAAATCCGAGATTTTCAGAGTGTTTAAAACAGGGCCTTCTGTTTAAATACATAAATTTCAATCCATCCCGTCCCATGACCTGAACATCCGAACGCGAGTTATAATGCAAACACCGACAAATAACAACTATACATAATCGTCGCAAAGCAAAAATTGTTTTTTGAACCGAATTTCGGAACAAAACAATTTCCCAAAGACGCTTGAAATTTTCCTACTTAACAATGGAAGACTTGAGTTCAAATTCTTTAATTTTTCACTATACACACGTCTCTGCTGATGAGTACATACATCTTTGAAAATGTTAAACACATGTAAATAGTGTTGGATGAAGCCATTTTTAACATTTTTCTTACTCAACAACTTTTACACGGTCGTTAATGATCAGCAAAACCAATACAGTCGAACTTCACGTAAGCGGACGAAGATATTGGGAATGAGATTTTGTCAGCTTATTGGAAGTGTCCGCTTTTTTCACAAAGGTATAAAATTAAATTAGACTGCGTTCTTCGAATCCCATTCAAAAACCGCGATAAAAATTTCTAGTCTCGATGGGTCCTCTTTTTCAAAATAAGATCCACTTTTCATAAACGTTTTTCAATTGTTTCTAAAACTTGAGGTTTTTTCCAACCCTTTTCTTTATATTAGAACAAGAACACTAATTTTTGTGAATTCTAATAAAACTATCACTTTTTCTAATACCGGTTAAAAAAATTGAAAATTGCACGCTTAATCGCCACAACATTAATTTAACTTATGTAGTACAGAATTTCTAGAAAAAGGTGTGAACACTTACACCAATAGATAAAAAAGATTTTCAGTCGTTGATATATAGGGTGGGCCAATTACAAGTTCATTTTAAATCATAGGTTATTTATTTATTTATTTATTTATTTAATACTTAATATTACAAAACGGGAATAAATTCTCAAAACATGTCATGTAAAGAATTCAAAGTAAGGAAAATAAGTATAAAGGAAAAATAAACTTATAAAAATAAAGAAAAAAACACAAAGAAAAGAAAAAAAATATTTAAATAAAAAAATAAGTGCAAACTACAATTCAAAAAGTTAAAATAATAAAAAAACAATTAAAATTCAAAAAGTTAAATGAAAAATAATTAAAGTTATTGTAGCAAGGTGTTTTTTAAAGCAAAAAAAAAAGAAGAAGGTAACGGACCAATCTCCAATCGGTCGTAGTTTCTCATAGCTCTAAGTGTTCTATTATGGCAACACTCATGTTTTGAGCAACTGTCAGTCAGTCCACTTCCATCTTTGTACCATCTCTGTTCTACTGCTTTGCTAGTTCTGGTTCAATAAATAGTTTTTACAAGAATTCAACGACGACGGGATTTTACTTATATAATAATAATTACAGGTAATACAACAGTGGCGACGACGACGGGATTTTACTTATATAATAATAATTACAGGTAATACAACAGTGGCGGCGAGGTGAAAGGTTATGAGCACACATCACACGTGATCAAATGGCCAACGCAGGAGACTCCAAGGGCCAAGGCTCATCTAAAGCGGCAAACCCATCATCATCGTTCGAAAACATGATGCAACAGTTGATAATAAATCAACAAGCTCAAATTGAGCAAATGGCAGCATCAGTAAATGCATTATTATCTCTACACGGAAAGTCAACGGCAAGTGAGGTTATGCCGACGATGGAGTCGCTAGCCAATTTGATGGAGACGTTCATATACAATAAAGAAGCTGGAACTACATTCGACTCTTGGTATGGACGGTACGCGGCAATTTTCGAAGAAGATGCAAAAACTCTAGACGAAAAAGGAAAAGTTCGTCTTCTTCTCATGAAGCTGGAGTCATCAGCGAACGAGCGATACCGGCAATTCATATCTCCACAAAGTCCCTCATCAATCACATTCAAGGATACGGTCGAACATCTCAAAGCGCTTTTCAACCCTAAAGAAAGTTTGTTTCGAAAACGGTTTAACGCTCTTCAAATCCGGAGATCCGAATACGAAGAGATTACAACATTCGGCTGTAGAGTCAATCAAATGGCAGAAGACTTTCAAGTGAACAACTTCGAAGCCGAACAGTTGAAGTGCCTTCTTTTCGTATTGGGATTCACAAACCCGGCTGACAAGGAAATCAAAACTCGTCTGTTGAGTATCATGGAAACAGACGACACTGTGACACTCAAGAAGATGCTCATCGAGGCGAATCGGCTGACAAGCGTCAAAGCAGACACAGTTCTGGGAACAGATGGATCTACTTGTGTTCAGAAAGTCACACAAAGGTTCAGAAGGGCAACTTCGAAGCATTTGCAATCAACATCACAACCTGGTCAATCACATAAAGTGCCACGAACACCGTGCTGGCTATGCGGTGCAATGCACTATTCAAAGGATTGCCAGTACAAGAAGCACAAATGCGGAATGTGCTCAGCAATCGGTCACAAAGAGGGGTACTGTTCAGTCAACAATCGTACACCGAAGTCGACAGCGGCTAGAAGGCAAACGAAAGTCATTCGAGTACCGCACTTGCAGTTGACAACATCAACGTCCCAAATTTCTACCGAGCCGGTTCAGTCAATTGTCCAAGCACCAACACCAATCGTCAACATTGTCTACAATCGAAAATACATCGATGTCACAAGAAACGGTAAGCCAGTCTCATTACAATTTGACACAGCGGCAGATGTCACAATCATCACTCAAGAAACATGGAAAGATTTGGGATCGCCTACTTTGCGTACACCATCGTGCAACCCAGTTGATGCGCAGAACGAGCAGTTGCCGGTTACTGGAGAAATGCAAGTTTCCATTTGTATGAACGACAAAACGCAAATCGGACGTTGTTTTGTAACACAGACGGATACTAATCTATTCGGAATTGAATGGATCAACCAATTCGGTCTATGGGAACAAGCTCCTACAACGTTTTGCAGACGTGTTCGAAACGATCAGCATGGTTCGCAACAGGCGTACGACAAAATCATACAAGATATTCAAACGGAACTTCCAACTATCTTTTCATCCAGTATGGGCTGCTGTGACAAAATTAAAGTTCATTTGACTCTCAAGAAGCATGCGTCACCGGTATACAAGCCAAAACGTCAGGTGCCTTTTCACGTCATGGCACAGGTAGAAGAAGAGCTGGAGAGACTTCAAAATTCAGGTATCATTTCACCCGTTCAATTCAGTGCTTACGCTGCTCCGATCGTAGTTGTCCGTAAGCCAAATGGGAATATTCGCTTGTGTGGCGATTATTCAACAGGATTAAATGACAATCTCGAGTCCCACGAATACCCGATACCAACTCCAGATCTAATTTTTGCTTCACTATCTGGTTGCAAAATTTTCAGTCAGATTGACTTGTCGGATGCCTATTTACAACTTGAGATGGATGACGAGTCGAGAAAGCTTTTGACAATCAACACACACAAAGGTTTGTTCACTTTCAATAGACTCTGTCCGGGTGTTAAGCCAGCCGCGGGGATATTCCAACAAACAATGGATAAAATGCTTGCAGGAATACCTCATGTCATTACATATTTTGATGATATTTTGGTTGCTACCCAAAGTCTTACAGAACACACGTTCACGTTGAAAGAAGTTTTTAAGCGCCTCCAGTCATTCAATATGCGAGTGCGTCTTCAAAAATGCAATTTTTTCAAATCTGAGCTTCGATACTTGGGAGTAATTATAAACGAAAGCGGACAAAAGCCAGATCCAGAAAAGATTGAGGCTATCAAATCAATGCCTCCACCACAGAATGTAACTCAACTTCGTTCGTATTTGGGAGCCATTACATTCTATGCTAGATTCATTAACTCTATGAGCTCACTACGTTCTCCATTAGATCAGCTTCTTAAACAAGACGTTGAGTTCAAATGGACTAAGCAATGCCAGGAAACGTTCGACAGATTCAAGAAAATTCTTTCATCTGATTTACTCTTGACTCACTACGATCCGAGTCTTCCGATAGTCATAGCGGCCGACGCTTCACAAACAGGTATTGGTGGAGTGGCTTATCACACACTACCGGACGGATCGATGAAAGCGTTTTTCCACGTTTCGAGACGATTAACGCCAGCTGAATCACGGTATTCTCAGATCGAGCTTGAGGCTTTAGCAATCATATTCTCGGTAACCAAGTTCCACAAATATATTTTCGGCAGAAAATTCACTATTTACACGGATCATCGACCGCTTTTATCAATATTTGGTTCATCAAAAGGCATTCCAACGCATGTAGCTAATCGAATTCAACGTTGGGCTCTCATTCTTTTAGCTTACGATTTCGATATCAAGTACACGAAAATGGATGAGTTTGGACATGCTGATGTTCTCTCCAGGCTTATATCCCAACAAAAGCGGGAGGATGAGGATTTTGTCATTGCATCAATCAACACAGAGGCCAAAATAGACCAAGTCTTCGTTGACGAAATTAACAAATATTTACCGATTAAATTCTCTCAAATTCAGGATGCCACAGTTAGCGATACAACTTTACAATCGGTTATTTCATTTGTGAAAAACGGATGGCCAGCATCATCAAAATACATCCCAACAGGGATTCGTCCGTATTACAATATAAAGGATTCACTCTCATTGGTCAACGGATGTCTCACGTTCAGAGACAGAACGATTATCCCGTCAATATACCGTTCGAGAATATTACAACAATTACATGAGGCACATCCAGGCATCACTCGTATGAAGGCATTAGCGAGATGTTACGTCTATTGGCCTCACATGGACGAGGAAATCGCTTTGGTAGTAAAACAGTGCGACGATTGTCTTCGTGCAGCAAAAATGCCAACAAAAACAACATTATCTTCTTGGCCGATCCCATTAATGCCCTGGGATAGGGTACATGCTGATTTCGCTGGACCTATAGACAACAATTGGTTTTTAATAATGATTGATTCTTACAGCAAATGGCCAGAAGTCGTACGAATGTCAACAACAACTACAAAAACAACAATCGCCGCAATATCATCAATTTGCTCACGATTTGGCAACATGAGAACTCTGGTAACAGATAACGGACCGCAATTTACTAGCGAAGTGTCAGGTATGATCGGATGGCCACGCTTCGAGAAAAACGCACGGTTGAAGAGATAAGAACTTTATTGGCTGAACGCCCGATCCAAACTGAATACATACATTTTCATTTACATTACATTTTGCAGTGTTGCCAGATTGATGATGACAGCTCGGCCCTTCCTGACACCTAACTCGGCCCGAGTTGTAGAGATGTATCCGTTGCGTCATTCTCCCCGTCGTCATCTACCTCATCGAAGTCGTCATCGATCTCTGGAAAGAGTTGACACCATGGTTTTATCTTATCGCTACTTACCACGGTGCTAAACACCCTTCGCTTGTTCGATGGTGTGTGTTCTATGTCTTTGACAACATAGCGGTCAAAGCGCAGAACCTTCGAGATGACTAAAGGCCCTCGATACTTCATCTATAGCTTCCTCGACTCGCCCGTGGCTGGAATGGCGGTTTCGATTAACACCATGTCACCTGGCTGATACACCCTCGGCCTTTTATGCTTGATGTCGAACCTTTGCTTCCACTGCTCCCTTGCCGTAGCGATGTTTAACGCTGCCTCTGCTCTTCGATCATTCATTGAAGCTTCTTCACTTCGGTCTTCGCCTTGGACTGCAGCCAACAGCTGATTTCCACTTATATCACGAAGCGGGAAGTCAAAGACCAGCTGTATCGGTGAGAATTTGGTGGTCGTATTAACTCTGGTGTTCATCGTCCATTGCAATTGCCTCAGTTGTTCATCCCACTTCTGATTATGTCAGGTATGATCGGATGGCCACGCTTCGAGAAAAACGCACGGTTGAAGAGATAAGAACTTTATTGGCTGAACGCCCGATCCAAACTGAATACATACATTTTCATTTACATTACATTTTGCAGTGTTGCCAGATTGATGATGACAGAAGCCTTTAAGCTTTTTTGTGAGAGGGAGAACATCAACCACGTACGCACTCCTCCATATCATCCACAGAGCAACGGTTTGGCTGAACGGTTCGTTGATTCATTTAAGCGGAATTTGCTTAAGTCCAAGGGAAACACTTGCGAAATTACCATCAACAGTTATCTGCGCTCTTATCGTGCAACACCAAACGAAAACGCACCATTCAACAAATCACCAGCAGAATTGATGTTCGGACGCAGGATCACACTGCCCATTGACTCTGTCCTACCAGAAAAAACCCTGCAGCAACAAGCGGAACGTTTCTATGGAAGCGCAGTTTAATCGAAAGCATGGTGCTATTGAGCGACACTACATCGTTGGGCAAACGGTTTCATTCAGGTTAACAGCGAAAGGAAATTGGAAACTTGCGACGGTTTTAGAACGCATTGGAAATGTTATGTATAACATTGCATCGAATGGACGAGTTCTACGTGTTCATGCGAATCAGTTACGCTCAGCATTGCTTCCCGAATCAACCGGAATAGAAATGGACGTCACAACACTTTATGAACCATCCACGCCATCAGCGAGCGCGCCAGCAGACGATACACCTATAGCTGATCAGTCTTCACCACCTGTGCGTCAACGGCGCAACCCAAGAGCAGTGACTAGAATAACTCCTCCTGTTCTTCGCTCAAGGACACCCAAGCATTGAATTCGGGGGGATGTTCTATTATGGCAACACTCATGTTTTGAGCAACTGTCAGTCAGTCCACTTCCATCTTTGTACCATCTCTGTTCTACTGCTTTGCTAGTTCTGGTTCAATAAATAGTTTTTACAAGAATTCAACGACGACGGGATTTTACTTATATAATAATAATTACAGGTAATACAACACTAAGTAACGGAGAGTTTTTATAAATAGAGAGTGAAGATTGAGGAGGATTGAAAATTGCAACTCGAGTGTTGTAAGATGGAAACCGATATTTTATATCTTCTATGAGTGATGAAGTAGTAAGACCCTTGCATAACCTGTAAAGGAAACACTGGTTAAGACAGTCTCTTCTTTTGCTTAGTGATGGTAGATTTAGGAAATTAAGCCGATCTTGATAAGGCCTATAAGCCAAATTATATTTAAAGAATAAGGTTCTAGAAAACTTTCTCTGAACTTTTTCTAATGCATCATGAGAAACAGAAAAATAAGGAGACCAAACTACCGAGGCGAATTCTAATATGCTGCGTACTAGCGTCACAAATAAGTTGACAAAAGTATTAATAGATTGAAAGCTAGAGGAGCACCGTAAAACGAACCCAGCTAGCTTCGACGATTTGCTAATAATCGACGAGTAGTGATCAGTAAAACGTAATTTACAATCAAAAACAACCCCTAGATCTGTAACCGTAGAAACACATTGAAGGGGAATGGAGTTTATTTGGTATTGAAAAATTAAAGGAGAAGATTTCAATAAATATACCATAACGGAGCACTTAAAAATATTAAGATCCAGCTCGTTTGAGATACACCAGGACGTAAAGCTATCCAAATCGGATTGCAAAGCTATACAATCAGAAATAGATGAGATAGCTAAAAATAGTTTGCTATCATCGGCGTAAAAGAGAGAGTGACAGTTAAGACAAGATGGTAGATCGTTTAAGAAAAGTAAAAAAAGAAGGGGATCTAAAATAGATCCTTGTGGCACACCTGATGATGGACAAAATTCGGAAGAGGTTAAATTTTGGAAAACAACTCTAGATGAGCGATCATTAAGATAAGAGAAGAGCCATACAATAAGGTAAGATGGGAATCCCAATGCAATTAATTTATTAAGAAGAATTTGGTGGTTCACGGTGTCAAATGCTTTTGCGAAGTCAGTGTAGATTACATGTACGTCAAAGTGCTTATTGAAGGATTTTGACACAAAATTAACAAGTTCAACTAAGTTAGTTTGACACTGACAGCTGTTTTTCGCTCGAAATCTGGATAGAAAGTCAGTATCATACCTCCGTGGAACGAAATGAGTCACTTTACGCTTGAACAACGTTGGGAAATATTGAAAACTTATTTTCAAAGTGAGTGCTGTCTAGCCCAAACAGTACGTTTATTGAAAAGAAGTGTTGGCCGAAATGAAGCACCCACCGAGCGTCACGTACGCAAGTTACGAGACTGGCATGCTAGTGGACAACACTCACCGTCGTCGTACGGTGCGCACAGATGAAAATGTGCCTGCTGTAGCCCAGAGTGTGAGACTATCCACGAACATCAACACGTCATCGATCTCAACAGTTAAACATTTCACGCAATAGCCTGAGAAGAATTCTGCACAATGATCTCGGATTTTTCCCTTCAAGGTCCAATTGACTCAACAGTTAAAGTCGCACGACCATCCACTTCGTTATCGCGTCGCAGTTTGAGCCTTAGAGCAACTTGAATTGGACAACGATTTTGGGCGAAAAATTATCTTTTCTGATGAGGCGCATTTTCATCTCGGCGGCTATGTTAATAAACAAAGTTGCTGCATCTGGGGCTCGGAAAACCCGCACGTTGTTGTCGAAAAGCCAATGCATCCACAGAGGGTGAGACTTTGGTGCGGATTGTGGAGTGGTGGCTTCATTGGACCATGTTATCCGACTTTTTTTTACTGAAATTGAAGACCTGGATTTGGACGACCTCTGGTTCATGCAGGATGGCGCGCCATGCCACAATCGATCTTTTACGCAGCAAATTCCCAAATCGTGTTATCAGCCGTCTTGGCGATGTCAATTGGCCGCCTCGGAGCTGCGACCCCTTTGGACTTTTTTTTTGTGGGGAACCGTGAAGGACCGATGTTATGCCAACAATCCAGAAACGATTCAAGCACTTAAGGCCAATATCATCCAAGCAATCCGTGAGCTACAGCCTGAAATCATCAACAGGGTCTTGGAAAATTTGTGTGACAGAATGCGCTACTGCGACGCCAGCCGGGCAGCCATTTGAATGAAGTTGTGTTCCATCATTAATGGGAGGTTACTTACTTTCTAAGGAACATTACGCTATCAGCTCTCGTAAGAAGAATTTTCTTGTTCTTCTTATCGACACTAGCGACACTTATCTTACCGTCCGCCATATAGCGGATACATAGCGGAAAATATCGAAAACACAAAAGTTCTCCCTGTGAAAACGGATAGCAGAACAAACGCTTTCTAATAAAGCCATAAGACATGGAAAAAAATTTAATTTTGTTCATTTTATTGCATTTTTAAAAACGAACTTGTAATTGGCCCACCCGTTATAATTTTGTATTTCCCGGAAATTGAGTCTTGCTTAATACGCAAAAGACTCATTTTTCGGCTATCGCAAAACTCTTTACTTTACTTTATTGTATATTTTAATGTAAGAATTTGGATTTTTATTCGTAGAAGAATTGATTTTTGTACGATTATAATATTGCAATTAAATTGCTTTCCGAGTAAAATCTGTGTAAAGACGTTGGGGAAAATAAAAGAGTCCGTTTATGAGAAATGTCCGGTTAAGTGTCCGTTTAAGCAAGTTGTATTATTCCAGTCATGATGACCCGTGTGTTTTGAGATTGCAAAATATGGTGGAGAACTTTTTGTTTCCTATGTTTTCTGGGATACCGAGCACGAATTCTGAGAATCCACCGAAATTCAAGATGAATTTCAGAAACAGGGTAAAAAATGCCGCTTAATACATTTTTCAGATTTATGTCTTCTTTGCAACGAACCGATTTTGCTCCATACATGTCTGTTTTGGAATTTTCTTCATTTTTGCATTTGAATTATTTCAAATGATTAATATTTGTAAAAGCCCCGCGAAATTCAAAAGCCGACATATATGTGTCGGTATCGTTGAGCTCGAAACAGCTGGGCGACTGATTAAGCGGCCAACTTGGGGGGAGTTGTGGGAGAGCCGCCACGAGGACAGGGTCGCTGTTATTTTTTTTTTTTTGTTTTTTTTTGCGTGGCTGATTTGGGGCCGGTCGCAAGAGGAGGCCCAATGGAGAATGATATTATGATATTGCCACTTTAGATCGGACAAGTAATCATTTTAGATGGAGAGTCGAGTGACGGCAATGCAACGACGATGTCCGATAAAATCCATTAGCGGTGGATCATTAAAAGAGGGAGATAGTGTTGCTTGACAATTACACGATAAGTACCGTTGGTATTAGTATAGTGTCAGTTTCTAAAATTGATCTTATCGTGCTTGTTTAATTTTACTGAAAGATACCAATGTTGGACTGGACGGAGTGATTTCCACCTCAACTGCTAGAATCGTGTTTGATTCTTAGTTCCTGTTCCGCTCATATTATCTGTTACCACATTGCCGACTCCGTGCACTTTGCATGTTCGGCATCTTGCCTCCGAGGCCACATTTGCAATGAGCTTAAGTGCTAAATTTAACCCCTCCCCCCATTCAGGGGCGAATTGTGTTTTTTTTTCAAGGGAGACGCCCTACACATTTTTAATTCGGCAACGGGCGTCTCAGGTCGGTTTTTTTTATTAAAAAAATATTTGTGGGTTTAGTTCGCCTCGTCTGCGGAGCGCGAATAAGGTGACACCTGTCGGTCGGTTGTACATTTTTAAATACTTTCCCAATTTTAAACCTCGTGTTTGATATGTATGTACCCAACTTCATATTACGTTCCACCTTTTCTCAAGCACCTTTTACCGCGACATCCGTAGACGAACCTGTAGAACGCCTTCTTCTATTTCTGACCGCCGAACGGAACAGGTGTCTTTCTTTCTCAATTGAATTGTATTGTACCTCTTATTAAATAACCCAATAAATATATTTTTTATATGTGGAATCCATCGAGTTATTCAAAAACATATTAGTGTTGTGTCGTGATCCCGTAAGCATGTGATATCTTTCTTATTTGTAAAAGGAAAGGGGTAACGAGCAAAAAAACCCGCCCGTTTCTCCCGCTACTGAGCTACAGCAAGCGCATGCCGCTGCACGCTCATTGAGGAGCCCCTATCATCGTTACCTAACCTGCACGGTGGTAGAGGCAATGGCTCCGTGCCCTGGGTATCTTCGGAAGGCAAGTTCCTTTCTTTACACCTTCGGTGCTCAATTACGTGCTCTCCAACTTTTCGCTGAAATTTACACTTTTCTAGTTACAAGACAACTTTTCGCAGAAATGTACACTTTCTTAGTTAAGGGCTGATTTAAGATCGAGAGTGAAGTTCTTCCCACTGCGAGTTGATCAATAAAAATGCATACTTACTGTCGTGGAATATGTCACAAACGGTGGGGAATTCCATAAGCTACAATCCGAGACCGGTTTCATAATTCTCCTCTGCCATTTTATGTATTATTTTTCGAATCGCCGGTCATTTGACATTTCACGATGAAATAACCGGGGAATCGGAAAAAAATACATAAAATGGTCGAGAAAAATTATGGAACTGTTTTCGGATTGTAGCTTATGGAATTTCCCAGCATTCCCCACATATTCCACGACAGTAAGAATACATTTTCATTGACAAAATCGCAGCGGACAAAAATGTCACTCTCGATGTCAGTACTAGGCTTAACAGGCCAAAAAGGGGAAAAGAGTGAACATTTTGGGGCTTTTCGCGATTTCAACCCTGTTCCGCAATGCAATTTTGTTGGAAAGCTCCGGATTCGTGCTTATGACGTTCGCTGTCTGACCCTTTTTCGTCGAGATTACCTCCATGTCTGCACATGAACGGAATGGTTCACGTTTGTCACCCAAAAAGCATTGGAAACAATAAAAAAGTTTTTCACAACATTTTGAAAATTAGACTTCTATACAGGGTGTTTCGCAACTGGTTAGCCATAGACCAATGATAGACTCTACCGGATGTTTCAGGAAAAATGTCGCCAAAATTATTTCTCTAGCTTTTACCGTTACGGAGTAATTGCTTTTTTGTGATTCTTGTAAAAAAAACACGACTTTTTTTCGAAAAACTCATATTTTCTAGCTTCCACTTTAGCCAAATCAATGTTTTTCATATTCTTCTGAAAGTACACAAAATTTCCAATAAAAGGACATATCGAACGTTTCGTACGGTTTCGTATCTTCCGAGCTACGACGTTTTGAATTTTGCAGAAATGTCAATTTAAATTTTTAATGTCAGAATTAAACCCGAATTTCGTAACTGTACATTGTAGTGGCAAATCTGCAAAGTTGACAAAAGTTGGCGTAGTATCTTAGCTTTCGAACGGCATATAAGAATAAAGCACAGAGTCATCCCGTTTCTGAATAATACGTATAAATGAAAAAAAAACCATAGTCTGCAAAAGTACCAAACCGACTTCAATCTTGAAAAGGAAGTAAAATTTTTTACATCAAGCATAGAGGTTGTTATGCATTATGGAAAAATACTTTTCGCTACTGTTGTAGATGCTACTTTACTAATTATAACGGTAAGTATAAACAAATTTGCTTTATGTGTTGAATTATTTGTACGAAGGTTCGCTGTGTACACATTAATATTGTGAGAGTATTTTTCATTTTCATCGTCTAAAGGGTAAACATTTTAATTTGTCAGGTATTAATTAGTGTCCTTTTATGTGTTTTTCAGAGTTTTCCGACCCAATTTTTCCTTAGCAAATTTAATGATAGAATCTTAGATTCTAAAAAATGAAAAAGGAAGTGGCAACTTGAATTATTCGCGTAGTTATTGGCTTTGGAAAGATACAGATGATAAGTTACGGGAAACACGAAAATTTTCCATTCAAACGCGATTTATTCCGTTGAGGGTCCTTGAAATAGGAATCAAACACCGGATATGTAATGTACTCGGCGTCCCCTTTGATATGATACCCCGCATGCCGACCTCCAGTCAAGGATTAAATAGTGTCGTTTTTTGTCCTTTTTGGGACCTTTCCGATCAAATGTATTTTAGCAAAATGAGTTTTAGACTCCTGGGACCCCATTGATCCAAGACCAAAAAAAAATAGCCTTACTGTATTTTTTTCTATTGGAAATGCTTTATATGACGGAACTATTTCCACGTAAAAGCAAGATTTCTTCCACTTACGGACTATGTTTTTTTCCCTTTTACACATATTATTCACAAACTGGACGACTCCTGTGCTTTATTCTTATATGCCGTTCGAAAGCTAAGATACTACGCCAACTTTTGTCAACTTTGCAGATTTGCCACTAGAATGTACCGTTACGAAATTCGGGTTTAATTTTTACATTAAAAAATGAAATTGACATTTCTGCAAAATTCAAAACGTCGTATCTCGGAAGATACGAAACCGTTCGAAACGTTCGATATGTCCTTTTATTGGAAATTTTGTGTACTTTCAGAAGAATATGAAAAACATTGATTTGGCTAAAGTGGAAGCTAGAAAATAGGAGTTTTTCGAAGAAAGTCGTGTTTTTTGACAATAATCACAAAAAAGGTAATTACTCCTTAACGGTAAAAGGTAGAGAAATAATTTTGGCGACATTTTTCCTAAAACATCCTGTAGAGTCCACCATTGGTCTATGGCTAACCAGTTGCGGGACACCCTGTATAGTTTACGCTAAAAACTATCAACTTTTGATAACAAACCTGCAACTGAATATCGGCAATCTTATTCCACGAAAACTCGAACTCATTCAAAGGCACCTTCGCCTGTTTCAAGTAACGTAGAAAACCGAGCTCCTCCGGTCGCAAAATAAGCAAAGCATGTCCTGAACTGCCTTCACCGCGAGCCGTACGTCCAACACGATGAATATATTCCTGCAAACAAAATAAGTCAGTCGCAGATGCAAAGCTAAAAAAAAATATTTATAATTTTACCTTTGGATCATCTGGCGGATCGAATTGTACAATCCAATCAACTTGTGGAATATCAAGACCTCGCGCCGCCACATCTGTGCATAGAAGAGTACCTGACTCTGCGTTGCAAAATTGGAAATATGTTGTTGTGCGTTTTGTTTGTTTTTGTTTACCCTTTGAGAAGAAGAATAAAAAAAAACTATAAAATCATTCGAAGCACATTTTCTACAAATTAACGGCCAAATGCAAATAAATATTGAAAGAGGTGAAAAGTTACATAGCAAAATTCAATTGAAAAAAAAACTCGAATTCACTTAATAAATGAATACAATGAGAAACTGCTTGCGCTTAGTTATTTGCGAAAGTTTCATACAGACCCCCAAAAATTACTTACATGAATCGACGTCACTGGCAAATCAATATAATTAAACAATTCATGATGATATTTCACCGACATACACGACGAAAAAAAGACCATAATCTTCTTCTTGCGATTCTTCTTCAAGAATGTGAACAGAACGAGTAAACGTTTCTCTGACGGACAGACAATGTATCCTTGTTCCAATCCAGTTACGGTTGCCGTGTCTTTGTCATCATCAACACCAACATAGATGGGTGCCTTTTTGAGTGCCAGCTTGGAAAGAGCATCGATTCGTTCCGTTTGGGTGGCGGAGAAGAGCATTGTTTGACGACGTTCTAAGGTAAAAATATAATCGTAAAATATGCCTCTTGAAATATACGAAGAAAATCACTTAAAACTTACTAGGCAGTAAATTGATGATTTGTCTCAATTCTTCTTCGAAACCAATTTCCAATATACGATCCACTTCGTCGATAATCAAGCATTGGAGGTTTTTGTACAAGAAGTCGGGCGAATTTTGTAGATGATCCAGAAGACGTCCGGGTGTAGCGACCAAAATGTTAATGCCTGTAGACAGGAATGTAAAAAAAAGTTACAATCACTCATTATTGCTGTGAGACTCTGAAAAGTATTTTCCCAAAAAAAAATACGAAACCTACCTTTTCCCAATTTCTCCCCCTCAACTTGTCTGTTAGCACCGCCCATTACCAAACCGTACGTATGATGATGATGTTCCATCAATTCCTTGAGCACACCAAATGTTTGCATGGACAACTCACGAGTCGGCGAGATGATAATTACGCCCGTGCCATTACGTGGCATAAATTTCAGTTTGTACACCAGCTCGATAGCGGGTATAAGAAAGGCCAGCGTTTTGCCGGAACCCGTTCGAGCTGCGCCTACCAAATCACGTCCATCCAACAAAGGTGGAATGGATTTCGCCTGAATCTCAGTCATTGTAGTGAAACCCATCTCGCCGATAGCTTTCAATGTTGCCTCGGAGACATGTCCTTTGAGGGTTTCGAATGAACGATTGGCCATAGTTTCGCGGGGCGTGAGACTTGATGTTGTGGGCTCTGTGAAAATGGAAATTTCATTGAACATACTGAGCAAAATAAAGGAGAACGGACAATACACACCTTCTGACTCTTGGGAGGCGGATGCCTCTTCGGCGCCATTTTCTTCAACATTTTGCTGATTTTTATTCTTTTTCTTAATTTTCTTCTCTTTTTTCGATGATGTCGATGGCTCTGGTTCAGAGTCTGCGGGCTCGTCTTCATTCATGGACTGTTCTTCTTGCACTTCTTGTTGTTTTTGCTTCTTCTTTTTCTTTTCTGTTAATATAAAATTAACATGTATTTAGTAAAAGCTTAAATCGATGAAATCAATTCTTCTACAAAAGGACTTCATCAGTTAAGTTCTTAATTATATCAATTTCAACCTCAGCTACAAACAGGCGACTGTAAATCGTACACCTGCGAGGAAGTTTCATCAAATTCGCCTTTGACTCATCATATGAAAAATTTACAATCCATACTTCCTATCTTACTGTAATAAAACTTACTTTTAGGCTCAGGATCCACCTCAGCATCCGCACTCTCTGGCTTGCGTTTCTTGTTCAACATAACAAACTGTCCCGGTACGTGCTCCGTCTGCTCCTCATCGGACTGACTTATTTGTGGATCACTTGCAACGTCTCCATCACCTTGAATTAACGAACAGATTCAAATTATTAAAAATTTAATCATTTTATACAAATCGAAACATCTTAACCTCCCAAAAAGGCATGTTTGATGCATTCAATATTCTTACCATTCACTTCAACATTCTGTTTCTTCAGCGCCATTTCCTTCTTTTTCTTCTCACGCTTCTTGATCTTTTTCATCAATAATTTCTCACGTATCGACATATTTGTACGGAATAATCACACAAATTAGCAGGCGAAATGAAACTGAACGCCGCGAAATAAACACACCGATCAGGAAAAGTCGCACGTGGCTGTCAAAATGAGTGTCACTCTAATCGATATGACAGAAAAATGGATGCTCGGTGGTAGCGTAGAAATGCGGCAGATGGCGAACGAGTTGAAATGAAGAACGAGCAATTTTTAACGGACAAGAGATGCTTGAAATAGAACAAAAGCAGCAGCAGCGCATTGCATTTGAAATTGTTAATCAACGCCGGATTTCCCATATGGGCAACTACCCAACGCGGCAAATTTCGAGGAACGGCACTTTCTTCAAATGATGATCTTAAATTTTTAGACTTAAAGGATCCGAAGAGAAAATGGGAACATTACGCTATCAGCTCTCGAAAGATGTACCAAATCATTACGCTTTCAGGTCTTTCAGGTAATGTACCGAAAATTCTTCTTACGAGAGCTGATAGCGTAATGCTCCCATCATTCATTGATCGTAGGCATCCTCTCCTCGAGGTCAAGGTCTAAGAAGATCGGAACTTCGATGGGGCTCTCCCATAGTGCGATAGGTGGTAGATGCGTAGGTGCGGCAGTACAGTCGAATATGATCCACGTTGTGTGGGCTGGCTCCACACACTGGACAAATATTTCCAATGGCGTTGTCGATGCGCGACCAAAACGAGTTCAATCTGGAGCACCATCCAGAACGAAGCTGAGCCAAGGTGGTACGTGTGGCTCTCGGCAGTTGTTGCTCGTCGGCTGAGATCTCGCTCCCGGTAGAGTTGCCAAACTTGATAGAAACCTTCCCTTGAGTTTCAGTGGGGTTAGAATAAGCTGACCAGACTCCCGAAGGCCCAATGCTGTACACATACATATGTACTTGCGGAATTCGGTTTTCAAGCAATTCCTCAGCCATACTTCCAGGTCCGAAGTCTACGTCGCAAAAATGTTGCGCGACAGATAAGAGAGAGGTCTGACCGCAGCATAGGGCGAGATACAGGATCTGAGTGTACGTATGGACGAGCCAGAGGTCTAAATCTTACGAATTGCCTTCCATTCGCTCACCGCTTGCTGCGCTCGAGTTATCCTATTTCCCAGCAGCGCTACGTACCATGTTGGCGAATTTTTAAAAGCGCGACAGCCAGCGAGGTCTGATCTGAGCGAAGGGCGAGCTATAGGATCTGAGTAATACTAAGGACGAGCCAAAGGTCTAAAATTTACTAAATTGCCTTCTATTGGCTCACCGCTTGCAGTGATCGCACCTTGCTTTATCACTTCCTACCAGCGCTGGTCGCAAGGATGTTGGCAAATTATGAAAAGCGCGACAAACAGAGTGAGTTCTGAGCGATGCCTAGCACAAGTTACTGTATCTCGAATTGAAGTAAGCCTAAGGACGTGCCAGAGGTCTAATAACCTTATCTAAACCTGGTTGCAATATTTCTGGAGCACAGTATGCAATTCTCCATGGGTGATGCCATTCCTGTCCCCTGGGCTCTTACCGCCGTTTTAAATTGACTCTAAGGAAATTTGGTGAAATTTTTTTATCTAAAACCCATACCGTGTCCTTTCTTTAGTATGCATTTTCCTATATAGGTTGATAAAGAAATCGGATGGAGTGGAGTGATTTTTCTATCGTTTTGTTATAGGGAAAATAAATTAAAATCATTTGACGGTTGTAACTTCTGAACCTTGGCAGCTACAGCCTTGAAATGTTCACCCAATATGGACAGTAAGGTGCCCTACAAGTTTGCCAAATTTCAAAATTCCGCTCAAGAATTTCCAAGTTAAGGACAATTTTCGATTAGGAAACACAGAAGTGTGATTTAGGCAGCTGTAGCTTCCGAACGCGAATAGATGGACCGTAAAATTTGGAGGAAATATGAGCGCCAAGTAGCTCTACAATTGTGGACATTTTTCAGACAGATCGGGAGGCCTCCCGTGTTATCGAAAATGAAAGATTGGCAAACATTAAGTACGATTATTTCGTTAAATATCGATCGTACAGGGGGTCAAACTTTACACCTTAAAAGCAGACTTGACTGATCACAGCTCCTCTTATTATGTAGTGAATTGTATGGCACGGGGAATGCTGTACATTTTGCTTTACATTTCCCAATGCTGTACGACAGGTCAAAATGCTGTACCTACTGTACAGCCAAATGCTATACGTCTGGTCAGCTTAGGTTAGAAAGGTTTTTAACAGTGTTCCAAAGTTTGCTCACACCAGTGTTGTAACTTAGTTTTCTTAGATGTGAGTGCCATATGCCTCTCCTGTGGTCGTTGACCTGTCTGACTATGATGTCATTAAGGTCGTTAATCCGTGGGTCACTTGGGTCTGCACTTCTGAGTTGATCCCTTGTTTTTGCGAATTTAGTCGCAGATGTTGGAAAGTTGGGTTTACGGCTGGGAATGTGGCCTGCTGGAATGTATCTCTTAGCTGCAGTGAGAAAAATCTGTCTGAGTTGTTTTCCAACTATACGTACATCACTTGGGGCCGTGAGACTAGCAAAAGCATCGCTGGTGAACCTTTTAAAGCTGTCCCAGTCAGCTTTGTTGAACTTGGCGTACGTCTTCTTGTCGGGATGGATGAATTTCGACGGCATATCCAGAGTAAGTATAATTGGCAGGTGATCAGATGATATAGTGACGATTGGCTCCCATGAGATTTATAAGTCCAGGGCTGGTGATGGAGATGTCAGGTGAACTGGTGCAGGATCCAGTGATACGGGTCGGATTGTCGTCATTTAAAGGGCAGAAATCCGAATCATCCAGTTGATCGGCGATGATGTTACCTCTGATGTCGTTTTGAAGGTTGGAGTGCGATAAGTCGTGGTAGGCGCTGAAGTCGCCAAGTAGGAGGCGATATTGGCCGTTTAATAGGGGGTTGATATTAGGTGTGGGTAACGAAACTCTATATAAAAAAAATGCCAGCTGACCCATCTGTCATTTTTTTTATATGAAGTTTCGTTACCCAGACTCTCTGACTACACGGGATAACAAAAAAACACACTTATTGACTTTGTAACCGGTGGGACAGCTGGAGACAGGTGGAATATAGATGTTGTAGATTTCAAAGTCAATATTTCCTGTTTTAACGATTATCACTTTTTGCTCCATGGTGTTACCGGCGGAAGTGACATCAACTACTCTGTATGGCAGATTGTTGTGGATGAGGAAAGCCAAACCTCCTCCTGCGTTTCTTTCTCGATCGTGTCTGATGACGTTGTAGTTCCCATATGACCTGACCGAATGACTAGAGTTGAGTTTGGTTTCCTGTACTGCTGCAATCTGGTATCTGTCCATGAGGTTAGTTAATTCGGACATTTTTATGCTTGAGTCCATTGCAGTTTAGTTGGACTATCTTCGTGCTGGTGTAATTTGCATCGAGGATACGTGGAGCTGGGGTCAAATTGGGTGTAGCGGGCCGTACAACATTTGCCGGGGTGGAAGGTGATACTTGTTGGGAACCTTTGTTCGGCAGCTGGTGACTGGATGGGCTTTTCCCTCTGTTTCTACACCGGATCGCTGTGTAAGATAGTGTCCATTGATTAGTATTGCTGATAGTCCCGAGCAGTTTTTAAGATGAACCCATTCTCCGCAGCATGAGCACTCAACTGACGATTGAACATTGGACCAAATTCTATTGGCGCATACCGAGCACATCCATGGACCTGGATTCGGCTCGATGCCGGCACGTAGTAGTAGTAAAAAGGAGCAGCTGGGCCGGCCAGAACTGCTCCCAAAACGAAAAAAACGATGAATGAAATTATGATACGAAGTGTCCAACCCCTTCTTGCGTCGAAACGGGGTCTTTGCGACTCTTGGCCATGCCAGAGGCATGGGTCGTTCCGGTACGTAGACCCGGTCGCAGTAGGAACGTATCCTTAGTTTTGTTCCGATTGGGCTGATTTTCGATAGGGTGAATTCAGATGTTTTATTTTGGCTTGTTCTGCTATCCGTTCTCATAGGGAGAACTTTAGTGTTTCCCATATTTTCCGCTATGTGTACGCTATATGGCGAACGGTAAGATAAGTGTCGCTAATGTCGATAAAAAGAACAAGAAAATTCTTCTTAGGGGCGATTCAGACTATCGACAAGATTTACTAAATCCTAGATTTAGTTGACAGTTGTACCATATTGTACTGCAATTTGAATAATGCAAGTACATTCTACGATGCATTTTGAATTTAATGTCATACGATTTCATCTAGTAGGCAGTTTTCGACTCGATTAATTAAGTGGTTTTAATAAATCCTGTCCATAGTGTGAATCCCCTCTTACGAGAGCTGATAGCGTAATGTTCCGAAAATTTTTCGAAATCAGGGTTGACAAAGTCGACGAAGAGGGCATCCGGATCTACATTTTGTTGAAGCCTCCAGGGTCCTAGCTATCACCGTTCCAAAGATACAGCCAACCGAAGTGGGGATAATAACTGCCCAGTTTGCCCCTCGAAAAACGCATGGAGAGGCCTCAAAATCGCAATTTTCTGTTTTCATATGAACATTTTCGAAATCGGGGGTTGAAAAAGTCCATGAAGAGGGCATCCAGGCCTACATTTTGCTGAAACCTCCAGGGTCCTAGCTATCACTGTTTCAAAGATACAGCCAACCAAAGCTGGGGTAATGTTTGCCCAATTTGACTGCTTAAAACGCTTCTAAAGGCCTCAAAATCGCAATTTTCTGTTTTCATATGAAAATTTTCGAAATCGGGGGTTGAAAAAGTCAATGAAGAGGGCATCCAGACCTACATTTTTCTGAAACCTCCAGGGTCCTAGCTATCACCGTTTCAAAGATACAGCCAACCAAAGCTGGGGTAATAAATGCCCAATTTGACTGCTTAAAACGCTTGCCTCAAAATCGCAATTCCCAGTTTTCATATGAAAATTTTTGAAATCGGGGGTTGAAAAAGTCGATGAAGAGGGCATCCAGACCTACATTTTGCTGAAACCTCCAGGGTCCTAGCTGTCACCGTTTCAAAGATACAGCCAACCAAAGCTGGGGTAATATTTGCCCAATTTGACTGCTTGAAACGCTTCTAAAGGCCTCAAAATCGCAATTTTCGAAATCGGGGGTTGAAAAAGTCAATGAAGAGGGCATCCAGACCTACATTTTTCAACCTCCAGGCTCCCAGCTGTCACCGTTTCAAAGATACAGCCAATCAAAGAGCGGGTAGTAAATGCCCAGTCTGTCCCTCGAAAACCGCCTGGAAAAGCCCCAAATCGCAATTTTCTGTTTTCATATGAAAGGATAATGCCAAATATTGGAGTCCAGAAAACGGGGCCACTGAGTATGTCCATCCTCTAAATACACCATTCGCTATTGACTTTTCAGCAGCAGGTGATATCCTTCATTGGAGTCCTTTAAGGTAAGGCTGTTGCTGTCAAGGGTGATTACCTCCCCCCTTTTGTACACCTCTCCGTGTGGGGCACTGCACTTCTCTGTTCTTCGAATATTAGAAGTATCCGTTCGATACATCGACGGAGCGCCTTGAGGGTGTGCTGTGCGTACAGAACAACATCTCACGAAGCAGCGTACGTTGCGTCAGGAGTTCTGCCAAAATACATTCTAGTGGACGAAAGGTAGACACACAGGCAGAGCGCGAACGGAGAAAAGGCAGAGAACGAGGGGAGTCGATGAGGAAATGGCAGGAATGCTGTGACCGGGCATCCACGGGTCGTTGGACCTATACCCTCATACCTAAGGTTAACAGGTGGCTCCACCGCGGACACGGGGAGTTAAACTATCATTTGAATCAGTTCCTCACGAGTCATGGTGGATACAGATAGTACCTATATAGGTTCAAGTTCAACCTGCAAAGAGGCTGAAAAAAGCGCAGAGCACGTTCTGTTTGAGTGTCCACGCTTCTCAGAATACTGAAAGCAGCTAGAAGCAGAACTTGGTACCGGTACCACTGTCCAGCATTCCTTTCATCTTCCGCCGTCAGCGAATGGGCGATTATCTAGGTCGGAACATAGAATTTAGGCAACACATGCCTGCTTCAGGAGGCACCTGTCGCAAAAGAACCTCCAGGATCAATGGACCCTATTCATTTTTGCAGCAGTCGGAATTCTGGGTCCACATTTGTCGTTGATGCGACTGTCTCCGTACGTCTGACTGCTGGGTGAGGGGGAATGTGAGAGCTCCCCGTAGGTCGCACAATCCCTCTCAAGTTTCCCCATCCACTACAGCGGGAGCATTTGGGCTTAGCGGTCCCTGTCAAACCGCGCCCAAAGCAGAACATATGCTGTGGAGGCAAAGGAAAATCTACATAACTACGTCCCATGTCCTTGCAGTTCCAACATCTGTAATTGATAACGGCTGTCGGTTTGGCAGGGAGCGTTGTCGCCTTTGCTAAGTGGAGAGCCTCAACACTAGCACTCGCGTCACCTTCACAAAAGTCCAGTTCGTGGACCTGTGGACGACCTACTGTAGGAAATCCGGAGGCTGCTCTTCAAATCCACCGTTCTTCAATGGAGGCACATTGACGGATCAATAACCGAGCTGAATCGAACGAAAATCCCGAGAAGTAATCACTGAGACGCTGGTTTAGGTTGATGAAAATCGTAACCTGCATATCAGTATCACTTAACGGGACCTTCGGCTCGGAATTGAGTGCGTCAATGGCATCCATAAAGTACTGGAAACATTCATTCGGCCTTTGATGTCTAGCATTAATTGCCTGTCGAACATCCACGTTAGTTTTAAGAAAGCTGAACCTATCCAGAAAGGCAGCATACAGATCTTCCCACAACCACAACAGGCGATGAATCTTGGAACGAGTTAGCCAGTCCCAATCAGCGGCTTTTTCCCTTTTAGCTAGAAATGGAGCCGACGCCACTTCCTCACTCGACATCCTGTAGCTGGCTGCCAACGACTCCCCTCTAATAATAAACTGCTGGGCTTTTGGCCTTAGGACTTTTTTGAACTTCAAGAATTAATGTGTTTCCATAAAATCTAGAATAGTTTCATCCTCTGCAGGTTGGATGGATGGATTAGGCGCTATGATGAGGTGGGCTGGTTACGCCCATTACTGCAGCCTTTTGGCTTATTGTACTTCCCATTAAAGCGAAAGAGTTTCAGGTTATTAGATCTGTCCTTCGCAAAACGCTTAGAAGAAAGTTAACCAGGTTTACTTTGGTTGAGCCCATTCCAATGGTTTGAGCCCCAACAAAGGTTTGTCTCCAGCTCATAAGAGCGGGACATTCGAAAAGTACGTGCGAGACTGATTTCTCATCTGCGTTACAGAGGTTTTGTGTGTAGATCCATATTGTATGCAGATGTTTTCGCAGGGTACAGTGACCGGTTATGAGACCTGTCACTGCCCTGAGGTTCCTTTTACTGAGGCTTAGGACTTCGGTGCAGCTGGTTTGCCAGTCGGTACCCAGCATACGCTTGCTGTGCCTGAGCCCTTCAACTAGTCTCCATCGATTTTGGAATTCTTTTTCAATGGATTTACTAATTCCGATTGCCGGTTCGAGACCGGTAAAAGGTAGTTCGGAATCCTCTCTTGCAAGGGCATACGCTTTCTCATTGTCTTCGATCCCCTTATGTCCTTTAACCCATTTCAGATTTACGTTGTTTCGGGTAGCTAGGTTTTTGAGGTTTTGTTGTTCTGCCTGGAAGACAGTTGTATTGTTACCTAGGGGTTTGGAGATACGATAGTTGTTGGTTTTAGTATAAACTCCTGCCATTGTTCATTCGTCTGTGTCCGACCCATCTGTGTACCACAGTATGTATATGTTTTGATAGGTGGTCGTCGTTCCATTTACTCCAGTCTTCGCTAACTGTAGAGGTTTAAATCTTGGGAGTCGAAGGTATACATGGCCGGGGTATAATCGCTAGGATTGGGTTTGCAATGATTTCTGTAATCCTACAGTGTCCTACCTTTAGAGGTCTCCACATGTTCGATGATTGGGAGTCTGTACGCTGCCAGTCTTGCCTCATCTATGATTGTAAGATCTAGTGGTGGCAGGTCAAGTAGTTACTCTAGAGTTAAAGTTGGTGCACTGAGCATGTTATGCTTGCGCAGGCCAGTCTTTGTACTGATGTCAACTTCGCTGCAGCTGTTTTTTGTTTGTTTGACCACGGCTTTGTAAATGCAGGTTTCTTCAACCAAACAAGAAGTGTAGAAAACAGTTTTCATATTTTTTGATATCATTCAATTTATTTAGAAAACTAATAATGCAACAATATCATATATAAATTAATTTATATTTGCCTAAACAAGAACAAACATTTTTAATCTTACACGAGAAAAGGGGAGGATTTCCTTACCTTAAACAATTAATTCAGAGCTGATCAAACAAGCAATTCGGATTTTTTCGATAAATAAGAAAATAATAATAATAGAAAAAAAATAAAGAAAGAAACAAATTAGCGATTCCCATATTTCTACAAGCGCATACATAATTTCCAGCTATGTATACGCAACAATTATTATATATATCCTTCCCGCTATATATACATATTACATTAACATTATTATCATTGTAAACACACATTTCAATTTTTATATCTCATTTCTCTCTCTCTCTCTCTCTCAGAATCTCTTACACACGAGTATCAAATCATATTTATATATATATCGTATATCGCGCGCCATTTTTTCCGTCAAACATACACAGGACCCTGATCGTCCGTCATATTCGGATTGAGTTTGTCGTCAAAAAAGCGACGAAACGTAAACTCAAAGAAACCATGATATGGTTTGCCCGTATCATTGAAATCATCGCCACTCATAGAGTCGGCCGACGAATTACGCAATTTATCCGGATCAATTGGATCGAAATTCGATGTATCAGTGGGATATTCGATTTTTGGTATATACGGAGCTTTTTGCTTACGCATATCCGCAAATTCGACACCTTTGAAAAATGGATGCGATTTCACTTCATCGGCATTCTTTCCGAGGCGCGTTTTTGCTGATGAACACAAACGGCGTATTAAATCAGTCGATTCGGGTGATATTTCCGGGACCGGTGGTATTTGTAACGTTTTTTCCCAGTTTATAACCTGGAAAATGGAGAATAGAAGAAAGGTATTAATTTTAGATATGGTAAGAGTACTTGGTACCGCCAGTCATCTGGAGATTTCTTACATATTAATTAAAATTAATTATTTTAATGGGTAAAATCGTGCATACCTTTTGTTGAGTTTCCAGCGGGGTGTTTGCTAAGAACGGCGGATGTCCGATCAACATTTCAAACAGAATCACTCCAACGCTCCACCAATCACAAAGTTGAGTATACCCGCTTCGTTCTAAAACTTCGGGTGCTATGTAGTTTGGTGTACCGACTAGCGAGTGAGCCAGCGTTCGTTGATGATCGCGTATTCTTCGTCTAGAATTTTTAATAAGAAGTTTTCAATGAGATTTTATCATTTCCAGGAAATCCGAAAATCTTACCGTTCCAGCACGGTTGGTATTCGACCATCCTCGGCAAATTCTTCCCACGGCTCCATTGAGTCTTGTCTTGAATGATCACCTGCAAGCATACATTAGCCAAAACATCATAAATTAGAGAGGGCTTCCCAAAGGTTTGTCTCTTAATTCTTACCATTTTCTTGATAATATTTTGAATTATGAGTCCATCGAAAACCTGTACATAGTCCAAAATCTGTTAACTTAATATGGCCATCACGATCGATTAAAATGTTATCAGGTTTGATGTCTCTGTAATAAATAATGAAAAATAAAAATACATTTTTAGCGAAATGCACGTAAATATTTTTCCGATTGATTAGATTGCTAAAATTGTAAAATATAGGCGCAAAAAAGAAGGAAAAACAAACAACGGAATTCCAAAAAAATGCACCAGAAAAATTTCTTTTTATAAATAAGTAATCAATAATTTTGTAAAGGTCAGTGTTGTTCGTTGATATTGAAAATTTTTTTTTCGGTAACCACCTAGTGATAAACAGAACGATGAAATTCTTGGGGGGCTTTCAAGCGAATCGTGACTGATTGCATGTACATTATGAATGACTTGTTGGATTTTTTTGCACTTTATTCGTATATTCTGGACAATGGCTTTTACTTATTATCATGGAAAATTGGGTTATTTATGAATAAAAGGAAGTTCTTCAAAAATGTTGAAAAAGAAAAGTTTTTTGCAAGTTTTAAATATTTTTACCATTAGAAGAATTTTTAACTCAAATTCAAAATTCCACCCTATCTAGCTCATGGCTAATGTTGTCACGGTGGCTCACAGGAGTTTCATAGCCTCAGTCAAAATGTGTCATATCAGGACAGAGAGACGTTCGCAAAAGGAAACCAACCGCAAACAAGGTTAAGTTTTCATGCGACCCAAGGTAAAAAGCAAAGGTAGAGCACATTGCGGCGCAAGCACAATCTTCCTGCATCAAAGTTTCATAGCTCTTGTCGGGGAGGCAATTTGACACCCCTTGGCCGTTTTAGGTAAAAAGAGTGTGGTCCGCCCCGAAGAGACGGTTTTTTTTAACGAGCGATGGAAAGTTACTTTAGTGAAATGACGGAATTGGTTTGGCGCTTTTCAAATACTACGGATGCAGCTACGCATAAAATCTGCCTTCTGGAGTTCGCCGGTAAATCCAGTTTACTAGTTTAGCGTTGTAATCCTTTCCCAGCGCTTTATTTACAACAACCTCCGCATAGAGAAAGAATCGGTGAGACCACCTTTGATATGAGACCTCTCAAAAAGTTCACCTTTCAACAACGCAAAAACGTTCGTGGACCGGTTTCGACCGGCAGTGCATGGATCGTCTCATGTACTGCTGCGGAAAGCATTACCGGAATAGTTTCAGGTTGAGAATCATTTTTAACTGGACTGACCAGTTGTCAGTCCCATGACCCACCAATCAAAAACACGCATTTCTAGCAAAGTACACACTCACGAGGGGACTAGACATTCTAAAACACAATTGCAAGTTCGTTTGAATATGGTGTCCACATTATGGACAAATGAAAGGCAGTGAGTGGACCTTCGTTACTTACGGACGTGCGGAGGTTGCATCCCAACACAGACATTTAACTATAAAACGTTATTATATGTTATGTTGCAGAGAATGGGCTCCAAGACTGATCCCTGTGGAACACCTACTGAGACCCTTTACTTCTTAGGACCTTCGTCTGTTTCGTCTAACAAAACTCTATCACACAATCATGTATTGTGGCAAATTTCTGCCTTTTCCACTCTGTCTACTGTTCGCTCAGACATGAGATGTGAAGGCATCACATAGTTTGTCGGTTATAGAGCCAGTTGCCAACTTTAGAGCTGTGGATATTGTATGTGTGAAATTTAATTTAACAGTTTAATTAAACTGCTAGAAATAGTAATTGCTCGATGTGTAGAGAGAGCATCTAAGGTCTCGTCTACTTGAATAGAAAGAAGAAATAAAGGATCTTTAGAAATTAATCCAACTGTATGAAGATCGGTGTCGAAAACTGAAATTACAGCGACTGCAAAGAGCGGGACATGTATACTCCTCAAAACAAAATAAGGGCCACTAATAATTTTCTGATTATTTTTTTGTGGAAAAGGAAAATCATAGTTTTGTTGGTGTAATTTAATAAAACAATATGTTTTTCATTAAATCTAATGAATTTTATTGAATTTTGACCAAAAGTTACACTTTTTTTTTAGCATTTTTTCGGATTGCTTACTTTTTGCGGTCATGTAATCGTAACAATAACAGTTAATTTGTATGTTTAATCTGTAAAAAAAATTGATTCTTTGTTTTTTTAGTATCGAGTATGGCCTCCACTTTTTGATATGCAGTCTCGAAGCCTGGACGGAACGCTTTCAATAAGCCGATCGACGCTTTCTATTGATATCTCGTCCCAACACATTTTTAGCAATTGAATCAGCTGTTGCTGATTGTGTATGTCTTTTTAAGCGGTCCGCATCCGGCGTTTTAATTGATCCCAAAGATGTTCTATCGGATTTAGGTCCGGACTGTTTGCAGGCCACTCCATGACCTCAATATTGACCTCCTCGAAAACAGACATTGTCGCCCGGGCAGTATGTGGTCGTGCATTATCCTGCATGAGGATAAAACCATCCAACGCCTGTTTTGAAAAAGGAATGATATGTGGCCTAACAATCCTTTCAATATAACTTTCGGACGTAATTGTCCCGTTATTTATGATAACAAGGTTAGTTTTGCCTTGCAAGCTAATTCCGACCCAGACCATCACACAGGGACCGCCTTGTCTCTCAATTTGATTAATGCAAGGATCCAAAAATGCTTTTCCGGTTCTCCGCCAGACTCTTATGCGTCGGTCGTCACTAAAAATTTTTACTTTGCACTCATCCGAGAAGAGCACCTTGCGCCATTGTTGCATGTCCTATTGGATATGTCGACGAGCAAATCTTAAACGATTCGTACCATGCGTCCTGCCCTGTTCTGTTCTGGTAACACGTTTCCTTGACCACTGTTAGTGTTCGTGCAAACGATTTCTGATTGTTTGAGGGCTAACAATGGTTCCAGTCGTCCTGAATAGCCTACTTTGTAGTCTACGAGCACTAATGGTACGATCCCGTCGCGCACAAAGTCTCACATATCGGTCTTCTGCGGGGGTGGTTATTCGAACTCGGCCTGAACCATGACGACGGGAGACATTTCCTGTCTCCTGGTAACGGTTCCAAAGATTTTAAATGGTTCTTCGCGGATACCCTGATTGCAGGGCCACAGAACGTTGCGAACGACCTTCCTCCGACATTTCTAAGGCTCCCGACGAAGCATTTAAATTTAAATGGCGCCGAATTGTTGGTATTTTGTATTTTACAGTTCTCCTTATCTTTAAAAGTGCAACAACTAATGTTGCGTTTAAAGAACTTGGCGAAAACTAATTCTTAATCAAAATGAGAAATAAACAAAACTACCAAATGTATGACTTGTGACTCCAAAAGTACTGTTTAAGACAGTTCCGTTAAAGCTAATGTTAACGAATGATACTGTGATAACTCACATCACATTCAGGTACAGAATGGCATTTTTGAAAATAATTATCACACTAAAAATTCGCCAAAAGACGTTGTTAAATTCAACGGACATAGGTGGCCCTTATTTTTTTTTTGAGGAGTATACAAAGGATGAACGACGATCGCATACCCAAAAAGGTGATGAACGGGCAACGAGTGAACATAGCCAGATTGCGTGGACGACCGAGTTTCTATGAACGAACAATGCCTCGTCGAAGCATCACGCAGACCATCGGAGCTGGCGTTATACCTACTTGAGATCTATCCGCTATCGAGAATAAAATTCCCTGATGGTCGCTGTGCGTATAATGCTCGCTAACTTGCCACTCCATAGCTGTAACCAAAGAACTGGTCACGAATGTAAAGTCGATGATGGACCCCGAATTTCTTCTTCTAAAGGTGTTGTCGTTCCCCGAGCTCACTAGAGCGATGTCGAGCCAGGAGGAAGCATTAAGAAGCGTTTGTCCACGCTTATTTGCTTCGCGGCAGCCCCATTCCCGTGCCCACGCGTTGAAGTCTCCCGCAATCATCACTGGACTGTGGGTACTCGCGTCGTGCACAAGCGCGTCCAGAAAACCCTCAAAACCTGTGTCATTCCCCCGTGGTGGAGCGTAGCAGCTATACACGTGTACGCCGTTGATATTCGCTGCGACCACTCCGTTTAACCTTCCCGATATACCTTGTTGGAATGCATAACGTCCGCAATTCCAAATTGCTACATCGTTGTCCTTATCTGCGATCCGAACCGAGCTACGCAAATTTTTAAATTTTTATATTGGTCGCAGATAATTGCAACGACGATCTTCTTCTCGCTCACCGTCTGTGATAGCAAATCTTGTGCCGCCTGGCAGCCTTCCAGTTTGAGCCACCCCCTTCTGTTGATCCACTGTCCTTTTTATTGGAGACTGACGGCTGTCTGTGAGGTACTCAATAGCTGGAAGATCGAGATGTTCAAGCATGACAATCGAAATGCCATCAGGTTCGAGCATTCTCAATGACTTTCTTAACCTGGTCCGCAATGTGTACAATGGTACAGTGTCAACAGTTCGGCTGCGAATCCGGGTTGAGCCCATCAGACTTGAGATGTTTAATAATTTGCTTATTGAACAGGCTCGCACAGTGAAAAGGATTGCTGGTGTCTTTACCGCGGCGCCGAAACATAAAAAAGAAATCCGCGACAACTTTGCCTTTCCGTTCCTAGGATTGGATAGGGCGCGGATAGTAGACAATAGCTTGCTGACACCGTCGTTCCATTTCGCCTTCCGATAGTCTTTAACTTGTCGATTGATTTCAGAATTAAGCTCCTGAATTCTGGGATCACCAGGGTGAGCGTGCCGTTTGATGTTATATCGTTCATCGGCTAATCTGACGGCAGTAGTAGGGAAATTAGGTCAATGGCAAAATTTTCATGGCAATTTCAGCGTCTTCGAGGCGAACCACCCCGCTTTTTTTTTTTACAAAAACAGCCATGAGTTGCCATGACGCCTTCCTGGCAAAAGCCTTGATGGTTCAATGCAGGAAGCTTGTGTTTATCTGTGTCACATGCCTAAGGTAGTGATTTCGATGATTCTCTACGCAGCAGGGCTCCCCCCAATTATTGTTGTTGTATCGACTCAAGTGATACTTTTTCTCTCTTGAATCCAAGGGGATCTTGGCAGCTGTGTGCAATATGGCTCGTTTCGCCGCATCTCCAACATGTTTTTGACCTGTCCGATTTGCTGGTGCATGTCCTTGCGAAGTGTCCCAATTCAAAGCATAAGAGATACTTCTTTACAGGGATTCTTTCTCTGGTTTGGCAATATCCAGTCAAATTTGCCCTTTCCCTTTCCTTCGACGATTTTTTTTTGGTTCCTCTAATAGCGACTAAGGCTAGCAAATTGGGTATTTCCATAAGCCCTCCGGATAGACATCGGCAGAATTGCCACATACCATAGGCATGCTGCCAGTAGAAAACCTCTTCGATGCCCATCTGCACCCATTAGCTTCATTCCGAGGGCCCTACGGATCAACCCTATTTTAGCTGCTCTGTTCTTGTCGAATGAGACAACTAACGAGAAATATTACGAAATTTGAACTGCATCGGTTAAAAACGGTGCGGTGTCCGTTCAAAAGTTACAGCGGTTCAAAGATCACAAAAGGAGGACCAAGCGCAATCGGGGCCAATTAAAAAAAATGTACAGCAAGTTCCTCGATTTTCAAACGGGCTGGAAAGCCGTTAATTTGCGGCTGGTAGTGCTCGAGATATGGAAACACGTCTCGCGAGGCGTGTTTTGACAGAGTCACCGTCGTGTCCTCTCATATAAGCCAATACATTTTTATATCTCGAGCTTGCGAGCCGTACGGCGACAACCGTTTAAAGATGCGACCGAAAAAAAAATCACAAAGGGAGGAGACCAAGCGAAATCGTAGTTAATTTTTCGAAAATTTTGGATAGAGCCTGGACAAAAAAAATCCGCAAAGAGGGTCGCAAATGGGATCAATTTTTCATTTTTGACCAAAACAAAAATCGCAAAGGAGACGAAGCGCATTTGGGGTCAGTTTTTCGAAAATGTTCGATTGAGCGAGAATTAAAGGTCGTTGAGGCGCATTAAAATTTTTATCCCGGAAAAAAATTTCTGCCGTTCAAACACGCGGTCGAGCGCAAACGGAGTAAATTTTTCCAGCGACCCAAAATCAAAGAAAAAAAACGCAAAGGGGTAAATTTTTGGAAAATTTTGAACAGAGCGAAAGTCAAAAAGACGATATAGAGTACCGTTGGGCGCACAATTTTTAGTTTTAAGTTAAATTTAATCTCACCTGTGAATGAAACCCATTTTATGGACACTTTCCACAGCACATGTTAATTCAGCAATATAAAACCTGGACAGAGGTTCATCAAATATTTCCTTTTTAATGAGCAGCGACATCAGATCACCACCTGAAAGCAAAGCACAAGCACCAAATTAGAACTCCATTCCCTTGCGGGAGAATCTATATTCAACTTACCCGGTATATAATCCATAACAAAATACAAATTATCCCTATCCTGAAAACTATAATACAACTTAACAACCCATTCGTTATCCGCCTCGGCCAAAATATCACGTTCGGCTTTCACATGAGCCACTTGATTACGCTTCAGAACGTCCGCCTTCCGGAGCGTTTTCATTGCATACAAATGATTCGTGGTGTCCAACTTTCGCACCAAACTCACCTCACCGAAAGCGCCCACTCCAATATGTTTGATCTGTACAAACATCGTCTTGTCCATTTTCGCCCGTTTCAATCGAATATAATTGCTCTCCTTCTGACTCAACATTTTGCGCATTTGCACCTGAGCCTGAGCCGACAATCCGATCTTGACCATTTCCTTCTCCAGCTGATTCTTTCGGAATATCCGTTGCCTGTGCGATTTCATCACATTCTCGATATGTTGTTCCATGTAGAATTTGAAAGCTTGCGGCGAGTAGTGTCGTATTCGGATCTCTTTGCGCTCCTCCTCCTTTTCTTTGGACACCTTTTTCCGCTCGGGCTTGGGCGATTGATGTTTGATTTTTCGACATGTTTCAATCGTGGAGGATTTTGTACTACTACAGCTTGCCGGCGTTATTGACAATTTAGGCTTGTCGAGGGGCTGATTGGGCGAGCCGTTATTATTGTTGTTGTTGTTATTATTGCCGTTGGCTTTCACCGACGTGGATGACGTGGGCGGCAGTGGAGGTGTCGAGATGAGGTTATTGTTTGAACTGGTCATATTTGACACAGGATCTAGATTGCTAGTCGTTAAATTATTGTTATTGCTAATATTACTATTTGGAGATATTTGATAGGGCGGCGGTGGGGGAAGTTGTCGTGTAGGCGGAGGTTGAGCTTGTTGGTGCTGTTGTTGTTGTTGTTGCTGCTGGCTTTGTTGTTGTTGGTGCTGCTGCTGCTGTTGATGTTGATGTTGTTGCTGTTGATGATGGTGGGCGGCCTTCAAGGCTTGAATTGTACTTGCATACGACGGGGGCTCTGTAGTGGGCATAATAGGCGTAGTCGCGCCATTGATGCTGCTCGTAATGATGGGAGGTGTCGAAGGCGGCGTTGTAGTTTGCATACTAACGGGCTGTTGCTTTTGAGCGATCGTGGTTGTACCGGCAATCAGCGGTGATGCTTGAGTTTTCTGCTGAATTGACGACGCATAGGAGGGTGGTGCCGGCGTTACATGAACTGGTGACACGCACGCTGACGGCGATGACGGCGTTGGCGGTGCAATGGCCGTTTGCAAAACGGGCTTCTGCACATGCGTCGACTTGACCGATTGCATTATGATTGGCTGTTGCGTTCGCGTCTGATATGCACTCCACGGTTGCGATCGTACCATAGACTGATTGTTCGGGATAATTGCACTATTTGTTACTGTTATAGGACTTGGCGATCCGGCCGAATTGGCGGAATAGATACCACTACTTGGCGACTTTCGATAGTCGGACTGTGACTGTGTCGGGCTTTGGCGGTTTTGTATTGAGACAGTGTAACTGGGTGGCGGTGGAGGCGCACCGCCTGTATTTATAGGATACGGTGGAGGCGGTTCACCGGAATTGCCGCCGCTATTGTACAGACTCAACGCTTGCATTGCCTGCGAGAGTTGTTGTTGCGCTTTTGGACCGTTCTGAGCTATGACGGGATTGGGCGGTTGACGATGCTGCTGTACGCTTGCAACCGGTGACGTACCACGTGCCGGACTGGGTGCGGGTAGCGGTCGAGCGGTGGCCGGCGATCGACGCTTTAGCATTTGCGCGGCAGGTGGCGGTGTTGGAGGTGTATTGGAGTTTCGCGGTGGCGGCAATGGCGGTGTGTCGCTGAAATTCGACGGACATGGCGACGGACTATATTGGCCCGTACTCGTTCGACAGCCCGGCACGAGTTGTTGATGTGAATGCGGACTGTCCGAACGCGAGCTGCCCGCACCCGAATCGAGAGCCGGGCTGCCGCGATGATATTGCAGGCCGGGCGGTGTTTCACTATCACTTGGTTTTCGTATCAGTTTTTTCGTTTTCGAACTGTGACCGTTGAGTTGAGTGGAGTGATAGTCAAGGGCGTCCGGGCGACTGGTGTGCAGTTTGATTGGACGCAATCCAGATTTCTGAAAAATAAAAAGAAAATGTATTTAAAGACGTTTTTCCGTTGTTCATAATTTAGGATTAAGTAAAAATATTCAATTGGCAGGGATTCAGAAGGGGAACGATTGTAAGGGATAGTTGATGACGATAGTGCTCGGAAATGAAGAACCTACGCAGAAGATCGAGACTTTTAGTATCAGGGGCATTCAATAACCCTTAGAAAGGGAAATAGAGACACTCGCTGTATCAAGCTGCTGATTCAAGGACTCGAATCAAGCAAGATGACCCCTTCCTTCAGAAGTAGTGTTTCGCTAGGATACATCTCGCATTCATTGGAAACTGGCGAGAGTGGAAACTTACGTCAAATGACTGCTACATACAGGGATATGCCGACGATTTGTTTATTGCGATTAAGGGTTTGCTGGAGGAAATACTACCGGATATATTCGAACATCTCCGAGTCAGGATGCGTTGAGCGTCCAAGGTAATCATCATACCCTTCTCCAGGAGCTCTACTAAATCCGGCTTTGCATATGCAAAAAAAAATGTAGGGAAATCCAGTGCTATAAGACCCATCATCATGCTCTGCATATACAAAGCAATAGTTAGATACACCCTAAACTACGATTCTGTGGTTTGGTGGAACAGTTCTCATGCGGGCGCCGGCCGGCGGTGTGGTGGACCGACGACATAGGGTATCTTTACCTTTTCCACTTATGTGGACCATAACCTTTTTGCAGCATCTATGCACCTGCATAGTAAAAAGGCAATATCGAAAACGACTCATTGGTCTTTGGTCATATTTTTGAACGGCTGTAAGTTCTGAACGAAAAGAGCTGGGACTCTCTAATTTTCAGCAAAATGTGAACCGCAACATGCTCTACATCCGCCACTTCATTTCAGCCCTATCCAAAGTTTTCCAAAAAATGATCCCGTTTGACTCCCCCCTTTGGTATTTTTTTTTTTTTTGGTTTTGGACCACATTTTTGAACGACTGTAACTTCTGAACAGAGGCAGCTAGGATTCTAAAATTTTCAGCAAAATGTGAACCGCCATACGCTCTACAAAGGATTCAAAAGGATAATTCATCAGAAACAGGTTTTAGTACAAAATATAGAATTAGTTCAATAGGTTCTTGGAGCAACTTTTGAGAAGCCATTCAAAATGCAATCCCGTCACTAGACTCATCGTCAATCTACCTTGTCATTATTGCCAAAGTTAAACGCTCGACAAGGCTCACAGATCGATTCCAGTTTTCCTACCGATCAAAACTCATATGGCTACAGTTCAGCTTCAGCCAAATGAGGGTGTTCGACTGGGCTTGGGCTATTCTTGTGCTGCTCGTTGCGCTTTCTTTTTTTCATAACAAGCGGAGATGGCGCATAGCCGACTAAGCGAATACGAATAATGGGATTGCATTTGGAACACCTTATTGTGAATTAGTGGCAGCAAGAACAGAATGACGAGGCCTTCAGCAGCTTCACGGGCAGACTTTATTAAAAGAACGTCCGACCTTCATCGTCATGAGGAATTCAAACGATGTTCATCGCGACTCGCCTACCGAAACGAGCGACGTAAAAATATTAATTCGAAAGGCAGTTGTCCGAGACGAACCAGTTGAAAAAAAATTTGATAAAAGATACGACGAAAGCAGATTATTTAATTGAATGTGGGACCTTTCTCCATGTCTTGTCCCAGTCTTATTTCCTTCGTCTTATTCTCGTAAACAGAACTGTTTCGTTATCCATCCCGCAAAACTTTTCCTTCGTTCTCATCCACAGTTGCCACCCGACTCCCGCCAAAAAAACGTATGTCTGAAAAAATGACTGCCATTCACCATTCACTATGACATAATTTAAAAATATCACAAATTCGAAATTAATCAAATCAACGATATTTCTTTGCCTTACAAACCAGCATGAACAAATTTCTTCTTATACATAAAAATGTTTGGCACGTCATCGCTTTTCAAACCACCAATGTGGCCCGCGTAAAAATAATGTGGGTCACCCCTGGCGCCCAACGTAGCTGGACACAATATGGAGTGGCCTATTAAGACACGGACGACAACGCTTCGGCCTCAATTAGCCGGCTCAACTCTTTCCTGAACACGATCGACCTTGATCGTCAGGGATAGCCCTGCCCTCCTTCAACTAGGTTGATAGCACAATAGGGGTATGACTTCAGTGCTGCGAAACCCCCTACGGATTCACGTCCCTCCACAATATATCTACGCTAGAGTGGCTTTTCGGTATATTTTTTGTTTGAGTGCGCAGTAGTGCTATCTTCATAGTAAAAAAAACGAACATACCCCTCCTGACTACCAGAGGCTGTTCCAGAAAGAGGGAGCTTGTAAAATCGAGAGAATGGGTTTTCACAGGTGCAGTCATGATGCTAACAGCTAAGCGAATTGTGAGAGGGATGCACTCAGGCTAGTAGAAGATGGGTGATGTGATTGACTATTTGTTTAATGTCATTTTTCATGAAAGTTGACAGATTGTCAGTTAGTTGATTGACTGAAAATCTATCTTTGACTGATGACTGAAAAGTGTTGTTCGACATTTAACACTGTGCCCTGCTATAACAAACTGGCGATGAACCAAGGAATTTGTACATAGTAGTTAGTTGTAGGGGTTCCGCAGGGATCGATTCTTGGTCCTCCGTTGCTTTGGAATATCATGTTTAATGCCATTTTGGAGCGTATGCGTAAGGGATTTGTGGATAACATCGCTGATGTTGTCGTTAAAAAATGCAGAGTAACAAATCTAGGCCAGCGAGCCGATCACACTGATTGGATAATGACTAGAAACGGTTGTATTGAAAAATCAGGGTATATGGGAGACAACAAAATCTGTTGACATTGATGCTGCATTCACCGTTAAAATTGTGAGGTAGAACAATCAATTTCAGAAATCCACTTAGAGGTTTAGAAAGAGAAAGCTAGACGCGAGTTGGTTGACAGAGAGTCATCATAGAGCCGTTTCAGTGTATCGTGAGAGATGGTCCCACCAAGGGTAGGCCAACGAGACAGTAAGATTTAGTAAGTAAGTAACCAAAAATTCGGCAGCACTAAAATTACAGTAATCTCTGCAAACCAGCAGTCTGGTTCACAAAGAAACTTTTTCTGAAGATTGCCAATAAATTGTTAAAAGTTATCATTCGTCACGGTTTTCATTTCATTTATCTTTTCTATTTTTTTTTTCTTCGAAAGCCATACATAACTCTGTTTCGCAAAAAGAATAAATTTATTTATGCAAAAATTCCGAAAAATGCAAAAAACAAACCAAAACCACTGACAAGTGAAAAGACAAAGTACATATATGAGTGTACACAATATGCTTGTTGTATATTCGCGAAAGAGCGCAATAAAGATAAATGACCTCGTGCTCTATTTTTGTATGATAGAATGAATTTTATTATTGTATCATTCATAATTTTCTTTTCAGAAATATTTATTGTGTTTACCGAGTAGCTTTATTCAATGAAACTATAAAAATTGCCTACATACTCGTATGTACTTGAGAATTTATCACATTAGTTTTGGGGTTTTCAAGATTAAATTAAGGTTGTGCCGTTCGAGACGACAACACGATGTATTCTTGCTTCATGATTGATCGACAATATTCTGAAATTGACTGGAATGAATTTTTAATTATGCTGATTGAATGCAGTCTCATGTATAGTCTTCGGTTAAAGCAGTGATTCTCAACCGGTGGGACGAGCCCTCCTAGGGAGGCGTGAAAATAGACCAAGAGGGCGCGCGAGAACAGATCTAATCTCGACAGATTTTCTCCGCACGTGCTTTTAGATCTCATTTAGCGTAGTAATATTTTTGGCCCTTTAAGTAATTACCCCACTGTCTTTGGATTTTGGTGATTTTTTTTTTCAGAATGCGAAAGGAGGTGGTCGTGGGCAGTGGCGTATTTGGAAAATTCTCAAAGGGGGGGCACAGAGTACGGGGCTAATTTGCTACATAAAGTTTTGGTGTGGGGATATCCGAGAGCAGCTACATAGGAAAAACATTGGCAAGACTGAGGGATCGTTGATCCTTGATTCAAGGCTAAACTCAAGGAGACCTTAAGTTTTCAATAGACTTGAAATATAATATTTCAAGGTAGGTGGTTAACTACCTTGACTTCAAGTGAGGTTGACTATAGAAAATTTCTAGATCTCCTTGAGTTTCTCCTTAAATCAAGGATGCATTGACTCGTGAATATGAGTGATTTATGGAAAATGACATTTATTTTAATTGACTCAAGGTCTTCTTGAGTTAACGTATGTTTATAAATACGTGCCTGAGAGTCCTTTGCATTTCAGGTTTAATACACCAAAAGTTTTCCTGACAGATCTTAGAATAACACTCATTAACTGCTTTTGGCTTTTCCTGAACCGAAATACGGAGGGCCTTAAAAAAGTTTGCGTAGTGTAGTTCGAAGGAGCCTGAAGCCGAAAAGGAATTTTACGAATATGTACTTAATTGGCTATGGAATTAATGCAATGACCAAAGAGACTGTTTTCATATGACAAAACGGATTCCAGACGGAACACTTTTCTTTGGAAGAGAAATTTCATACATCGTCCGAAATTCTGCCAAATTTCGGCCAAATTCCGCCAAAAAGTGGTTCTGCTTACTTTTGAAAGATGAAGATGAAAAACTGATACAAAAAATTTTGGCTGACATTGTGGTCTTGAATTCCATGGCAAGTTTAAGCGAATTTGAATGCAAAATTAGGATTTACTGAAAAAGAGGCCTTTGTATGCTTCGTCAAAAATCTAGTAACAGATTCCGTAAAATCGTAACAAGTGCCGAATAATATTTTACAAGTACAATCCAGAATACTACACGGTTGTAAATTTTGGTGTAAACCGGGAGTAAATTTTATAAATAAAATAGTATAACTACTATCTATTCCAAAACTTGAATCAAATTTGACCCTTTTCATCTTATAACTTTAGTTTTTTTTGTCAAAAATTATATTAATTATAACCGCTACAGAATAAAACTATCCAAATACCCTTTTTATATTATACATTTTACACCGTTCGGGATAGAATAAATTGCATTGAATGTTGTTATAACATAAAAGGGTAGAATCAATCCTACTAAGTTATCAAATCTCCACTATCAACGCAAGAGACCCATTCAACCTACATATCTATTGATTTGTAGTCTGTCTGGTTCAGTGAACAGCGTGCTTGCCTACAAATCACAGAATTGTGGATTCGAAGCCGAATGCACTCGTTTTACAATTTTTATTTTTTCGAGCGGTTTGTATAAATTTGCTTATCAATTTTATACTATTGAAGAGTAAAATTTTTATCAAGAATACTTATACTTTTAATATAGTTCAATTATACTTTTGATAAAGTTTTTATATGGAAATGTATGAATATATTTTTTTATAAAAATTACTCCAACATTTTCAGCCGTGTAGGAACTATCCGTGGCATAGAGCCGGAAAGTGATCAATCGATTAATTAAAATGAAGCAACAAAAGTAAGCAGGAGGGTATGATTGTTTGTTATTTCCATATGTACTACATTAGCTTCAAATCTATAGTATCTGCAATACCTTTTAAAACGAGTCCTAGATGGTAAGCTGAGGTAGCATGCTTTAACAAATCAATTGCAAAATAGAAATGAGAAGGAATAGCTACGATGATGTTTACTTCGTGAAAATTGAAGCATTGAAGAAAGTACCCCAGGCAGGGCACCACAGACACCGAACCGTAGGAATTCGAAAATGTATGCTAAAAATTCTTTCCCACCAAAACACTTCAATTTTTAGCATTTTAACAGAAAGAAAAGAATCTGGTTTAAAGACCTTTACAGCAGCCCAACACGAATTTACGGCCATATTAAAATACACAACCCCGATCGAAAAATCAGACCGATTGTTTCAAATATTTATCAATTCAGCGGCTTCCAAGACATCGATACCGCAACAACATCTCCTCAACTTATATCAACATAAGATGGAGTCACTTCACACATGACGAGACTTTCAATAGCAGTCCTTGTTTCCGAACAGATTCATGTCGAGATTGGGCAACGTTTCATGACCACCTCGTTGCCTCGACATAATCATAGCTTGTACTTATTTTCTGAGAGTTCTTGTTCTTGAAACCACGCGTCTATGAAAATAAACTCAACCCGTTCGAAAAACGGAAAGGGTTCATCAACGAGGAGATCTGGGAGATGATGTGATGATAATGTTTCGAAAAAGATATACAACGTTTAGTAATAGAAACGCTCAAAATAAAAAGGGAACATTTGGTACTGCAATTTTTAGTATGGTGTGAAAAAAGTTTGATGTGCTCACAGGGGGGCACGTGCCCCCTGTGCCCCCCCCCCCCTGTAAATACGCCACTGGTCGTGGGATATTATTTCCAGCCAGGGTATTTACAAAACCCGCCGGGCCGTAGAACTGATTCACGAAATTTGGCAGTTGTTCTGTTAATGATTACCTTCCACTTTACACAAGAGTATTGTGACCTTCCAGGATAGAAAAAATGTTTGTCTCCCTCATTGCTTATCAGCTTCGAAAAATTCCTAAATTCTCAGTCGAAAATACAAAAAACTAAACAAATTTTCCCAGGAGGCGTCTGACTCTTCAAAAATAAATTCGCAAAGAGTACACAAACTGAAAAAGGTTGACAACAACTGGATTAAAGTAATTGTACTAAAAATTCCGACAGTATATTTTGTTGTCTTATTAACCTCAAAAGTACTTCCTGAAATTTTTATTTTTATTCGTTAGTACCGAATTCATTAATTTTTCGAGTCTTTTGTACCTTCCGCGAAACAGTGCAATATCCAAACATGCAATATATTTAAACCACTTGAAACTTTATAAATTATTGCAAAAGTATGTATCTCAACGTGATGCCCGGTAAACAACAGGCAAGATTATGTGTGACTCATTGATTCAAAAAGCGCATTCTTTTGCCTTGTTTTAAATTTTAATGGAACTCTGAAATTGCATTACATTTCAACATTCATTTAATGAATTCTCGTCCCTTGTCTGATTTCAACTCCCTAATTATATGGTATTAGTCATTTTCTCCATTTATTTTGAATTTTCCATTCCTACCTTGCACTGTGTGTGTGTGTGATGTAGATAAATGCATTTGGATAAGTTTCTCGTATTTTGCATTTCACTTTTCACATTTCACTCTTTTAATTGTACGTTCCGGGTGTATCAGTCAGATTCCAAAACGAAGAGTTAGACGTTAGAGTGTAGCGCTGCCAGCAGTAGCAGTTTAGAGATATTCGTATATCTAATTATCTAGTTTGTTGCGCCACTATACCGAGAATCTATCTTGTCAGTCCGCCCGTCACAGTATGTTTATAATATAGAAGCTCAAGTGGCAGAGCGCGCTATCTTTTCATGATCTCCACAAATTTATTTCCCCATTTTTATGGCGCAACTTTGTACTTGTACAGAAGATGTGCATGTGCATTTGAAACGACTCAAAAGTACACTAAACTAAACAACTGACATTGTATAGAATTACAGTAAAACACGGTTAAGTGCAACACGCTAAGTGCAAAACTTGGATAAGTGCACACAATTTTCATGCACCATCCATTCAATGCGATTTTCAATACATTCCAATGCACAACACGCTTAAGTGCACGCAATTTTTTGGTAGTGTTAACAACATTTGGACACGATTCATGACGGATAAGTGCACATGTGCATTTGAAAAATGTATTATTGCAGACGTTTCGAACCAGACTATTTTAACGATTAAGCGATCCTAGTCCGAGATATCTAATATATTTATTGATTCAATTTATGAAAATGTAGAAGAAAAGGGAATCAGGTCTACTGGATAATTTTTGTCTTTAAGTAGGTAAATATGAGAGTTAAAAATTGCTCTTTTTGGAAGTAGCTTAGGGAGAAGATCAAACAAAAATCAACATTTATGTTAGCAGTCTCAGTCAGTCTCCTCCCTCAGATCGCAGGATGCCACTAAGATAGTCGTTAGGTTGTTAGCAAATTTTGATTTTGATTTTTTTGCGAACAAAATTTTTTTGTATGTTGTTTTCTCATTTCTGCAAGTAAGCGATAATTTCGACATCCATAAATTGTAATTAAAAATATACAAAAAAAAAAATATTTTAGGCTACGCACATTTTTGACTTCCCAAAAGCCTACAAAAAACTCGATTCGCAACATCTTTGTTCGATGTTCTTCCCTCGATGTTCCCCCTCAAAGCCGGTCCCCTTGACGGGATTGTTGCAATGAGTTGTTAGTTTGATAATGGTGACCTGTCAAATTTAATTGTTGAAAACTATAGCCAGGGCCGGCTTTAGTATTTTGGTGGCCCTGGGAAAATCGATGATGGTGACCCCTACCAATTTCCAACCAAAATTTTGGCTTAAATTTTTGGTTTTCAATTATTGATTGTCAATATTTTTGGTTTTGTTTTATTGTGTTGATATAAAACGACACCCCAATGTCTCACCTTGTTGGCCTGAATGTTTTTTTGCACACGTTATACAGTGATTCGCAATTTTTTTGATGCCGCGGAAGTCTTCGCTTTGCCAATGTTTTTTTTCTCTCTTTCAAAATAGAATTTTGATAGTTAATCACCGTTATATATATTCCAGTAAGACGAAACTGCAAGCACGAGAGCTGGGAATATCAAATGAAAATGACCCCCTTTCTTATAAACATTTTACAAAGATAAGCCACAAAACAGTTTTCTTAAACATTTTTACTGGCTCGTTATACCCTTGGCTCATAGAGTGAAAGGCTATATTTTTTATTTTGTCAAATTAAGCTTGGCGAACAAATAAAAAAATGAAGAATTTGCTTTGGACGTATAGGCCAAAATAGCAATGCTTTAAAATTCTGCGACTGGCGAGTTGTAAATGTTTCATAAAACCCCTTTTACGTTTAAGGAAAAAAATAGGAATTGCTGCCACTGTAACCTAGCTCTTTCTAAGAAATACGTATTTATTCACCCTGTCAAATTTTTAATCTTTTGTCATTATCATTAGTTATATCATAGAAAATTTTGATTATTTGGTCGCTGAAAAAAATTTAATTGTCAGACTATTTGCGCTTCAAAATAGATCCCTAATTCCTGATATGTTTTATGTTTTTTGGCACATAAAAAATCGGTCAAGGTGTATCAATGCATTCCCCTCGCCAAGCATTTGAAATACCATCCGTCAGATGGATGCGACTTGAGCGATTTTTTTACGAAATTCCAACTCCATTTCTGCGGTTTTCATTCTTTAAGCATTTTATGCTCATTATCGGTAGACATATCGGAGTGCTTGTAGTAGGCAGCCTAAGCTTTAGAATTTTAAAACAGCAATTTTTGAAAATATTTGTGCATACTCATTACTTGAATTTTTCAATCGAAACAAATTTCTATGTTTTTGGAAACAGGTAATTTCACGGCATTTTTTTATTGAATAGACTTAGTTTTATCCTGAAGCTTTTGGAGTTCGGACATTCAAAATTTCCCGATAAGATGTGAAACATCCAGCGTGTTTGCAACCTTATTTTTATTTGACAACATCGCCCAGCGATTCAATTGATTTTGCATCAGGTATGCTTTGATTATCTTGTTCCGTTAACGTCCCTAGAGAGTGAAGCACTTTCTGAGTGGTGGCCCCCCAAAAAAAAAAGGTTCCATGGCCCCTTGAAAGTGGTGGCCTGGGCGACTGCCCAGTTCGCCCACCTCTAGGACCGGTCCTGACTATAGCGTTATAAAGTATAGCCACACAATATCAGTTGTTACCATTAGTTTCCACTTATGCTACGTAAATTAGATAGTTTGTATAATAAGTGATAAGTGCACAACACGCTAAAGTGCACGAAAAAATTGTGCATTATCGATGTGCACTTATCCGTGTTTTACTGTATATCTCGCGCTATGGGAAAAGATACACACGACAATAAAATAATATCGCGAGACAACAAGAAAAAGCCAAGAAGCTGCTTTAACGCGCTAATGTATTTGGTGAAAAGAATAAGAACACAACGTGCGACGACTATGTAAAGAATTCCAAGATCAAAAAGTGCGGACTATGACTTGAACGACGTTTTATACTTCACGGACGAATAATTTTCGTATATGAATATGTGTCCGCACACATATTTTCAGCTGGACGGTGACCACACGTAAAGGGATTTTCAGACGATGGACTATGCTAGTACAATTGTCATAAAACCATAAATTATTAGAGATGCCGATTTTGGATTTGAATTTTCCCAGCGACTGTATAGTTCAAGGGTTTGTATTGCTCGAAGCGACTCATGCGATGATCGCTGAACGATTTTTGCTCCTTGTGCGTCCTTGAGCGCTGGTCGCATGCACTTCAATTTATATCGACAATAGGATAAAGCAACACAGCTTTATAAATTTATATGCAAAAGCATGTACTCAGTACAAGCCAATATTGTGCCCGGCGACTCACGCGATGATTGCTGATCGATTATAATTTTTTTTCTAATGCCTGTAGCATTCTTAAAAAATTTTATAAACGGAATTGTGATTCTAATATTTACTAAGTTTGAAGAAATCTCTCTCTCTCTCTCTCTGATTCCTTTTAACCCCTAGTGGTAGTGGGGCATAGGGTTATGGACTACGCCTTTTTTCCACCTCTGCCTATTAGCAGCCATCGCCTTTAGCTGGTCTCACGATTTGCCTATAGATTGCCTCAACAGATCTGCTCCATGTATTTTTGGGTCGTCCTACACAACGGCTAGCCTGTTTTGCATTGTTTTTTGGGTCTTTTCGAAGCGTGTGAAGGTAATCGAATAATTTCCACCTAATTACCTTACTTTTATGGTCGCGTAGAGAATCGCTGATTACGTCATTATAGGTAATAAGGAACAGCATTGGTGATAAAATACAACCTTGTCTGACTCCAAAAGGACTGGACAATTCACCCTTGTGCAAGACATGACATTGGGCTCCATTATAGGACTCCTTTATGATGGAAATAAGTTTCTCTGGTATGCCTCTCCTACGTAAGGCTGTCCAGATATAAGCCCGGTCAACGCTGAAAATTTGAAGAAATGCACTTCCATAAATAAAATATTGAAAAAATGTTACAGGACGAATAAAAAAAACAACTATCGCTTAGTCGATCATCGCATGAGTCACCACACAAAGACCCCTAAAAACAATTTTCGAGCCATGTAAACATAATGCGGATGTGTTCCTCCAAGCGATAGTCGATACTAGGAGCACAGTTCATATACAAAGTATACATATGTGGAAATAGTGCTCAGAATTTGTTGCGCAAAACTAAAGGTTTGTGTTCGTAGATACGACTCATGGGATGATCGCTCAGCGATCACACTTAAACTATCGGTTCTTAGCATTTTATGCGTATATTTTCTATACCAATATGTTCCTTTAGGCCATAGTTGATACAAGGAAGGTCGTCACATTCAAAAAGTAAATAGCGCTCGGAATTGGATGTTAAACTACGATCGCTGAGCGATCATCCCATGAGTCGTCTTTACGAACACAAACCTTTAGATCGCTGAGCGATCATCGCGTGGAGAAATCAGTCGAAGAAACAACCCATCTAAAATTAGGAAAAAAAAAATTTCCCCTTTTCACAACATTTTACTTCAAATAAAAATTTTTTGGTGAAGTATTAAACATATTTAACCACAAACGGAATCTTAGATCGGTGTCATAGGGTTGCCATAGAAGCCACTGGGCTTAAAAGTATGCACTTTTGAAAATCAAATCAACGAAATCCCACTTGTACGATTTTTTCTAATCAAAAAATATATATGGATTATTTGTATAGGAATGAGAACACTCAGAGAAAAAAACGCACATTCATATTAAAAGCTCCACATTTAAATTGAACGCAGTATTCGTTTGAAAAATATCGTTTGAATTGAACGAGTTCTCATTTACGCTAAGAGAATTTCTTTTAAAACAAAAGAGCAGCTAAACCGCAAACGACGGTCGTTTAAATCAAAAGATTCCGCATTACATAGTAATGTGGATACATTCCTTTACGTAACAAATACGCATACCTAAAGGACGCGATGCCAAAATATCATTTGTTTCAACGTAGCACAACAGGTAGTTAATACTTCTGGCCGGTCCGATGAGTCTCACGAGTTCATATTCGTTCCAAACAAATGTGTATAGTGTCTAACAACAAACGCGTATTAGAGAATCTTCGTCGATGTTAAGAGTGTTTTCGAGAATGTACTTTTGCATTCATCTGGAGGAATGGACGCTTGCACACGTGCAATTTAAGTTTAGCGGGTGTTAAAATAAAAGTGTATTGTATTAATCGTATTAATATTAGACCTAAATAAAAAATAAAGTGTTTTTCTGAAGTTTTCATAAGTTTTATTCTTTATTCAACACAGTTAACAGTAAGTATCTAATCGAATGGAGAATGGACAATCAAACGGAATGTATTATTTTATTTCAGCAGAGTTTGCCTTTAATTCCATGTAAAACTTAATTATTTTGAATGGGGCAATTTCTATGAAATGAAAACGGGATGCGTTACTTTCGAAATACATACCGTTTCATTAAAAAGAATGCTTCGTTTAGTTTAAATAACAAAAATGTTCAATATAAAAACGAAGACGTTTGATACAATTGCCTTTCATTTATTTAAAATGTTTTACCCGTTTACAATAAAAGAATAAGTGTTTATTTCAATGAAAAATACGTTTAAATCGACTGGCTCCTTCTTTCCAGGTAAACGTAAATTCTTTTGATTCAAAGGCTTTTTTACAACTCATTATGCTTTTGAAAGAAACGCCACTCGTTAGAATTAAACGCATTTGCGTGTGGAGCCAAATCAAAAGCGGAAATCGTTTGAATTAAATATATTTCGTTCAATATTAGTGAATATTTCTCTGAGTGAATTTATAATATTAAAACCACTTAAAAAATCATCGATCAGCCGGACACATATTTCGAATTGTCCGCATTCAGAACAAATTTCCACCACGAGCAAATGCTGCCCATTCCATAAGGTTTGTGTTCGTAGAGACGACTCATGGGATCATTGCTCAGCGATCGAAGTGAAACCACCGGTTTTGAGCACTATATGGGTATATTTTCTATACAGACATGTTCCTTTAGTCCATAGTCGATACTAGGAAAGTAGAACCATTCAAAAAATATTTAAATATGGCTCAAAATTGGATGTAAAATTACGATCGCTGAGCGATGATCCCATGAATCGTCTCTACGAACACAAACCTTTAGTCTTTCGGTGAAACTCCAAAATTTCTGCGGGACTATTGTATGGATGATTTCTGCTGAGATTGTTGTCTAAAATCCTCTTTAAAAACACCCCAGTGTATGTATATGTATTCATAGAAATATTTTATTATGGGAGTGCAAGTTCATTTTTGGGTTGGTTGGTCTTTTCGATGTGTATTGCTTTTACGATGATGATTTGGAAATTTATGATATCTGCGCTGGATACAATGTTACAAATGTGTGTTCTTCATAATAAAATTTATGATTGTAGAATGTGACTCTACGGACTATATAGAGATGATGCCTGACTGTCTGCCAATGGGAAATGTACTATGTATATTTGGCCGTCAAAATATTCTTCTTTGTCATGTGGAATGATCATGTACATTTAATTGTATGTATAGTAATTAAAAATTTATTGTATTTACTATACTATACTAGTAGTCTGGCTGGTCGAGCGGTTAGTGCGCGCACCTTCGGTGCACAGGTTCATGAGTTCAAATCTCACCGTGTTCCATGGTGTTTTTCGAACTCACGAGCTTGTGACGGACTATGATCTCACTCAGATGTTAAACGAGTACCCATTTATGGGGATAAATAACACTGCTGAGCGTGATGCTGATCTCATTACCTCAACAAAAAAGCAGATAAGATCTTGGAAATAGGATGTCACTAACACATCCTGCGGCCTTAGTCCAATATTGGATTGTCGCGCCTGTTATTTATACTATACTATGTATTTAAAAATCATATTTCGGTCGTGATAAATAAAATTGTTCACAAATCTAATATTATTGAAGGCCGAAAATGGAAGTGATGAACAAACAAATTGGTAAGAAAAAACTCTTGCTACAGGGAGCATCTCATGCTGACAGGGTTTAGTTGTCTAACGGGAACGGAAAAGACACAATAAAATGATATGTGAAATCCGCCAAAGAAAAAAACGGGAAGCAAAAAATGTAAGATTACCGAACCGAACTCGGTTTTTTCATTGAAACCAGGGCATGCACATCTTTTCCTGCCAACTTCCCAACAGGCATTTTTTACTTGAATATTCAGCACCTCATCCTCTGTTCCCAAACTAAGCGTCGCGGAGGTATGGTAGGGGCGTCGCGCGTTTTAGTGTTATCTTCTGTTCCAATATGATATATTTTACCCACTTTTTAAATAGTTTTTCGTCGTTTTGATTTTTATTAATATTCCAAAAATCTCGCCTTTCGATTGGTGACGACTACGAGTATACGGCTACTATAGGGAGTATATAATAGAATCAGAAAGGCAGGCAACATATTACAGGAGTTCCACAGCTCTTTGGCAAATATTGGAGCAAATTTTCAGCAATTTTTGCTGATCGACATTAATTTTTAGAAAGATTCAAGTCGACCCCATCTTTATATTTAAATTATTGAGCAATTTTTATCAAGAATATCTTGCAATCAATATACGACAACTCTGAATATATTTGTTGGTCATCTGCACTGCAATGTATTTGTGAAAATTCTGTGAATCTGGCTTTTCTGTAGTTGAAGCGTTCAAATTAAAATTTCCCGAATTTGAGAAAAAAAGCAGCAATTTTTAAACTTCAGTCCTGATTTGCGAAAAAATGCTAAGATATAATTGAATCTGGACTCATTTAGGGACAACTTCTTCACACAGACCGAATTAGGCATTCTCGAACGATATTAGAAGATTGTATGTTTTTGGCTGTACAATCGAGATATTCATCACAATTAAAAAACTGGATCAAGCATAACACTCGTAAATAATAATGTTTACTAGAGTTACATCCAAATGCCCCCTTTGAAAGGGGCGTTGCGAAAAAAAATTTAAGCTTAAAATGAAGTCGCAATACGAAAAAGATTGGGAACACCTGGTCTAGTGCATATGCTATCAAACTGTTTGATCTGCGGGCTTAAGGACCGAATTCAGACTGCAGTCTACATTTATAGAAATACGGACATACTTGGTCTGTCTCTCCCTGTGGCGAAATTTTGATGATATATGTATATAAATTTGGTACGCATGTTCTTCAAATGGTTCTTATTAAGTTAACAGAGAATTAATAAAGCGTTAACACTGAATTTTACAGAACATTATCAGAAAATTAACAGAATGTTAACAGAGCATTAACAATATTAACAGGGCATTCTCAGAGTTAACAGAGCATAATAGCGAGCGTAGCGAGCAGGGGGCGAAGTTCCCTAGTACTTATAAATGATCTACGATTATTTCAGAATGAAATAACTGAACAGTTTTTTATTTTATGAGGCACATATGACTCAGACGACAGAATTAGAAACACCATGAGTCATATGTGCCTCGTAGAACATATTGAGCAAACTACTCACTAAACAAAATCCGTCCATAACACATGACCAAGATGCTGAAAGATGTTATTTTCGTTGAGTAATTTGTGGAAAATCATATACAAAAACAAAGTAGGTACGCATAGCCTTCGAGCAGGTATTAATAGGAGAGGAAACATCGCTTAAAAAGTGTGCCGAAAGCGCAAATTCATGGGAGAGAAAAATACAATAACAACACTGTTGTAGCAAAGCGATTTGACACAAGTAGAGTAACAGTACATCTCGATTCGAACAAAGCTCCATGCTTTGACAACCCACTTTTAAAGACAAAGAGAATGAAAAAGAAGAAGAATTCAACCAAGCGCGCACGAATTTTTGACACAATTACTACTTTACTGTTAGATGCTTGCTCTCCCATGTATGAGATTTTCGGCACATTTTTGAGCTGTCACTTTGTATGGAATTCGTGACTTTCGCCCTCTCCTTCTATTAATACCTGCTCAAAGCGCATAGCTACCTATGTGCCTACTGTCCTATATGTATATGACCAAAAACAACAAAGTTGTAAGAGTTACCCCGCCAAATAAAAATACATCTGCCGCAAAAAGAATACATATCACTCCAATCCGCCGCTCATATGTAATTTTGTTTTAGGTGTAAATGCTGGATGATGGATGTAGGCGGCCAAGGCCCGACGTCGGGCTATCGTGCCACATTGATGATGATGATCAGGGACATTTTCACTATTTACACAAACTTCAAAAGTAAATGACAAATTCTAATGACGAAGCATACATACATATGTGTCACTCCAATTTCGAACTTTCATCATCAGGATGGATTATCGTTATGATGATTTGGATACGTGTCTTGGGCCTAAAATGGTTAAATTTTAATCAAAATACAAGATTGTTGAGGTGCGATGATGATAAGATATCCATACCGGTTGCCCTTGCCCATAGTTATGCATTGGACGTTCCTTTTACGAATTTTAGGTTCCACAATTTCGAATCTAATGTGGTTATGGACTTAAACGAAAAATTTTGACTAGTTGAATCTAACTCTGAACAAAGTAAATTTTGACTGTAATGCCAGCGATTGGAGCATATATGTATGTATGTAAAAATAAAACAAAGAAATCCGATTAAAACATATTTTACGGGTAGTCCAGAAAAGAAATAAAATTATTAAAATCAGTTTTTTACTATATTTTTTCGTAATGTGACTGTTTTGTATGATTTAGCCGGTTTTTTGACGTTTTTCTCACTGAAATTTATTTAGCCGGATTTTCAGCCGTTTTTGAAAAAAATATAGCCGCGTTTCCGGCTAAATTTAGCCGTTTTCTAAATTTCCAGTTGGCAACACTGACTTCTCAGGGCTTGATAAGCAAAAAGCGGCACCTCGTGATAACGCCGAAACTCTTTTATGGAGCATATTTTGCTTCACTCAAAATTCATAGATATGTTTCGTTTTCAATTTCGCAAGACATTTTATCGAGGACCTCGTATAATACTGCCACCTGAAACCTGACCGCCAAAAACACCATTTTTAATTCTTTTCAGCCAATTAGCTACACACTTCACCTACTCAATTATTACATCCACGACATTCCTCAAATCGATTCTTTTTGAACAGGTGTGTATCGGTATGTGCACTCATTGATCGAAAATGAATGATTAGGTTGGCAATACAAAAGGTTTACAGTCATATTATCGTGATATATTGCGCTCGCCATACGGGCAACCAAACAAAAAACATTGATTTCAACAAAAATCACAAAAGCGCACAAATATTTTCAAACAATATACCATCACAATACCATATTATCAAACTTACAATATTCCCTACATCTGTGCGCGGTATCATACCCGTAGATATTATATCTTTGGTCTAACTATGACCGTGGTTCGTTGTTGCCGAGGACGTGCTGCTGGTTCTTATTATTCCTATTATGAGTCTCGGGGGATCGCGCGGGATTTGGTATGCGGATCATACGAGTTGATGATACTGATGCTGCATTCGTATCGTCTGATGATAATATGAAACAGCAAAGAGAGTGAAGATAAGAACAAGCAAAAAAAAACAGGAACACGAAAAAGATGGACCGAAACCGATCGAGCGGACCGGCAAACCTGATCCAGCCCCGAGCCATTGCATTTAGATTGCTGGTACCTACAGCGCTACATATAAATGAAGCATGATGGCATGGCATGGCCATGGACGACGACGACATGGTATGGATGGCGTATGGCATTAGCACGCTCTGCCAGATGTTTCGACTTTTAATACATGAGTTCTTCAATTTGTGAGATTTGACTTCTTCGTGGCTACCGAAATACGCTGCACGAGCGCTCCTCTGCCTGCCAACTTTTATACCTTTATAACACACACAACATGTGTGTGGACGGAATCGCGGATGGAATCAATGTTCAGACTTCAGGCAGGGCAATTGGAGCGAGTGAGATCGTTGTTCTCGCTCAGGAATAAGATTACATTTTATAGAGTCAATATATCTGGATTTGAAGTTGCAAGCATCTTGCCTGCTGTATACGTTGTTGATGATGATGATGATGTGCTGAACGGTGTTGTGTATATATGTTCCATAGGAGCGACATAGCATGGGCCCAGGGATCGTCATCATCAACATCGGAGGGCATCAGGCAGGGTCCGTAGTCGACGTCGTCATGAGCCTGAAAGCACAGAGTGTGCTGGCTAAACCAAAGCCATCAGCTTACGATACTATGTACGGGCGCATTCCATTCTGTTTGACTGCTATGCCCCCACAATCGTATTTTATGTCTTGTACTGCGCTGCGGATGGTGCACCTCACGGGAACCTTCTTCAATGTGCCTGTTTGCTACGGCTGATTTCAATGTTAGGCTCTTGATACTTCTTTTTGTGTTTATTACAATTTTTATTGTAAATCTTCTTTGCTGTCTTGCCTTCCAGAATCTGTGTATAATTCCTTGGCATTTTTTTGCTCTTTATCGACTTTTTTTTCCCAACCGATTCGATTCACTTTTTTTCTGTTCGTTGCTGTTCCGCGTGCTCCTTCTTTTCCATGTTTTTTTTTTGCCTCTGCACACACAGGGGTATTTGGTACATATAGTGTAGAATGAACTTTTAGCATTTTTTTCTTATTACATACTATGCCAAGATCATTTTTTATGTTGGCCAGCCAGAGTCTTCTCCATACTTCTGCATGAGGATCGCAAGAGCTCGTTCTTCTGTCGCCCCGTTCGTCGTCATCGTGCTGTTTTCTGTGATTTTTTTCTCTTCTTCCCTGGTTTCACAGAAAAAGTGGAATTCCTACAGGAAAGTTAAAAAGTGTTTTTTTTTCGTTGTTGTTCTGATCCACTCTAAAGATATTCTCGAAATGGGTTTGGAAAAATTCCAATCAAATGGACAAGAAAATAGCAACAGCCACAACACGTACTCGTGGTAAATATAAAGGCAAGTTGAAACAGCATCGGGGCGAGAACGGGACGAAGGAGATGTGCACGATCTATGTTGAGGTAAACTCTCTCACCTGCTTTTTTCAAAGACCTTGCATTTTTTCCCTCTGTGTGGATTGGGATGGTTCCAAGTTCTTTGAAACTTGTGCTGGAGGCTCCGGGAGTAAATTATAGCCGTAACAAAAAATGCGCAGGTAGTGGATATTTGAAACTATTATTTAATGAAATAATTGTTTTCTCGTTCGATACGAATGGGTGCGCGTAATGACGATGATGACTTGAAATTAATTTGGAACGCCAGAAGGGAGTGTTATGAAATTTTCAGTATAAATTGGTGAGGTATTTTGTTTATGTGAAAATTAAGAAGTATTGAGTCAGCTTCCGATGTTTTTTTTTTAAACTGATAAATTCTATTTAATTGTTTGGAATGTTTTGGAATGTTAATAATATTATATATACTCAGGCTACGTAACTCAATGGTAGGCACTGCAACCAGTAGGGCGCGTACAATAACAGTGCGACGCCGAGTTTTTTCTGGCCGGGCGATGCGATGCGATTTGTGGCGAAACGATGCGATTTGTTTCCAAGGCAAGAAAACCCGATTTTTCAATGGGATTTTATACCGTCGCTGGCACGTGCGGTTTGCCGCTGTTTGATGATGATATGGGTATGATTTCAGATCGACCTCGTGACATGGCGCTTCGAGTGTAGCACCATTCGTATTTTCTGTATATGTACATATACAGGGTGTCCGGAAACTGCCGCATAAACGCACCGGATTGTGATTCCTCATATAATTTCCAGCAAAAAAGTTGTATCGAACATACCCCCTTAGCTTAACCCTTTAGCTGCCACAGGCATTTGAAGATTTTTGAAAAAATCATTTTCTTGTACGACTAAAACTTCAATATCTCAAAAGCTAGACTAGCTAGAATAGCAAAATAAGATGATTATTACAGCCAACAAATTTACCTAAAAAATAAAACTAACGGCACTAAAATTTTGGATCTTCTGCCAAGGAGAGGTGCTTGTGCGATTCTTTTAAAAATTGGCGCATAGTCTAACGATCACCTTGGCAGAAGTTGGAGAAAATTGAGATGGAAAAACATATTGTTTTTGGGTCAAATCACAAAAATTTGAATTTGAAGTTCTGTAGAAACCAAACCTCTTACCGGATTTTAGTGCCGTTAGTTTTATTTCTTAGAGCAATTTGTTGGCTGTAATAATCATCTTATTTTGATATTCTAGCTAGTCTAGCTTTTTAGATATTGAAGTTTTAGACGCACAAGAAAATGGCAGCTAAAGGGTTAAGCTAAGGAGGTATGTTCGATACGACTTTTTTGCTGGAAATTATATGAGGAATCACAATCCGGTGCGTTTATGCGGCAGTTTCCGGACACCCTGTATATGTACATATATAGAAAATGCCTGTGGCAGCTAAAGGGGTAAGCTAAGGGGGTATGTTCCACACAACTTTTTTGCTGGAAATCACATGAGAAATCACAATCCGGTGCGTATATGCGGCAGTTTCCGGACACCCTGTATGCGTGTCGCTATCGGTATCTCCCTATCAGCATCCCACAGCACGAAACCAACCACTCCATTTATAGTACATACCTACATTACAAATCATATCCGCCCATGTCGCTGGTAGACGATTTCATCGACGACAATGTACATTACAGCTGCTGAAAAAAGCATGCTCATTCGACATGGAAAAGCTCCTCATCGTACAAACCGACGTCGCATCGCAAGCAATCTGAATGGTACAAGCAGGTTCGTGCTGGTTCCCATTTAAACGCTAAGATTTTTTTTTCTTGCGATGGGAAGCTTTTCGCTTTTTATCGCAACGCCCGCATTGTGACCTTACAGCTAATCTATTGCTACAAACCTAACGAAGGCTAGAACATCTTTGGCGTCTCGAACGAGCTACCGTTGGACATTGTTTGGCGGACTCCACATCCTCCAGGCAAAACCGAGCAACCCAACGGTAAAAATTGATTATCAAAGCAATCGCACTCTTTTTTAATTTCATAATATTTTTTTTTTTTGCAAAAGAAATATGCCTGGCTTGCAAGTTTTTCTGCAACAATTTTTCTTTTCTTTCTTTTTATACCCTTCGCTCATAGAGTGAAAGGGTATATTAACATTGTCATGAAGTTTGTAACGCATTGAATGAAGCATCTCCGACCATATAAAAAGTATACATATACATATGATCAGCATGACTTGGGGAGTCGATTGGGCGATGTCCGTCTGTCTGTCTGTTGCGACGCGTTTTACTCGGCCAATTTAAAAGCTATGAAGCTGAAATTTCGCACAAATGCTTCTTTTTGCTGCAGGCAGTTTGTATGTTTGAATCGGTAAAATCGGACAATGGGGGCTGCCATACAAACCCAACTCCCCAAATTATGTTCTTCTAAGAAAAACTTTTTTTTGTGTACCAATTTCAACCAAATTTCACACAAATGTATTTCTATTGACAATACGAAACATATGTCAGAATGGATTAAATCGGACCATGGGGTCATGGGGCTGCCATACAAACCTAAACCCCAAATTAGGTTCTTTTAAGAAAAACTTTTTTATTTGTACACCAATTTCAACTAAATTTCACACAAATGTGTTTCTCTTGATGACACAAAACATATCTAAGAATGGATCAAATCGGATAATGGGGTCATGGGGCTGCCATACAAACCCAACTCCCCAAATTAGGTTCTTCTAAGAAAAACTTTTTTATTTGTGTAGCAATTTCAACCAAATTTTACACAGATGTATTTCTATTGACAACACGAAACATATGTCAGAATGGATCAAATCGGACCATGGGGTCATACAAACCTAACCCCCAAATTAGGTTCTTCTAAGAAAAACTTTTTTATTTGTGCACCAATTTTAACCAAATTACACACAAACGTGTTTCTCTTCCTTTCCTTCCCCTACTTTACTAACAAATAGATCTCGAGTGTTTCGTTGAACTTCTTGGGTATTGTACGCGCGCTGTCAAATTAAATGCTTTTTGGAGACTGTTGGCCCTTGACATTTTATTGTCGCGCACCTATTTTTCCCACAAATTTGTAGAACCTCATTAGGGGTTAAGCTGTAATAGGGCATATCTGCATTGCGAGCTTTCCCGCGTTGATATTTACTCTGATTGTCCTTTGAAGCGGAACTTCAAAAAATATTTTTTCCTGTTGGTCGTTGTTTTGACGGACCGAAAACTTAGTTTTTCCTTTATAGAAGAATAACGGTTTCCAATAAAATAAAAGGAAAATTTCTCTGAAATAAATTGCCATTTGAATTTCCCTCAAGTTTATAGTATGCGGAAGAACTGTGCTCTCTTTCAATTTCAAAGGATCAGTATGTTTGATGATGCGGCTATAGTTATGACAGGCAGTGTATTATTGATCAGTGTGACGCGAGAAAGCGATTGAGCGATGTCTGTCTGTCTGTTTGTCTGTCAGTTTGTTTCAATGCAAACTATATTCTCTCAGTTTTTCTTTCTTTTCTTTTTTAGTGTACGCTGTATATATGTCGGAACGGATGGAATCGGAACACTGCGTCAAAGGGCTGTCATACAAACCAACCCCTGAAAATTAGGTTTTTCTAAGAACATTTTTTTTTTCTTTATGAACCAATCTTAATCAAACTTCACCCAAGTGTGTTCCTAATAAAGCCTCAAAACATATCTAGGAACGGATGAAATCGGAACACTATGTTATAGTGCTGGAATAAAACCCAAACCCTGAAAATTCGGTTCTTCTAAAATATTTTTTTCTTTTAACCAAACTTCATCCAAGTGTGAAATCGGAACACTGCGTCATAGGGCTGTTATACAAACCAATATCTGAAATCTTAATCGAACTAGACTCAAGTGTGTTCCTAGTATTGCCTCAAAACATATCCAGGAACAAATGTCAAGTGCCCTGCGTCTCATAGAGAAGTCTCCCCGAACTTATTTGTTATTTTACTCGTCACTAAATTGGGCATTTCTACAGCTTTTGACGGCTATAGTTCAGCATTAAATTAGACTGGGTAAATATTTAAGAATTTCGTAAAATGGCATATATCTGGCTAATTCTAAGATGCAAATGAATACCGACTATCAGGGGCAGTAACAAAATGTTTTAACAGTATTTCTAAGATCCACTCTGGACCCTATGGCTCGTTAGGTAATACGATCATGATCATCACGTTTCATGTTTACGGACTTCATTAGTTTTGGGATAAACGTGTTGCTCCCATACATTAACCGGAACTCACTGTTGCCTTTTCAGTCAATATGTAGTTGAGGACCTGTGCCTAAAATTACGTTTCAGAGACAATATGAACTTTACAAGCGATTATAGTCCAGCCAGTAGGTCCAGCCATATTTTGAAAGGATAATTTTGAAGGGTGGATTGAGAATGATTGCAACGACGCATTTGATGAAGTTTCGTCCCGCGGTAGCAAGAATACAGATTTATCATATTTCGAAATTTCAATTATGATAGCCGTTACAAAAAAAACCGATGCCTAATTTTTGGCAAAACCCTTTCAAACGCCATGATTTCCTGGAGGAAAGTTAATGAATATCTGTTTGTAATCAAAAATAGAGCCGGAGCCAGAAATTGTAATTGACCCAGATTCAAAATTTCAAATTTGATTTTCGAGACCATGGTATGGCCCAGAGAGTTATATGATCAAGAAATTAAGTTGTTTATTGACATTACAACACTGCATATGCATAAGTATTTTTGAATGACGTTAGCGTTGCGTCTATGCACCTTTCAAAAGATTTCGGACTTTAATTTTAATCGTTTTCGATGGAATTAAATCGTGTGAATAATAATTATTTGATTATCAAAATTTGTGCAATAATATAGCAGCTCTGAAAAATGTATTTTAATAGAATACAACGTCTCTCAATGATCGTATGCGGCCCGGATAAAAGATTTTCGTGGTCCAGATTGTAGCACGCGGGTCATATGTTAGATCGCCCTGGATAGTGCATAATGAAATCAACGTGACAATATTTAGTAAGTTGCATCAAGTTGAACAAACTGCTGAAAATTTGACTGCTCTAGTCAGTGGCGGAACAACTTCACTCGGGGCCCTCCCGCCAACTTCTTGAGTGGGCCCCCTACACTGAGAAAAAAGCAGAGTGAAATCAATCGAAAACACTCTTGAAGGTCACACTTTTCAGTCATCAGTCACAGTACAAGTTGACAGATTGTCAGTTAGTTGAATGACTGACAATCTGTCAATTTGTATGGGAAATAACTGTAACTAAAAAGTGTGGATCGATCTTAAATCAACTCTTTTGTAACATGATTTTGACGTTACAGTGTTTCTACCAAAATTAAGAACGTCGCACAGTGCGTCGAATGTATGGAGTAGGTGGTCAAAAATCAATATCTTAAGAACGCGGTTAACGATTTTTATGAAATTTGGTGGATGTGTTTAGCTAGTTAGGTTTTCAATTTTGTATTAAATTCAAGATGAATAAAAGATGGATTTTCGAGATATTGATAAAAATATGAGGAAGATAAATGGTATAAAGATAGGCTATAATATAAAAAATCGTAACTTGGTAACCGGATAACCAATTTTCTTGAAACTTGGCTATTATCTAAAGCAAAGAATAAACATTAGTTGGTGAGAAAATTATTATCCGGGATCAACTGAGCTCTGAGATATTTAAGAGAGAAATCTATGAATTTTACCCATTTTTGGGGGCTTTATAAAATGCCTAATATCTTTCAAGAACCCAAATTTAAACTTAATATTTTTTCACTCTGACATTGCTCAAGTGTCAATATTTAAAATTTATAAATTTCAAAGAAACGGAGTTTTGCGATTTGGAGATATAGTGGTTCAACAAATTAAATAATTCAGTGATATGCATCCTCCGTCGTGTTTCGATAAAACATTTTTTTTATAGAATAAAAATAATATTAACAAAATACATGCTTATAATTTATTCTGACTCATCGTCGCTGTCGCTTTCCAAATCCAGCAAACTTACATCAAAATTGGCAATGGGAAGTAGAATCTAATTGGTTTATATATGAATTGACTTCTGCGTCTATATGATGTTGTTTCTTAATTTTGGAGTCCGCAGGGACGCTAGGAAAGGGTCCGAGTTTAAGGGGAGCATTCGCATTAAATCCTTATTGGAACTGGTTCTGGAAAACTTACAAGTGTGAGACAATCGATTCCTTCTAACTTCCTTATGCAGTGCCTCCTAGGCATCCTCATATAAATTTCCAATTGGTAAATGGAAGGAATCAATTACCTCAACTCCGTGCACTAGAACCTTGTGCAAACTATTGAACATGTAGTACCACGGGTAGGCCTGTTCGGTACCGAGATTTCAGTACCGGATTCCGGTTTTTTTCAATACCCGGTACCACAAGCGGTTTCCCTGACTCAGGTTTTTTTTCAGTACCGACGGTTTTTTTAACCATAAGCCGGTTTTTTTTGAGTACCGGGTTAAAAACCGACTCAGGTTTTTTTCAGTACCAACGGTTTTTTCAACCATGAGCCGGTTTTTTTGAGTACCGGGTAAAAAACCGGTACCAAAAAACCTGAAAAAAACCGGCTCATGGTTGAAGTGAATCGTTCTTTTTAACTCGGTACCAAAAAACCGACTCGTTGGTCGGTTTTTTAACTCGGTACCAAAAAAACCGGGATATCGGTACTTTAGAATATCGGGTCCGGTACCAAGTGAACACCGGTTTTGTACCGGGATCCCGGTTTTTGGAACAGGCCTAACCACGGGTATAATTCTAAATATAACTCTTTGGTGTGATCTAGAAGGTCCCCAATTTTTTCTTTATTGATGCTTTGACCACTCGCCAGTACCCTTAAAATTATCGAAAAATTTTAATAAATTTGGCTGAATAAAAATACAAATTACATTAAAAAAGCAAAAATAATTGTAGCTACTCTAAATCTTTCGATGCGTATTTTTTAAATCTCACTTTGAAAGTTTTTTCGTATTTTATAGATTTTTAACGATTTTTCCAATTAATAACAATTTATTATTATATTATTATAAATATTTTTTACATGATATGGTTTACACTGGACTTCAGAAATCAAATTCCATAGAAAACCATATGCATTATGTATTTAATTTATATTTTTTAGGTATATTTGAATTAATCGAATTTTTAATTTAATTAAAATTATTTATAAATTTTTTTTTGTTCGTGCTTGAAATTTATTATCTCCTATATCGCAAAAATGTGTAAAAGCTTAATATTTTGTTAAAATTATCACTTTTAGTGACTTTAGAAATAGCCCAGTTGCACATTTCCCAAGGAACTAGTTCAGTAAAAATGCCAATTGCGTAAAAAACGCAAACCAATACTAGTTTAAATTAAAGTAGACACTTGTATCTTTCGGAAAATATCTACCACCCAAAACGTTTTGTGACGTTTTTTTAAATCTCAATTTAAAGTTTTGTTTTCATATTTTAATGATTTTTTTACATTTTTTATTCAATTAACAGATTTTTAGAAAAAAAATTATCTGAAGAGTTTTAGTGGAACATACTTATTCTAAAAAATATCATTATGGTTGCCAAAAACTTGCGAAAAGATCGGAAATCGAAGTTAAAGTACAACCTATTTTTTTTGAATTTTTTATATTTTTCAACTTTAGTCCATAAAATTACTAAAAACACGAAACAATAAAAATTTTTTTTTACATATTCGGATACTCCAACATGTTCTCTTTGATATTGGCTAACTTTGATTCCGGGGAAAAATAGTAAATTTTTTTATTTTTGCCTATGGAACGACGCACTGTGCGTCGTATAGAAAATAACTTTGCTAAGAGCTACTTTGACCCTTTGCATTCTTATATTGAGAATAGCGTGCTTGTTGTAACGTTTATCAAATTAATGATTTCATCAATCTTTTTTTTATTTAAAAAAAAAAAACACCCACGCAGCGCAGCATTGACATCTATAGATGTTGGTTATGTATTATTTAATCATAGTAAATTATCTGCGCCTACAATAGGATTCGATCCCGCGAACCTATGATTTGAAGACGAGCGCCCTATCTACCCTAATGCCGCACACACACGGGCAATCCAAATCCTTTTTTTTTAATTTTCGTTCTGTCAAAATCGAAGAATATGTATGAATATGAAAGAACGAAGAATCTAAAAAATTGACCCGGTCGTTTCGTGTGTTGGCAGCCTAAGTAACTTGCTAGACAATTGAAAAGAGCAACACGTTTTTAATTGAACTCTATACCTTGTTTCAGTTTTAAATTTAAGTTTGCTCTAATTTAAATCCTTCAATTTTAAGAACGTTTGCACTTAATGTTAAACTCAATATAGCAATCTTGGCAAGATTCCTTTCAAACCAAATGTGGCCTCTGCAACACAGACCGTGTATATACCGCAAGCAAAATAAAATATTTTAGTCTTCATCGACTTATACAGACCGTACAAACTAGTTTGAACTAAGTTTAGTACCACTCTCAAACTATTTTGATCGTGTTTGGCAGTTTAACACAAAGTGGATTGGAATTAAGTCCGAAAGTTTCTACAAAATCTTTTTGCTACTTGGCAAGGAAAAGGGTGGGTCAGATTACAAATCGCGGCTACAGTTACAACAAATAAGCCATCCAAAGCATTTTTTTTTTTGTGAAAATTTGAGGATCCGGATTGTCTCGCATGAACTTTCAAAGATTTTAGGACAATATTAAACTTGTTTATCTAAGGGTCCTGTTGAAAGAGAAACAATAAATTTAGCATTTGTTTTGACTTCGACAAAAAATATCTATGTGGGAAGTGTTTTTTTTTTCGCAGTCGTCGTGCTGTTTTTATGGTTCGAGAAATATTTCATGTGGCTTTTGGGCCCCTAAAACTCGTGGACCCTTATGCGCTGCCCCTGGGCTCTAGAAAAATTGGCAGCGGATGAGATAAGAAGCGACATTCAAACTCTATAATAGTGATGCAACACCTTGCTAAGGGCAATGTTCAAACTACATATTTCGAGATTATCAATGGCAACGTATCTATTTTATAAATGCATACCACAATCATTCGAGCAAAACTAGCAATTTTTACTCGATTAAAAATAATTATTAGTAATAAAACTGATGTAGTGTTTGCATGCATTCTATTTTCATTTCTTGTGAAAATTAATCTCAGGTACAAAGAATATATGAATAAGAAAATTCCACGAAAATTATATTTATAGATAAATTATTGTCGAGTAAAATTTTCAAAATTATGCTAATAAATCTACAACGAAGAATATTGTATATGGTGAACTCGCACTTATTATTATCCGCGTGTAAAGAATGTTTTCGTATGCGAATTCCAAGAAGACGACAAGTAGTCTGAGTGAAATTTCTCATCTTTATTTTTGGCTACATATACAATGGTCAGTGAAAATATAATTTTGTGCATACCTACATGAAAACGGCGAAAATTTAAATACATAGTATAATTTTGAAAATGGAATGCATTCACTTTTTGTTTTCATATTTAGTAATTCTCTTTATAATTCATCATATATGGGAGTTAAACGCATATGAATGAAGTTTTGTTTGGGAGTTTTGTGACTCTGAAATTGTTGTTCTGACATCTGTTCTGTAGACTTTTTCGGACAATTTTTTCAATGAAGGAAGCGGCTTTTTTTTTTGTTAGCTTAATTATAGATTCTACTTTGCATATAAAAGAAGAAAATCGCTAAATTCGTTGTTTGGCGGGTATGAGATTCATTGGGGGCCTGTACGAGTATATGGCACAACACTAAGTTCAAATCGTATGGATCTATATAGGATTTCGCAATTTTGTTGTCAGTTTCATTCATGCAGGTTTTTACATACATAAGATAATCAAATTTAATATTTATTTATGCACACGAGCATTCAATTTTGCCACTATTTTAGGAACATGTATTCGATACCAAAAAGATACACGATTCGAATCCAATACATTGGAATGTGTCTTAACATTGAAAAGTACATTGACGTGGCTTCCTAGCGCTAAAAGCTATATACGTATAGATCCATATGTATTCCACCATCTTTGGACCTACTCGATGCTGTTGTATTCCACACACGGTCCGAAGCATGGAAGGTTGATTAAAATTTGTTTTACATGCAGAAATTCATAGCTCGCATCAACTGATCGTATCCATACGGGCCTAACAAGTGATGCACAGAAGAAAAAAAAGTTGACAACCACTGTAAATTTACCATAACTAAAGGTTCCTGTTGAAGGTCGATCTACAGTCGATGCGATTCAGTGCATTCGTATTGCGATGGAAAAGTGTAGAGCAGCACGAAAGGACTTGCACTTTGTATTCATAGAAGAACAAGAAACAGGCACGAGGTGTTGGATATCACTCTGGCATCGGAGGATATCCTGCATTTAATAAACGACTGGAGAGTATCGGCGGAACATTCTTTATCCGATCACCGATATCTACAGTTCAGTCTTGCTGCGCGCCCTGAGGCGTCTCCAGTCATCCTAAACCGGAGGAGGACTAACTGGCAGAGATTTCGAGTCTCTCTGCTCGCAGGACTACCTCCGCTTCCAAATATTCCAAACAATGGACAAGATCTGGACAATATGGTAAACCTCTTCACTGATGTTATAAAAACTGCGACCACCGCTTCGTGCCCAGCCGGTTCACGGTCGGGCAAGCAAAAACCTGCTTGGTGGAACTCTAAGATCTCCGAGCTAAGAGCTACGTGTAGAAGTAGTTTCAATAGAGCTAAAGCCTCAAGGCTTGAATCGGATTGGAACTCATACAAAAGGCATTTCAGCTCTTTCAAAAAAGAGTTAAGAGGAGCTAAGCGTAAAGCCTGGAGAAGTTTTTGCGAAAACATTGAAGGGTCTTCCGAAACATCTAGATTCAGGAAAGTCTTGGCGTTTAACCTATCTAGTCCAAGCTTTCTTCAAAAAGAAGACGGCTCTTGGACGTCATCAAACATTGAAACCATCGAATGTCTGTTTGACACACATTTCCCTGGCAGCTCAACGGCTGCTTTACCTGATCTACAGACAGTTCGCATAGAGCCATGCGACACGGAATCCATGCTCAGTCATGAGAAGGTTATGTGGGCCATAAACAGTTTTGAGCCCTTTAAATCGCCTGGGCCAGATGGCATTATTTCTGCGGACCTGCAACAATGCCTGGACATCACTTATCCGTGGATAGAGCGCATACTTACAGCGTGCCTAAAGTGGGTACATATTCCACACAGCTGGAGAGAGGTGAGAGTTACTTTTATTCCTAAAACGGGTAGAAGCTCGCATGCGAGTCCAAAGGACCTCCGGCCCATTAGCCTTTCATCGACTATGCTAAAATTATTAGAACGACTAATTGCTGTTCATATACGAACGATCGTCCCTGCTAATCTACTATCCATGTGACAACATGCATATTGGAAAGGGAGATCGGTTGATACAGCTCTACATTCGCTGGTCAGTTATATTGAAGCATCTCTTCATAATAAGGAATATACAATGGTGGCGTTCCTTGACATTGAGGGAGCCTTCAACAATATTAAACCCAGAGCAATAACAGATGCTCTCATGAGCCTACAGGTCGAAGGTTCAATTTGTACCCTTGTTAATAGACTACTCACTTCTAGGCGTATTCATAGTAGGTTGGGTTCGTCTTCTGCTAGTAGATATGTTTGCAGGGGCACTCCACAGGGAGGCATTCTGTCTCCTCTACTTTGGAACGTAGCGATTAATCAATTGCTCTTGAATTTGGAAAGAATCGGATGTAAAGTCATCGCTTATGCTGAGGATATTGCTATCGCCGTTAGAGGCAAGTTTCCTGACACACTTAGCGGAATTTTGGAGAACGTCCTTGCTATCCTAACAGACTGGGCAAGTCTCAGCGGGGTTGGGATTAATCCAACAAAAACGGAGTTAGTCCTGTTCACAAGAAGGCGTGTGATCTCCACTTTTAACCTCCCTAAGCTAGGAAGCATTCAACTTGGTCTCTCCGACAAGGCCAAATTTCTTGGCCTTATCTTGGACAAGAAATTAGGATGGAAACCTAACATCGAGGAAAGGGTGAACAAAGCTACTGTGGCACTGTATTCGTGCAGGAAAGCCATCGGGAAAACCTGGGGCCTTCAACCAAAAGTTGTATATTGGATGTATACAGCTATTGTGCGGCCTATTCTGCTTTATGGCGTTAGTGTGTGGTGGACCGCACTTAGCACAACTGCCTATCATAATTCACTTGTTAAAGTGCAAAGGTTGGCATCTCGTCTGATTACAGGAGCTCTACAACACCTTCATTCGGACTAGACATGATTTTGGGACTGCTGCCATTCGCCCAACGGTCAGCAGCTTACACGGCCTTACGCCTTCGTGAAACCGGTCTGTGGCGAGCGCTGGATTATGGTCACTCAACGATACTTCGTAATTTCAGCCTGCCACTAGCTACTGATTACACTGTTCCCAAATACTTTTTTGGTAGGAACTATTCTACCTTAATCCCGCCTAGGGAAAGCTGGAGCAACGAAACGACCCAGTCCATCAGGTCCTTTTCCATCTACACTGATGGTTCCAAGACGGACGCTGGAGTCGGCATTGGAATTTACTCGGAGGAACTCGACATCAGCTTGTCTTTTTGCCTCGCTAATTTTTGTAGCGTCCTCCAAGCAGAAATCACTGCAATTTCGGAAGCGCTTTTATGGCTAGGTAGGCACGTTGTCACTGGTAAGTATGTCACTATATACACTGATAGTCAAGCTGCAATTCGATCACTTGAATCAGCATTTACAACATCTAAAATTATTGAAGTGTGCCGCTATGCACTCACAGAAGTGGGTCATTTCTTCAACATTACACTATGCTGGATACCGGGACATAATGGCTTTGCTGGTAATTGCTGCGCAGACGATTTGGCTCGGAATGCGGTAGCAAGTATTGTTGAAGGCGACCACGAGAAGATTAAAACACCTATTGCCGTCTGTGCATCGATAATTGAAGCCGCTTCTGAACGTAGGACCAACGCGAGATGGGCCTGCGGATATACTTGTGCTACGACGAGGATGATCTGGTCTATACTAGATATATCCCGTTCCGCCATATTACTGTCGCTAGACAGGAAATATATACGCAACATAGTGGGTGTTATTACGGGGCACTGCCCTATTGGGGAGCACGCCAGAAGACTCAGAATTCCTTAAAACGACTTCTGCAGAAGTTGTGATGATGAAGAGGAGGAAGAGAGTGTGCATCACTTTCTTTGTGAATGTCCGGCCTTATCCGAGAGAAGGAGGCGTGCACTGGGTTCGAGGTATCTTTACGATACAGATGATCTTCGAGATGTGAGCCCTACTTTGCTTAACAAATACATTGTTAGCACTGGCTGGTTTTAAACGGAACGTAGGAACTACGGTGGTATCACAATGGACCAATTTTTGGTCTAAGTGCGCATGGCGCTAGTCAGGCGGCGCCTTTACCTAACCTAACCCTACCTTGTATTCATAGATTTTGGAAAAAGCATTCGATAGAGTACCTCGTGGTCTGATATGGTTGGTCTTGAGATCACTTAATGTCCGTGAGGCATACGTCAGGATGATACGAGACATGTATAATGGAGCTACGACTAAGGTTAGATACACAGCCGGTGAATCAGAAGAATTTCCGGTGAATGTCGGAGTACACCAGGGCAGTGTATTGAGTCCGTTGCTCTTCAACATCGTCATGTGCTACTTATTAACACGTATCTCCGACGGCCTAGAAATATATCTTCTTTTTGCCAATGATATAGTCCTCAGTAGACCAAACATTGTTGCCTTGCAAGCTGCACTTACCTTGGCTCGTTGGTGAACAACGGAGCTACATGCGATTATGACATCAAACATCGCACAAAGCTTGGGTGGATGACGTGGCGAGATAGCTCTGGAGTTTTCTGCGATAAGAAAATGCCACTGAAGCTAAAGGGCAAGTTGTACAAAACGGTTGTACGACGGATCAGAATGCTGGACCATGTATGAAGGTTACGCGAAAGAAATGACAGCGACTGAAATGAAAATGTTACGCATGTCAGTTGGTGTAATCAAAACGGACCACATCAAGAGTAGCTACATCCGAGGCAGCTTGTCCATAGACCAACCAATCACCGAAAAGCTCGAAGACCGACAAATGGATTGGTATCGCCATGTTCAAAGGCGTCCGCCTGAGAACCCCACAAAGAAAGCGATATCAACCACTTGATGGACCCAAGGCCAGAGGCAGACCGAAGAACACCTGGATGTGTCGGCGATGACACGATCCAAGATAGAGCTGCCTGTAGAAATATGCTGAGATATTACCGCCAAAACGGGCGATGTGCCTACACCGCAAGTCGAGCAACGCGAAACCATGGAGCGGTATAAAGAACGAGGCAAGGAAGAAGAAGAAGAAAGGTTCCTGTGTCGTAACATTTACATGAACAAGACTCCCCCAAGTTTATCACATGAAAAAAGTTAGTTCACTCTATGATGGTCGACTTTCGGAAGTTCTACTGTCGATTCCAAAATGCAAAACTATAGCTACATATGTAACACAAAAATTGAACAGTATCCACCCTTGTCTCTTCATGGATAAATTGTCGTCACCACTCTATCCCACTGCCTTATGTCTTGGTCAATATTTTCTATAATAGATTAAGACTCTACATTCCATGAGATATGCCAATAAATAGAAATTTGCATATTTTATTGAATTTTTGCTGATTGGGAACGGATCTCCATTCGCGGCGCCCTGATGTTGTCTTGTCTGGTTCTATTATTACGTTATTAAGAAGTACATATTGCATACCACTTAATCGTACAAGACAACATAAAAGACATGTTGGAATCTTTATACATACTTGTCTTATTGCGCCCGCGGATTATCAAAATGCTAATTGTATTTATGATTTCATACAAACATAATAATATTTATTTATCGTGTGTTGTAAAATGCATATACAGATTACACACAATCATCATCATCTGATGGAATTGTCATTGTCCTCGCCATATCGTTGTGACATGTTTATTTCGATTGCGTGATTTTAAAGATTGTTCGGAATGGGACAAGCGTCATGTCAGGTGTTGATTTGGCTTTGGTTTGCCTTTTAATCTTTTTTTTTCTGTTTCGCTGAATTGTGCGAACATAAAAATCCTTTTTTCTTACACTACTAGTCTCACCATTTATAGACATTCGACGCGCAAACTTATGCTAATCAAGAGTACAGCTGGCCTGCGGATGGAAATGTGTATACAACACACGCCTTCGCGTAAATGGTTCTAAAATATTAAAATTGGACTGAAGACTGAAGAGAGTGTCATTTATGCAAATTAGATATTTTAGAGGTAGACGATCTGATTCTATGGTCGCGACATTTTTTCCTGCTGTAGGAGAAAATTCGGTTCTCTTTTTTTTCTTATACATATATGTTTATTCTATAATAAAGGATAAATATAGTTTTTTATTGTCTTTGCTGTTAAGAAAAAAAAAAACAATTTGATTCTCACTGATTGGTGCAGTGGTTAGCTTAGCCTAATATACCTAGAACAACGGCTCTTGATCGGTGGTCAACAGACCACTTGTGGTCGTATTGAAGCCGTTGGAAGTGGCCCGCGTAGCCTTTGCCGGGAACCCACATACACTATGCGATCCATCGTCAGATAAACGGTCATTTGTGAGAAAAATTGCAAACTGTCATAGCACATTTCCATACGTGTCAAATCACCGCATAGCGCGTATGGTGGCTCTATGATTATAACAGACCTACAAAAAAGTCTGTACTTTCCCTAAAATCTTATAAAATAGCAGAGTAACTATTGAAACATGCGAAAAAATACCAATGAGCAAACATTCACAATGGGTTCTTTTTCGCCTACTTCTGCGTGTATTTCTTGAACATATCAACGGATTTCAGTAAATTTGCTCCACAGGATTGGTCTCTATTCCATTTAACAGAACAACTATAAACACATATGAGAAATTCACAATGTGCAGAATTATGAAGACAGTTATTTTTCACATACCTTCTTCTGTATTTCTTGAGCGAATTACCGGTTTTCAGTAAGTTTACTCCACTAGATTGGCTACACAAGGCTCCAGCCGGAATAGCAGTATATGTATTCAGAAAATTTACAATTTGATAATTTGTTTAATTGTCTAACGAAAAGAAATCAAACCAAATAGGTCTCCTCCATGAATAGCAGAGTAGCTATTGAAACACGCAAAAAAATCACAATGAGAAAAATTATAGAAACTAAAAACAGTTTCCTTTCGTATAGTTCTTAAACGAATTGCTGGATTTTAGTAAATTGATTCCACCGGATTGGCCTACACCCAGAATACTATTGAAAAATGCGAAAAATTCACAATGATCAAAATGATGAAAACAGTTCTTTTTCAAATACTTTTTTTTTGTCTATTTCGCATCACCACATAAAGAAGACACTTCGTTTTCATTCATTCATTCCCACAACAGATAAGCGGATTTCGGTAAATTTGTTACGCCCGATCGGTCTCTACTCCAAATATATACAAATCCATAACAGAATAATAAAATTAACAATGGGAATAATGTTCAAGGCAGCTGCTCTTCTGATCCTTTGGAGACCATTTTTGGATGGTTTGGTAAATTTTGTTAAAATTACAACACAGGATTGGTCTCTACACCGAATAGTTAAATAGCTACGTAAAATTGCAAAAAAAAAGGTTAAATGAGCAAATTTTGAAGCTAGCTTTTTATACCCGTCACTATGTGAAACGGTATATTAACTTTGTCATGAAGTTTGCAACGCACAGAAGGAAGCACCTCCGACTATATAAAGTATATATATTATTGATCAGTGTGACGAGAGAAATCGATTGAGCGATGTCCGTCTGTCTGTCTGTCCGTCCGTCTGTTGCAACGCAAACTAGTCCCTCAGTTTTGAAGCTATCGGACTGAAATTTTGTACACAAGTTTCTTTTTAGTGTACGCTGTATATATGTCGGAACGAATGGAATCGGACCATGGGGTCATAGGGCTGCCCCTGAAAATTAGGTACTTCTAAGAAAAACGTTCTTCTTTATGTACCAATCTTAATCAAACTTCACCCAAGTGTGTTCCTAGTAAAGCCTCAAGACATATCTAGGAACGGATGGAATCGGAATATTACGTCATAGGGCTGCCATACAAACCAATTCCTGAAAATTAAGTTCTTCTAAGAAAAACGTTTTCCTTTTTAATCCGATCTTAGCCAAATTTCATCCAAATGTAATCCCAGTAAACCCTCATAAAATACCTAGGAACGGATGAAATCGGAATACTTCGTCATGGGGCTGTCATACAAACCAACCCCTGGAAATAAGGTTCTTCTAAGCACAACTTTTTTCTTTATGAGCCAATCTTAACCAAACTTCACCGAAATGTGTTCTTATTAACCCTTGTGTCTACAACCAAAAATGTATACACGAACGTACAACCAGCATACCCGGGTATGCCGTACATTTTATTAGTTGTAGCTGCTTATTTATGTTTTTTCGTTTTAAATGGTCCGTCCAATTCTTCCAAAACTCGATAACTCGAATACCTTGTTAATTCGAATTTCTTGATAATTAGAACTTTTTTATTATTTGATGCCTGTTTTTTTCAATGAGGCATGAAAAACATTCAAGTTTGAAGTAAAATAATTTAGGACATTGATGACGGTGGCTAACATTTAATAAAAAGAAGAATTTGGCGTTGTACCTCTTGTTAACTCGAATCGAAGTGTTGATCCAGTTCTATTTATGGCCTATACATAAGCTTTAGTCGTGGGCGAAATAGGTAATTTTTTTTACTCAGCAATTTATTTGAAGTCCCTTTTCCCATTCCTACATAATTTAAAGGATCACACTCACCGAATTTTTTATTCTGTGATCCTTATCCTCTGTATTCGAATTATCAAGATTCATAATACAACACAACACAACGTACCTATATTGGCCGATAGCTTACTAAACGAGTTTTTAGTGATAATGTAGGGAGCAATGAGAAAGTTTGAACCAGATCACAATCATTGACAACACGAAATTATAATATCAATACGCTAAGGAACTACCATCATATCAACCTGATAATGGTAAGGAGTTAACAGTGGATATAGTTGAATCTGCCTACCAATGAAATTATATCTAGCTTTGGATGATGCGATTTCGTCAACCGAAAAATTTGTATCACATATGCATATTCCAAGTATTTCCTTGGGTGAAGCTCACACAAAAATCGTCGAGAATCTGCTGCGACCCATAGGCTAGGCGACAATTTTGTCGAATCGAGTTAACTGGCCTTTAATTTGGGTTAAGTAGACTTAGGTGTTTTTTCTTGTAACATGCATATGTAATGCCATAGATAATATAAGGATTTCAGTATTCCATATTCATTCTGTTCAAACAGTGTGAGATTTCCATGAATTGTTCTACATAAATGTTAGAACTAATAAAATTTAAAATCATTGACAATAATGATAGACTTCCATAATTAAGTCATGCTTATTTTGCAACTGATATGATATATGATATTTCCTTGGATCTAGAACGGGACACGATAACCTTATACTTTCTATTCAAATCCTGTCGCAGATAATTCTATTCTAATTCAGGAGAACACTTGTAAAATTTATGTATGGACATTAAGTTACCTTCAGTCTTGTTCTGGCACCAAAGAAACGCACCTATTATGGAATGATGATATTCTTGTGTTTTATATTTGATTTACTTTCAAAATAAAATATTCCTATAAATTTCATTAATTAAAAGTCAAAAGAATAGTTCTACCATACTAGCCATACCAGGGTACGTTGGTTGTATATATAAGGAGTATCCTTCTATATATAAAAATGCTAACTTCGGAAAATGGCATTTTATTCGTGTTCTGATTGGCTACGATGATTCCCGAATGTACCTGAACATTAAGCCATTATCCAGCGTTCATATACACACGAATATGACCCCTAGAACTCGAAATATTTCGAATTAAAGATGAAAAACATACCCGGGTATGTGGTTGTAGACATAAAGGTTAAAGTCTCCATAAATATCTAGGAACAGATGAAATCGGAACACTATTTCATAGGGCTGTCATACAAACCAACCCTTGGAAATTAGGTTCTTCTAAAAAAAAACGTTTGTCTTTATGAACCAATCTTAACCAACTTCGCCTAAATGTGTTCCTATTAAAGCCTCAAAAGATATCTAGGAACGAATGAAATCGGAACACTACTAACTTTTACTTTTTGAATCTTAACCCAAATTCATTAAAGTGTGTTCCTGGATTAGACTCAACGCATCAAGGAACAGATGGAATCGGAACCTGTCGTAGGGCTGCGGTAGAAATTGTTAACGCAAAAGAAGCTTAAGTTTCATTCAAATGTGACGGGTAGCCTCGGTCTCGTTTGCACATATGTTCCTTTGGCTATGTGTATCCTTAGGGAAAAAGGTGATCCAAAACAACAGAATAACTATATTGAAATATTCATAAGGTTCACATTGATCGTTAGGTTTTTTTTAAATGGATTAGCGTATTTTTGTAAGTTTTCCCCTTGGATTTTTCTTCCCCCGAAAACCGAAAAACTACTGAAACATGCATGCACCTGAACGGATGAGCAAAATTTTGCATTTTGAACGTCTTAGTTGATTTTTCAAGATCTTGACCAAATTTCCGAGTTTGTATCAACCCCGAATAGTAGCAGAATATATGTCGAAAACTTCCGAAAATGCACACTGTTTGTTGTTTTTCACAAACTTTTCTCAAAATTTTTTAAACGAATTACCGAATATCAGTAAGGAAAATTTAAATCATTTGTCCGTACCGAGTAGAGGGTATATGGCTACCCATACTACAATATGGTATCAATGGTTGGAAGAAATAGGTGAAATTTGTGAAACATATATCGACCATGCAATAGGGTACCATTCAGCGGCGGGCATCTATAAAAAAAAAGTCAGATTCGGAATTAGCGAAGAAAAGTTACAGCACCATTGACGGGTATTTACTGTGAAAAAGGGGGAACCATCGTGCGGGAAAGGCATAAAACAATTGTTTTTAGCATTGGCCTCAAACACCTTAGTGTTCTTATTACGGCGGTAGGACGAGTATTTGTCGAAGAACCTGGGCTTTAATTCTGGGGCGGGCTACCGCCTAAGTTCTATTTTTCCAGAGTTCTAACATTTTTGCGTAGTGCGGGATTGAGTAAAATTGAATTCATAAAGCATTTTTTGTCTTCTTATGGTGAGCCCATATTTATACTAACAACAATTAATATCAAATATCCACCGCAATTTCTTTGAAATTTGATTACAAATTTTTGCAATTTTGACAATAGCATGACCCTTAAAAAATGATTGTGCTGACAAAAATCTGCGTACAAAAATGTATGGAATGTTAATAAAAAAACATTATTACCACTTTTTCCCCCCAAGTAGTAAAATGTTTCCGTCGTTAATATCTGTCGCGTATAGTATTTGTCAACCCCGTAAACGAAGACGTATGTAGCATCGTTTGCGAATGATTTCATCCACACATAAATGTATCAGATTAGCACACAAACATTATGTTTTGATCTTTTAGGCCTTTCATGTCAGCCTGTTATTCATTTTTTAAAAGCCGGGGGAAAAAGTGCATTCCCAACATTCCATGTCCATATAACGTTCACAAAGTGCATTCCGATCTCTCATCGTAAACCCTCCTCGCTTCATCATATTTATAAACTCGCACACTGCATTCTTTTCGTTTTCAAATCAAAATTTAATCCGATTAATTATAAGGAACATAGACATACGCTTCTTCTCTACACCATATACCACACCACAGGGTGGCAGACGGGAAATTGATGATTTTTAAAACGTCGATAAAAATAGGAAATTCATGCTACACAATTTGTTGCCACTAAAACGCTCAGGACTGTTGTGGAAGTTAGTTAACATCCTTTAAAAAAAAAAGTATGTCAAGGAGTGTTGCCCATTTTCGTTACTAAGCTTTTGGAGTCGTTTTCGGAAGATGCCCTTAAATCTTTCCAGCAGATCCACTTCAATTTCCATTCGGTACCGACGACGATCATCCAGGAAGGATAGCAGCGCAGTATAAGCATTCCATTCCTTGGTTAAAAGCGTTTAAAAAAAAAAATAACAGGCGCGACAATCCAGCATTGGACTAAGGCCGCAGGATGTGTTAGTGACATCCTATTTCCAAGATCTTATCTGCTTTTGGTTGAGGTAATGAGATCAGCATCACGCTCAGCAGTGTTATTTATCCCCATAAATGGGTACTCGTTTAACATCTGAGTGAGATCATAGACCGTCACAAGCTCGTGAGTTCGAAAAACACCATAATCCACGGTGAGATTCGAGCTCATGACCCTGTGTACCGAAGGTGCGCGCACTAACCGCTAGACCAGCCAGACTACAAAAGCGTTTTAGCTTGTAAGAAAAAACCAGTAGGTCATTGGACACCGTGTTTATGCATATCATGCGTTAAAGCGTAATAGTATTGATTACATTGAAAGTTTTGTCTTCCTTTCAATATTAATCGGAATACATCAGTTTCTCCGCATAAAACCATATTGCATTGACTGAAAAAACTACGAACAAGGTGGTTTCAACAAAATTATTGCCAAAAGTTTTTTTTAAGGGTGTCATCTAAATTCCACAACTCTCCCAAGTTTTTTTTTAGTGACAAACAAATTTTTGTAGCATGAATTTTCGATCTTTTATTACATTTTTAAAATCGTCAGGTTCCCGTGTGCCACCCTGTATTATTATACTCATTCTCGCTTGCTTAGAGATCCTGTGAGCTGCGCGATGTGTTATAAAGAATAAAGAAATTTACGTACACTGTACAGACAGATACTAGTAGAAACATATGAAAATGAGAAGGCACATATGGGAGATGTGCTTCTCTGTACTCGGTGTACTATACGTTGGATGGTGTAAATAGTTTTTTTTTTGTTTCAGCGTTCTTCGTGTACTAATTATAAATAGAAAATTATTTCAACACAATATAACAATAATAATAATAGATTCGATGGCAAAAGAGAAGATGAGAGATGGTATGGATACCAACGGAGTGAAAATTATGAAAAATTATTTTCAAATTTGATATCCGAATACGTTCGTTTTAGTTTGTCACAAGATTGAAGAGGATGAGAGAAGGGAGGAGGTAAAAAGGATATGGGAATATGCATACATATGTTTGAGAAATATAGGCTATGATAGAAAATTCAAACTTCCCTAGTTTTGAAATGTTTCAGAAAATGTTTATAAACAATTTGTGAAACATTTTTAATTTTTTGCAAAGCAAATTGAACATTGTGTTGTTATATCAACAGATGCGAAGTAAGGCTAACTACTGTTTAGAAACAGTTTAAACAATTTGAATTCTTTCGTCAAATTGTTAGCTTACTGTTTTTCAAGTGATTACCGTTATATTACCGTATTATTACAGCCGAAAGCAAAAAAAAAAAAGAGACGAGTGTGTGAAACTGATTTTTTAACAATATTTGTGTACAGTCTGCACGTGGACTTCTTGTTTCGAAACTGTGAGGAAACAATCCAAAAACAGATGTGAAACATTGGAACATTTTAATCAAATTAGTTTAAATTGCTTCCAAACATCATTTAAAATTATTTCGCAACTGTTGATACTTATAGTACTTAGTTTACCTTAATAATAAGTAGTGGACGTTACCAAAGTGGTGGGAACTTCTACCTAAAAGGTATATTGTGCCATGAATTTCGGCTTGGAAGACGCTGGGCCATTTACCCATTGCAACCGAGTTCCTGTCCAAAAACACCAGCACCTACACCGTGATCGGTCTTATTCGCTGGATTTTTAGAGCGCCTAGGGTTGCAGTTTCCCGTATGAAGATGTGCAGTGGCGCTTCCATGGCTATAGGGTGGCGGTAGTATTAAAAACACCAGTCATGCCAAAACAGGCAAGTCGTTGGAGCTTATTACATCTCTTGGTGGTGTTGCGTTGCGTGTTTTTGGCACAAGTATGTAGGAGCAAGTTTCGTTGTGAATGGTACTAGGACTGTTTTGTGTGGATTGATACTGAGCCATATTGTTGTGCAACATCTGTTGACTATCGGCAGTGGCATCGTAGCCAGTACTATCAAAGGTACCCTCGATGCCTAAGAAGGTGCACAAAGCGATCTCTTTGTCATCTAAAGATATTTTAATAGTATGACGAGCTTGTGGAGCGCCGTCACCGTCGAATTGCACTTTACATAGGCAGTGTGAGTGTTGAGTGTGATGTAAGGGGGTATTTCTCACGAACAAACCGTTGATGTGGAGGTCAACTAAACGCTGCATAGTTTTGAGGAGAAAGGAGGTTAGACTGATGGGCCTGTAGGACTTTGGTAGGTCCTCAGGTTTGTTACCTTGCATAGGGATAAAAATCAACTTTTTTCAAAGCAAGTGGGATAGAAGTAATAGCTAGCTCTGAACAGAGCTGTTAGATATGGCAGGATGATATCCAGGCAGTTTTTAAGGAGAGCAGGAAATACTCCACCAGTCCCCGCCGCCTTAAATGGATCAAAGGATTGAATAACTCACTTAACTTTGTCCTTGTCGAAGATTACCCCAGAGAGATTCACTAATCTTCTAGCCGGCTGTCCTGGATCTGTCTCTTCAGACAATTGCCGAGTGCACATACCAGGTTGGTATGTGCACTCCGAGTGCACATACCAACCTGGTATATGCACTCGGCAATTGTCTGAAGAGACAGATCCAGTGCGTGTGCGCCGTAAACGAACCGTCCGGGAATTTGAGCAACCCAACTCAACTAAAGACAGAATTACTTCACACTGCTATTCAGTTAAGGTGAGCCTGTATGACTCCCACTGACCACAGTTCTTGGCTGAGTTCAATAATCTCCTATTAACCTGGGTCCGTTTCCGATCGAGTTAATCATTCCACCAGGAGACTTTACGGATAGACCTGAAATTTGGAATGAAAGAGCACTCCTGGTAGGCGAAGATGAGTGCATTATTTTGTAGATCCGCAGCAAGCTCTACATCGCAGGGGAATTCAAAGAAAAGTGACAGAGTATCGACACTAGAAAGGACAATTCTTTGAACAATTTCCAATTGGTTTTTTTGGACACGTGGATGATACTTGGAGCATTAAGCTCCCTGCAAGATTTAATCTGGTGGTCCTGTGATCTGACAAGGATTGCTCGCTTGATACATGCCAATCAGAGATGAACTCCGAGATTGGTCCACTGGCAAGAGTGAGGTCAAGAACCTCCTCCCGTGCTGCGGTGATGAAGGTGGGTTTGTACCCTTTGTTGAGGCCGGACACGTTTTTAGACATAAAAAAAGTCAAGAAGTTTCTTACCTCGTATGTTAATGTCCGTACTGCCCCACACAGTGTGGTGGGCATTAGCGTCACAACCGATAATAAATTGTCGGTTGTTAGTTCTGCAGTAGTCAATCAAGCTGGAGACTCTCTCAGGTGGAATAGTCATCGTCAGCTGGGAAGTAGGCAGATGCAATGAAAACTTCCTGACTACCGTACGTGGTGGATACGAAATGGAAATAAAGTTGGTTAGTGGTAAACAATAGACAGATGCGACCCTTGGCCACCCCTGGTTCTTCTATCAGCGCAAACAACCAGGGTCCTAGCTAGCACCGTTTCCGAGATACAGCCGTCTAAAGGTGACCAACATTTTTAGGTCAAATTTGACTGCGCTGTGTTTGCGGCGAAGGTCCTTACAAAAGACATTTAAACGTGTTTCAAAAACTTTTTATATTTATCAAGTTTGTGCCAATTTCGAAAAATTTGTTCGGGAGCCTGAAAGCGACATCTGTAGACAGTCAAGCTTCTGCTTCGAGTTCAAGCTAATGTGTCGCACAGCAAGCAGATCAATCGGGTTGAACTGCAATTATTTCAAAATGTTATTGTCCCCATAACATTTTTCACCATTTCTAGAACAATATGGCTTAATTTATTAGATCATAAATGCTGCCAGAATTGGTATACTGTAAAATACCATAAATTCCGTCTCCAATTCGACTTCCATATCTCCAAATCAAAGCTTCTCTCCAACAAAAAAAAAAAAATCAAAAAAATGTGTGTGTGTGCTTATCACACATCATCACCTTAATGAATCCAAAAATATCGTCGACCATTAAACACGATAACTTATTATCACAATTCTAAAATGGAAATAAAACAAGGACAATAAACTTGACTCGACTCATCTAATTTGTAAACGACGATGACGCTGTTTTTTTTTGTGTATTTCTTATTGTGTCTTTGTTTAATTTCTCGTTTATGTTGTATCACCTACAATAGACCCCAATTAAAAATACAACAAAATAGATGAGAGAAAAAAAAACGTTTTTGAATCTGCTGAAAATCAGAATCGAAAAAAAGATGCTCAATTTATTATATCTTTAAAAAAATGCCAGAATACCAAAAAATTTTCAGTTCATCTGCGAGATATACATTAAATTCTATCCGTAGAATAATCAGAACAAAAAAAAATGTTTTAAAATGCCAATCGACCCAAATCAGATGGTGTTGTCGTGTTCCCAACAGATTTGATTCTATTTTTTCTACGTGAGATTTTTTTCTTTATTCGTTGCTAAACCAAAAAAAAAAGAGCAGCAACCACCCTTGTTTTCTGCGGGAGACGCGACAATATTGACATTCAAAACGTCCGTCGTCGCACGTATAAGGCAATATTACCTTATTCGGTCCATAGCAAGTATATGGAGAGAAATAAACTTAAATTGGCAGATATTATAAATCACCTATGGCAAAACTATTCAGAAATTTATTTACGATATCCGCTGGTCAAGAAAAAGCGTCATTGTATGTCCAAGACGCCCACTATATGTTGGGGCCCCGGTCATTCATGCTGGACATTGATCTTTTTGAAAAATTAGCTGATGCAATTTGAATTAGTCGTTTTAACATGGGCTTTTTGGGCATACGTTTTTTTACAATATCTATTAATGTTACATGGGAAAAAATGGATTGTCACTTCAACTAGGACTATACCTGTGGCGACCAATAAATAGCATCCGATGATTTCTAGATGAGAAAGTGGCAGTCTAGTTGGCTGGTTATAAAAGGATAAGGAAAAGAAATCAAAAAACAAATAACAGTTTCAATTCGCAACTTCCGAGGGCAGAAGGCTCACGAGAGCCGAGAATGGCAGAGCCCACCGATAACTCCCAGCGAGCAAGCGATTGTCGTAGCACCAGCAGGCGAGGACCTCGATTGCACAGAGGATGATGACGGATTCCCGGGGCGTGCTGCAAGCTAACCTGCATCACGCCATATTACAGCCTCGGATACGGTAGTGGCCAGGTTCGCCAGGGAGGTCCTGGGATTTGCTGGAGCCCTGGAGAAATAAAAGGACTCAAGGTAAACGGGTCCTCAGTCTTATATGATACTAGTTCGAGCAGAACTCGGGCGTGTATACTAATAAGGAACAGCATAAACTTTATATACGAGTATCTCACACAGTTCAGCAACAGTGAGTTGACTACAGTCTACATCACTCTTAACGATGACACCAACACGAAGCTCGTTGTGGTGTCAGGCTACTTCCCAGGTGACGATGAGGTGCCAACAACACGGCTGAAAAGTCTGGCGGACTTTTGCGGCAAAAACACGGCACTTCTTCTAGTTGGATGTCCGACACACACGTCCTGGGGAGGCACGGATATCAACACAAGAGGTTATTAGAGGTATTGTATCTGACGAAACATCCATGCCAGATCACATGCCTATCAGGTTTGAGTTTACAGTTCCCACACCTAGTATGCGAGAAAGGCTTATACCACAACTTACTGAGTGGGGCAACTACAAAATCTCTCAACGAGAGAGGTTACCTACCATCGACAGGACTTCTGTAGCTGGCTAAGTCTGGACAGCATGGTCTCCAACATCACCAGGGCCATAGTGACCTCATTTGAGGAAAACTGCACCCTTAGAAGAACGAAGGACAACAATGGAGTACCCTGGTGGACTCCAGAGCTATCGAGATTAAGGAGGCTAACAAGACGACTCTTTAACAGAGCTATAAGGACATGAGAGTGGGACACGTATCGCTCCCAACTACAAATACAAAAACCAGGTCTGCCAAATTGAAGGCAAATTCTGTGAAGGTGTTGAATGTTGACACAGCTGCTAAACTCCAACGAGTTATGGCTAAAAAGGACACTGAGCACCTAAGCACCCTGATGGGCGCCATACGACTAACGCCTTGACGACGGGCGAGCCACCCCCTTGCACCCACTTTCCGGGATGGCACATACAGAGGAATTTGGGGCCTTCAAATGAAGATAGTCTGTATAGAGCTAGTTCTTCAGACTGGAGAACAGCAAGGCAAATCTTTACTCAAGATAAAATGAAATAGGCTATAGGCTCGTTTGAGTTAAATGACCACCACTGACCGGATTTTTCCAGCTCTCCTTCGAAAGGGTCTGGTGCTTCTAACTCGATACCTCCTGAGTATCTTCAGAATCAGCTTTGTGCAGTGCTACATCCCGCGCTGATGGAGACACGCGAGAGTAGTTAATAAATAAATAAATAAAAATTTCTAAAATGGCAAACAGGTCATAGGAGGATCCCAAATCTTACAGACCAATCAGTCTTACTTCATTCATGCTCAAAACAATGAAAAAAAAAAACACGCTGATTACTAACCTGCTACACAAAAGGCAGTTTGCTTACCAACCAGGTAAATCCACAGAATCCGCGCTCCACAGCCTTGCTGGAGAAATGGAAAAGACCCTTGAGGCCAAAAACACCGCGCTTGCTACTTTCTTGGACACTGAAGGGCATTCGACAATACTGTTTTCGATGTCGAAAAGTCGTCTGTCAAATCAACGAACAAACTCTCCTTGCTGAGGTTACTATAGAGGCTGCCCACAAGGGGGTGTACTTTCGATCCTTCTGTGTGGCCTGGTTGCTGACGACCTTTTGTGGAAACTCACATCTAATGGCTTCTCCGTACAGGGATATGCCCGCGATGTGGTTATAGTGGTAAAGGGTTTGTTTGAGGAAACACTACCTGATTTACTCGAACCAGCACTAAAAATAGTTGACGAATGGTGTGATGGGAACGGCCTCGAAGTCAATCTATCGAAAGCGATTATAATACCCTTCTCGGACTGAACTCAGACGTCCGATAATGTAATCACCCCTCTACCAATTGGGAATCAAGTCAAATACCTCGGGGTAATCCTCGACAGTAAACTTTACTGGCAAAAGCATACGAGTATCGAAGCGGCGCGCGAAAAAGCCAACAGAGCCCTTTTAATAGGTATGCAACAAATTCGAAGGGAAAACCTGGGGTATGAAACCCTCCATTATGCTCAGGATTTACAGGGCAATAGTTAGACCAACTCTAGAATACGGTGCTATGGTATGCTGGAAGAGAGCCCTGACTACGGAGGGTCAGTCCGTGTTAGTTAGAGACTAACATGTCTGATTAGTGATTACCACCGGTGGACTCCGATCTTGCCCTGGCAGCGCTCTAGAGGTGTCACCCAGTTGACATACACCTCGAAAATTGCGAGCGATGCCAATCTGCAGCTTACTAAGCGGCAACTAACATGCCTTTTTAACATCACTATCACGAGCATGCCCTTCGACCACCTTGCAAAAGAGATCGCATGCGGCCGCCGTTTTTAGGCTGAAACATGGAGCAGAGAGGAGTGGCACTCTAATTTCGCTAGGCTGCACCCACAGACCAAAAAATATTTTTCTAAAGGTTCTAAAACAACCGAAGGTTCAGGAGCGGATGTGGTTGGCCCACCACATTGGATATCTATACCTATGGGACATCACTGTATTTCAGGCAGAAGTGCACGCAATAGCAACCTGCGCTGATCTCTGTTTACGTGTTAACTACGTAAACAAACGAATAGCGATCTTCTCGGACAGCCAAGCGGCTATAAAGTCACTCACTAAGTGCCTGAATACGCTGAACAAACTTGGCGTAAATAATAGATAATATTCTGGGTTCCAGGTCATATGGGCATCACGGGGAACGAACAGGGTGATAAGTTGGCACGCACAGCCCGCAGCATCCCACTTCACATTTGCGCACAATGAGGTCTTTACAAGACGTCAGCTGTGGATTCTGTGAAGAAGATGACGAGACCTCAATCCACGTCCTGCGCAAGTGTGATGCTCTGGCCGCTGGATACAATTAAGAGTGGCCTATCCAAAGACGGACGACATATAGCTTCGACTTCAATTAGTAGCCTCAACTCCTTTCCCATCAGGATCAACCTTGATCGTCGGACATAGTCCTGCCAATCTGCGACTAGGGCGATAGCACAATAAACCCATTGGCTTCAGTGCTGCGAACCCCTTTGGGTTCATGCCCCCTCCACAATCTAATCTAATATTTGGCTAACTATACCGAACTATCTGTACTGCATAGGTGACGCAGATACAACAAAAACTGAGGTGGCAGTACCTACCCCTGAGGTATCCTGAGTGAACTCAAGACTGTATGTGCTTTTCACGAATTATCGACAGACCTCGATCAGGTTTACATCAGACGATCTCTAAAGGACTTCAGTCCCCTATGCTTTAAGCCGCGGATACATTAGTCGAATGATGCGAGTTGAGCCTTAAATAAAAAAAAATAACAGGCGCGACAATCCAACATTGGACTAAGGCCGCAGGATGTGTTAGTGACATCCTATTTCCAAGATCTTATCTGCTTTTTTGTTGAGGTAATGAGATCAGCATCACGCTCAGCAGTGTTATTTATCCCCACAAATGGGTACTCGTTTAACATCTGAGTGAGATCATAGTCCGTCACAAGCTCGTGAGTTCGAAAAACACCATGGAACACGGTGAGATTCGAACTCATGACCCTGTGCACTGAAGGTGCGCGCACTAATCGCTAGACCAACCAGACTACAGTTGAGCCTTACTCCAAGTTTTTTTTTGTATTATCAGTCACACACAAAATTGGCTATGTACCTAATGATAAAATCTTTCCTCTTCTTATTTATCACAAATCATGCTTTACAACGAATAAAATTAAAGCATTCCATCCCCATGCGTCGAAATGCGTAGGAATGCTTTAATATTCATCTATATGAAATTATGAGACCAGTTTCGCTTCATCCTTTGTGCGATTCTAGGTAAAACAAAGACCTGAATTAGATATGCCAGATGACGTTGAAAAAATATTTCGGATCTTCATCAAACGTGCCCGTTTCATTCAATTATGTATTTATGCGACAATTTTTTCGTACACACAACAAAAATTTTTCAAAATTCATAAAAAAAAATATTTTATACATCCTAATACAAATTTTGAATACAAAACATATAAAAAACAGATATTCATTTGAAAGACTAATTTAAATATTTTTTTAAAATATTCCACCACTTTACACACCTCTTTCTTCAATATAGATACTCTGTTGATTAAGTCGCTTTTTACCACTCTCTAATTAGGTTACCATTGATAACATGGCATTTTGTCAATTTATTAATTTTCATAAAATATATATTTTTTTCTTGTTCAGTTTAATTCTTTGAAAATAAAAAAAAAACATAAAATGCGTGGGACTTTAAACAAAAGGCTAATGGAGGCCTCGTTTGGCTGACAGCAATAAAAAGAGGAGTGATATATGCATACCGAAAATAATAATAATTGTTAAGCTACCTGTCGCCATGTAACTTAAAATGGAAGTCGTAGGCAACACATATCCCGTCCATCTGGATTTTAATCAGTTGATTTCTTTGTATTCATGTTATAATAAATTGCCAATGTTTATGAGAAGTAGCTCGATGGTAGATTGGATTTCGAAAATTGTGAAATAATTATTAAGATGAAATATTTATTGTTATGGGTTTTGAAAACCATATGTTTGCATCGTATTCGAAATGACTGTTGTATTCGTATGTACAATCTAGATCCAAGGAAGTGAAGCGACTAGGAAGATAGTCATAGCTAATATTAATGTATAAACCAAACATAAGGCAGTAACTATACCTGTGGGTTCGAATCCTACTGACGTCAGTGACCATGGACAGCTGTATTGTAAGAGAGGCACACCACTCACACTATCAACCGAGTGCGAATAATCGACTGCACCACTTGAACACTTTGAACTCTCTAGATAACTTGCTGTACTTATGGGGTTTTTACTCTCAGAGGGGCACCAGTTAAAGGTTTTGTTTTTTACGACAAGGTGTACAATTTTTGAATAATAATTTAATAAGTATCAAATACATACCTCATAGTTTGTCGCATATAAATTATCCAGCATTTGTACATCCTGCTCCGACAATTGATTTTGCGGCGATGGACCAACATTTTGCATAGGCACTTGAGGTGACGGTGATCCCGAATTCTAAATTGTAATAAAAAATAACAAGAAACAAAAGTTTAATGTAAGATTCATAAATTAAAAATGACAATTCAATTTTAAAGGGGTTTACAGAAAACGGTGTGTGTTAAATCATTTTCTTCGGAAGTTCTTGGCAACTAACTTTTTTCGGGAAAGAAACAGGTCACCCGAACTCTTGCTGGCGCGGTAGGGGTGCCTAAAAATGAAATTGCATCAGCCTGAAACTCCGATTCGTATCTCGGCCAATTTTTGTTCTATTTATTACATCACTTCTTCTTAACAACTCTTTTATTCGAAAGTGTGGTGCTTTGTGGACCGATTACCTATACCCTAGTATTAAGTGTGTCCGATTCTGTGGATTCTGTCTCCTCTACTTTGGAATATAGCGATTAATCAATTGCTCATAAATTCGGAAAGAATCGGATGCAAATTTAACGCTTATGCTGATAATATTGCTATCACCGCTAGAGGCAAGTTTCCTGTCACACTTAGCGGACTTTTAGAGAACGCCCTGACTATCCTAACAGGGCAAGGGTCAGCGGTGTAGGGATTAATCCAGTCAAAACGGAGTTGGAGTTGAGTTGGCATAAGTTAGGGGGAAGGGGTCATTTTGCAAGATTACTTATACTTTTACGGTTATCAAATGTTTAATTTCAGAATACCAATTTCTGTATTTATTACACTTCAAATTAGCAGTTTTTTTTTTAGAAAATTTTGATGTAAAATAGATAGCAATTTTGCCTTACGAAGAAATGCGAAGTCCTGAAAATATTGCATCGATATTTTGGCCTTTTTTACCACCATGAGTGAATCCACAGTATTCCAATTTTCGTGCAAATATTCGCTACTCTGATTGGTGTATCAGAGCTTTAATTGGGTTAGATCAGTGGTTCCCAAACGTTTCGGAGGCACGGAACACTTAGCATCGCTGCTTTTCTGGCCGGAACACCTCAAACCAAGGATTAAAATAAATCATATATGTAGTTATAAAAAAGGGACATTTTGCAGACGAGAGCTCGTTGGGAATGCCCAGTATATGTGGATAAAGTACAGAGTATATATATCTATATATATAAAAATGAAGCGAAAAAATGTATAGTAATTCATCAATTGAGAACGGCTGGACCGATTTGGTTCAAATTTTTTTTTCAGTTTTTTGCAATTACCAGGAGAAGGTTTTTACGAAAGCAAATTTTGAAAAAACCCTCCGGAAAAGTCGGAAAATTGGAAGAAACGAAGTAATTCATCAACTGAGAACGGCTGGACCGATTTGGTTTAAATTTTTTTTTAGTTGTTTACAATTGCCAGGAGAAAGTTTTTACGATTTTTTTTTTTTTTGAAAACCCTCCGGAAAAGACGGAAAATTGAGAATATCGAAGTAGTTCATCAATAGAGGACGGCTAGAACGATTTGGCTCAAATTTTTTTGCAGTTGTTTGCAATTATCAGGAAAATGTTTTTACGAAAGAAAATGTTGGGAAAACGCTCCGGGAAAGTCGGAAAATTGGAAACATCGAACAAATTCATCAATTGAGAACGGCTGGGCCAATTTAGTTCATTTTTTTTCAGTTGTTTGCAGTTGCCAGGAGAAGGTTTTTACGAAAGAAAATTTTGGAAGACCCTCCGGAAAAAACGGAAAATTCGAAAACTTGAAAATTATTTTTTTTTTGCTATCATTTTTTTCCACAATAGCTTTTCGAATGAAGAAATATAAAATTTTTAGTGGAAAACCATGGCGGCATGTGAAGAAGTTGAAATTGACTACGAACATGAGAGTCGCATTGCAGAACGACCCATCGGCTGCTGAATTTCCAAAAAATCATAAAAATCCGTTGACACCGTGATCGACCAACTATTGGACGGAGTTTTTGAACTCGCTTGATCTGCCAGGAGCCCCGCCGCATAATTTACAGCTGAAGGTGGGATCGATCATAAACATGTTACGGAATCTGAATCATCCGAAATTGTGCAACGGTTCGCAGTTGTTCGTCAAGAAAATGATGAATAATGTGATCCAAGCGACAATCATCAAGGGAAAATTCAAAGGAGAGGAAGAACTTATCCCACGAATTCCGATTATTCCAACTGATCTTCCATTCCAATTCAAGCGGATTCAATTCCCCGTTCGATTGGCTTTTGCAATGACAATCAATAAATCGCAAGGCCAATCGTTGGAAGTTTGTAGGATTAATCTTGAATTTTCCTGTTTTTCGCACGGTCAGCTGTATGTTGCCTGTTCGCGTGTTGGCAAACCGTCTTCGTTCTTTGTTCTTTTCGCCAGAAAACAAACCGAAAAACATTGTTTATAATATCGCTCTCTACTGATTTTGATTCCATTCAAATAAATCATACTGAAAATTGAACTATCTGTGTTTTATTACCACTGTAGAGTATATTTGAACGCGTTGAATTTGGGCAAGGCGAATATTTTTTGGTATATAGTTAGGAGGTTGGTTGGGAGTCAAAATCGCTCATAAATTTAAAGTTGTGCCAAATTGTGAGCGAAGTGAAAAACGCGAGCGTAGCGAGCTGTAGATGAGGGAGCGAGCGAAGCGAGCTTTCTCAGCTAGTTTGCTTTAAATTTCGAGGCATTAGCTATCAGCCAATTGTTTGAAGAAAAAAAAAACCAAAAATGTGACAAGAACTTAAAATTTGGACTGTTAAACATTCGCTAAAAAAAATCGTAGAATTGTTTTGATTAACATAAATTTAATCCTCTAATATATTTGCACTTCGTTACAAACACTGTGGAAATACTTTATTTTCTGGTACACACTACTTACTTTTCCCTTTCATATAGTAGAAAGTTGTAAGAAAATCCATCGAGTCTCTGATGCTGGTCAAATAGTTCACAGTTAAGTTGATTTCCGGTACAGTAAGTTGATTTCCGGTTCAGTGTAGCAAACTAAGCTTCGGAGTTTTAAAACTTACAAACATTTTTTCGTATGGATTGTTTGCTTTTTGTTGTCAAAATCTCTTACTACATTTTCCTATTTTTGGATATCTTCGCGAAACCCCTGAGAGATCTTCATGGAACCCTAGGGTACCGCAGAACTCCGTTTGTTTGTTTGTTAATTTGTTATCGAATTACTGCGCCTGCATAAGACTTTCAATTTTGGAAATTTCTACTATTTTTTTTATAGTAGATTTAGTTTTTTTTTAGAAGATTTAGTTAAAAAACATGATTTAGTCAAAAAATAAAGGATGCTCAAAAATTGGAAGCAGTTTTGCAGCGTTTTTTTTTCTTCATTCACATTAGCCTTCCACTCTCCTGAAGAAATCTTTATAATCTTATGTACTCTGTATTCTACACTGGTCGGCATATGTATTTTGACATCTGACACTCTCCAGCCCAGACACTGATTTTGTTTAACTAGAGCGAATAACGGTAAATTTCTTATAAGGAAATCCAAGTACATATCAGGCGGCCAAGGCCCGACGTCGGGCTATCGTGCCACATTGATGATGATGAAGTACATATCAACAGCAATAAATACGCTCAATATTTTCCCTGTCCGTTTTCGCACTCTCTCGCTATAAAGAAAATAACAGATAGGTGCGTATTTCTGGTGCGGCATAAGTATTTTGACAATATTTTAATATTTTGTTGTAAACCAATTTCTCTAGAAAAAAAATGGACAAACATAATTTTATTACTGTTTTGTGTCTATATTTTGAATTCCAAGTAGAAAATGCGTCCAGTGGCTTGAGACATCCGAGAAAAATTGGAGAAATTCGAAGTTTGATTTAAAGCCTCCGTAGAGGCAAACTTCAACCCTGGTTTAAATGTTGGAGACACTGCAATTGAATTTAATTTCAAACGGCAGACTGTTCATTATTAAACACAAAAAGTGAATAAGAGAAAATAAATAGAAAACTATCCACGAATCACAGAAAGGGAATGTGAATATCGAAAAATTATTGAAAAATCTTCCATATATTTATGGAAAATGTCCTAATTGACCCAAAGGATATTATCGATATGGAGAAGGTGCCATCGGAGGCACAGATAATAACGACCACCTTTGCCCAAGAAGTAAAAAAAAAGGCAAATTGCTTGCATACGCAGATAAAGTGAAACCAAAGAAAGATTAAAAAACCATCAAAACAAACCTCTTTTACTAAGGAAAAATTTCAAGCCACTGCAACTTTCTGAAAAAGTTTTTTTTTTAGCTAATATTCGTTATTTTAGTACATTTGTACAAAAAAAAATCAACATTTAAAGAAAATGCCCGGTTTATGTAGAAAAACAGATTCCGGGTTATTAAAAAGAAAACCACAGTGGAGGCTCTCTCATGGTGCAGAGATATATTGCTTACAATGGCCTAGGCTGCTTAAATTTAAATCACCGTTTCCATGCCCGAAGTTCGTCATTGAATCGCCGGAAGTCATAATCGATCTTTTTGCGGCACAATTTGATATAAATTTCACTTTTTTCTTAGAGTTTTTCATTGTGGCTCACTCATCACTCGGGGTTGACATTCACTTTCTTTCAGACAGCGCTAAGATTTGTTTTTGTTGTATTTTATAACATTTTTATGTTTGATTATAAAAAGTTTACCGTATGAAATAAAATTAAATAGTAGTGTATTCAATGTGTAAACCAGGCTTGCCTCTATCGATGCTCAAACCAATCTTCTAAATTCTGATTTTTGTTTATGTTTCGAGCCGCTGGTGATATTTTTTACTTAAAATTTAAAATGGGGAACTCAAAAATTAGTAAAAATATATTTTGTGTGCATCAATTCTTGCGAATAAATGGGTGCAATCAAAGAGTTAAATGTTCTCAAAATACTTATGCCGCACCAGAATTACGAATCCATCTTTTCTCTTTTCTATAGAATGAGAGTCCGAACGAGAATAGGAAAAATATTGAGCATATTTATTGCTGTCGATATCTGCTTAAATTTCGATAAAAAAAATTTACCGTTATTCGCTTCATTTAATCAAAATCAGTGTCGGGGCTCGAGAGTATGAGGTGTCAAAATACATATGCCGACCAGTGTATATTCCCATTGGAAATTGCGCTTCTGTGGAAGAGCACTCCGTGTTCCACAGTTCTTTTAAATTTTTGAACCGAACGTTAAGATTTTCCGGCAACAAATTTTCAATCCAATGTGAAAAAGAGGATGAACGTAAAGCCCTGCGCTGTAGTGTTTCTATTCTATCGATACGCTTCTATTATACAACTGACATTTGAGGAAGTGCTAAATTTTCTACTGCAGTTCTGAAAATGGTTTTTATGAAACACTATACACACGTTGAATAATTCCAGCAAAAGTTTACTTTTGCCTTGTTTTACGTACCTAAAGTAATAATAAAAAATGTGTGAACAAACGGGGGAATAGATCCCCTTGGACCGGATGCGTATTATATAGGCGATGGCGACAGTTACAAAAACAAAAAAAAAACATCAGAGATGGCTTTGTGTAAGACGATAGGCTAAAGTTTTTTCCTACCTTCTAAGTCAAAATCCCCGTAAGGGGGAAGATAAAGGTTGAAAGGCTTCGGCTAATTCCTATATCTTCTTCAGTTGTGGCATAACTGCGGACCCTTAGCTATGCAGGAGGAGTTTCATAGGAAAAGGACTTCGGCCAATTCCTATGTCTCTCTACGGGGCGTTACTTTCCCGCATTATCCGAGTAACCGCTGCGCCTGAGTGCTGCATTAACATCTGCAGCGTCTCAGGTTACTTAACGTTATAGGTGACAGAAAACATTTAAGTCAACCACTAAAGCAGCATCTTCGAGGCATGCCCATGATGGCCTTTACTCAACGATTAAACCCTATCATGGTTTAGCGATGTGCCGACAACTCATCCTAAGAAAAACTTCAAGTCAAGAAACCTGAAACAAAAGCCTCGGATTGGACGGATACAAAACAACGACGACCCCGCAAACGAACAACTGATTACTCTTTCGGATCCTGGAATGTACGCTCCCTGAATAGACCGGGGGCCTTAAGGGCCCTCCTGGATCAGGTAGAACAATACAAGCTGAGCATAGTTGCAATCCAGGAAACTAAATGGCTCAAAAGCGAGATTAACGACCTCAATTCGCACACTATTTTTACGAGTGGTAAAGAGGAGGGCAACAAGGAGTTTGGAGTAGCTTTCATCGTGAATAAGCAGCTCAAGGACCACGTTATCGGCTTCAAACCCATCAACGAGCGGCTATGTGCGATCCGCATTAAGACCCGTTTCGCTAATCTCTGGCTCATTAATGCGCATGCCCCTACAGAAGTAAAAGAAGACGCGATTAAGGACGAGTTCTACAACGACCTAGAAACACTCTTCGACTCACTTCCATCAAACGACGTCAAGCTGCTGCTAGGAGACTTTAACGCTAAAGTCGGAAACGAAAGCTGGCATAGGGGAACTACTGGAGGTCACAGCCTCCACGACGAAAACAACAACAACGGTCAGCGACTTATCGACTTCGCGAGCGGCAGAAACCTGGTAATAAGCTCTACATGCTTCCCTCATCGACGAATCCACAAGCAGACCTGGAAGTCTCCAGATGAATACACCGTGAACCAGATCGACCACGTACTGACCAGCAAGAGATGGGCTTCTAATGTCCTTGATGTTCGATCCTATCGAGGAGCCAACTGCGACACCGATCACTATTTGGTGAAGACGACCTACAGGTGCAGAATCTCTTCGGTGCACCTAACGAGAATCAACCCTGCCAAGATCTTCGAGGTTGACAATTTGATTGATGATGCCACGGCGGCTGCGTATACAACAGCACTAGAGGAAAAACTGTCGCCCATGCTTGATGACATCAACAATTTAGGCATCCATGAGTTCTGGGAGGAGCTCAAAGACAGCATCAAGGGGGTCGCAGAAGAGGTCGTGGGCTATAAAGGCCGGCGCAGACGAGCAGACTGGTTCGACGAAGAATGCAGGGCCTCGATTGAGGCGAAAAATGAAGCCTATCGCCAATACACACAACGCGCATCCCGAGCCAAGAAAGAAAGATATAACGAGCTTCGGCGAGTATCTAATAAGTTAATTAGACGTAAGAAACGCAAACATTTTGACGAGCAGTTACAGCAAATAAACCAAAGATTAGCCAGTAAGAACATTAGACAGGCGTACAAACTTATAAATAATGTTAAGAACGGATATCAACCCAGGACAAGCCTATGTAAGGACAAGGATGGTAACATCATCAGCGACATCGAAAGCGTCAACAAACGATGGGCCTCGCATTTTGAAGAGCTCCTCAATGCACCATCAACATCCCCCGCGGAGCCAGCTCTTGAGCAGTTAGCCGAACCAGGCCCTCCCGTTCTACCCCCAACAGTAGAGGAGGTGAGTCTTGCCATACAGTCGCTTCAAAATAATAAAGCGCCCGGCGCTGACGAGATCCCAGCAGAACTGCTGAAGCATGGTGGAACGTGCCTGACCAACGCAATACATGTGCTACTGCTGAAAATATGGAACGAAGAGGAAATCCCCGAAGATTGGCGCAAAAGCATAATCTGCCCAATCCACAAAAAGGGTGACAAGCTGAAGTGTGAGAATTACAGGGGCATATCATTAGTTTGTACGGCCTATAAGATATTATCTAAAATTCTTGAAAAGAGAATTAATCCGTACGCAGAACGAATCATTGGCGAGTATCAAGGCGGCTTGGTCGATCAACGACCGATCAGCTTTTCACAGTGAAGCTACTACTCCAAAAGTGCTGGGAATATAACATCGACGTATACCAAATCTTTGTCGACTTCAAGCAGGCATACGACAGTATCGATCGAAGTGTACTGTACAACATTATGCTGAATTTTGGTATACCGGCAAAGTTAGTGCGACTCACAAGGATGACGATGACTAATACCGTCTCGCAGGTCAGAGTGCAGAATCGACTCACTGACCTATTTGAAACTCGTACTGGACTCAAGCAGGGCGACGGGCTGGCGCCGACGCTCTTCAACCTTGCTTTGGAGTATGTAATTCGAGCCATGAATATGGACAGCAGCGGAACGCTACTCATCAAGTCGACTCAATTAGTAGCGTACGCCGACGATATCAACATCATGTCTCGAAGGTTGGGTGATGCAGAAAGCCTTCTGCATAACCTCAATAACGCCGCAAAGGAAGTTGGACTACATATCAACGAAAGCAAAACAAAGGCCATGATGCAATCGAAAACAAGGACGCCAGCAAATTCAAGCATCACAGTGGGGGACCTTAATATCGAGTATGTAGACAACTTCAACTATATGGGTTGTAACTTATCAAAGGACGCCAACGAAACTGACGAAATTAAGCGACGGATACAACTAGCCAATAAGACATATTTCTCGGTCCTCCCTATAATTAATTCGAAACTTGCGCACAGGAACACGAAGCTCCGCGTGTACAAAACGATCATCCGACCCGTGCTATGTTATGGCTGCGAAACATGGATCCTCACCCAAGCCTCCGAAATTTTGCTAGACCGATTCGAACGAAAGGTCCTTCGGCGAATTTTCGGGGCCGTTCGCGAGCGAGACCAATGGCGTATCCGGTACAACCATGAGTTGTATCAATTGTACGATGAGCTGGAAGTATCGAAAATCGTGAAGCTTCAACGTTTGCAATGGGCGGGGCATGTACAACGGATGGACGATAATCGCATGCCAAAGAAAGTGATGAACGCACAACGAATTGACGGAGCGAGGTTGCGTGGACGACCGAGAGCTCGCTGGGAGAACTCCTTAGGTGAAGACGCCCAACAGCTGCTGGGCTTCCGAAACTGGAGGACGAGGTCACGTAACCGCGACAATTGGAGGTCAACGATTCAGGCGGCCAAGGCCCGACGTCGGGCTATCGTGCCACATTGATGATGATGAAGTCAAAATCTAGAGACATAATGAACGTAAAATTGTTATGTATCGACAATGTAGCGTTAAACCCAAAAAGAAGTGACTGTCGTCTATCGCTTTACGGAATGCCAGCTCAGTATTTTACGGTTGCAATAAAAAAAAACGGATAAAAATGAACACCCTGTGATTTTTATACAATGTAACTGCAATTCCAATATGTACAGGGTGACACACGGGAAAATACCAGTAAAATACAAATTTTTTTTCGTAGCACAAGTTTCAGGGGTTTACGAAAATTATTCTAGAATCATAGACGAGAAGCTTATACGTCAGGCATTTTTTAAACAAGCCTGTAACTTCTTCAAATCCAACCAACAAAAAAAAAAAGATAAAAATAAAAAAACGTATAGTTCACTTTTTAGAAAATTTTAGCCACCAAAAACTAAACGGTTTTTTTCTAGATTTTAATAAAATACTCTAATCAGTTGAATTTAGATTTCCGAGATGGTTACCATAAATTTTTTAGCAGAAGCAGTATGGAAGACGGAGATCCGCATCATTTTTCAACATCACGATCGTAGCCAGGATTTTTTTAGAAGGTCGTTTCAAAGTCATAAGATTTTGAGGATTGTGTAGTTGTTAGCATTTCGACGGGAACTGAATCCGGAGTGTGATGTAGTTGACGGCCACACCACTTAGAGGGTGGCGGGTATGTAAGTCACATCACTGCTTTTCAAGTCCTTTCCATGGATTTCATATTTGATTTGTGTGTGGCATCAAATTGATTTTAAATACATAGAGGTTAAAAACATGCGAAGATTATTTCGTCGTTAAATTCAAGATTAGAAGAAAGTTTAGGTCAGGAAAATGATTGGCGTGATTTTAAGCCATTTGGTTTTCTATTCCCAAATTGAAATGCTTGAAGTCATTCAAAAGAAGCATAAAAGATTAGATTAGATTAAATGGGGGCATCGGCATATTTGCCATAAGCACTGCGACCGGTGGTCTATTGTGCCATCAGCATCAGCATAAAAGATAGCCTTAGTAGCTGGGTTATGGAAGCTATAAATTTTAACCCAACGACGTAGACGTTAAAACTTTGCGATGCAAAATATTTGCAATGACCAATGAGGACAAATTATCACAAGCATATAGGTTAAATCCAAATCGTACAGTCCCAATAAGGATCGAGATGGCAGGATCTGATTATATGTTATAAAATAATGAAACTCATACGTGGTTTTCACAGACCCGGATATCAGCGGCCTGAAAATTGCGAGTAGCCTGCCTCAGCGTGCAGTAAAAATGTGCGAATTAAGATCAGATGCCCCCCCCCCTTCCCCCTCTATAGCTACGCCAATGGTACGGACCCAGAAAATACACATACACAAGGGAATCTCGACTGATTTTGTTGCTAAAACACTAGGCCATCCAACAATTAAATTTGGCAGTGGAATTTTTTGAATGGGCTTCAGATTTCCACGCCCAATCTATACCAACCCCTATATTATATACCTTCAGGAAGCTGGTTTGTTACCGCAAAGACCTGAAACAGTTCGGTTGGTCGGTGGGTCCATTTCTTACACTATCAATGACACTCTTTTAAAAAATATTCGGCCAAAGCAGGCAAATTGGCCGAAATTAGACTTTTTGCCGGTTTTTTTTTTCGATTTGAGAGCAGTAGAAATTTCGCCGTTTTCATATGTTATTGCAAAGGTGATTCATCGCGCACCTTATGCCATTTGATGCCAGCATCTGGAAGGAATTTCTCTAAATCAGTTTCGATTTCTTTTTTAAATAACGAGCTTCGGTGATTTTTGGGCATTATTATAACTCAGGTCGTAAGGTCGCATTTTTTAATCGTATCTGACGTCGCGCTTTTAGACGTTCGTAATTTCATTGACATGATTCCAAGATCCTCGAAACATAAAGTTGTCGCTGTCGTCTCGGTTTGAGATATTTGCCGACCTCTGTTCCGCAGGTTCAACGATATGGAAGTTGCCTCTATATATGAATTCTACACATACAAACGACCCTGATCGGAAACCCCTTCAAAACAATAAAAAAGGAAATAAAAAAAATCACTTACCAATGATCCATTGGCCACTTGAAATGTCTTCAAATCCTGTTTAATAATTTCAATAGCAATTTGAGCATAATCACGGGATCGTCCCGTTGATGTTTTACTGCCCGATGAATGCATTTTGATCGTCGTTGATAAGAATTACAAGTATAAGTAGTCATATCACATAATTCAATTTATTATGACCCTAATTAGGATTAAACTCTTAAACAATAAACACTATTTTTATTTATACATTTAAATTGTAAGTATTATATGTATTTTTAGATTTCTTAAATTCGCCAGCGAATCAGTGTAGGTGTTTTAAGGGGAGGTGAATGAGTGCGAGAGTGTTATATCTTATTTAGCTTATAGGATCAATATGACATTATAATTTCGAATTTTTTAAATTTTTTTTTATTATTTTTTTCGTAATCGATTGAACAAACGAGACAAACCACCAACCAATACATAAATCACTTTTATTATGAGATTTTCACATTTTTATCGCATTTCAGATATTTTTTTTTATTTTATTTGTTGAGACTACTTTTTTATGTATTCAAAAAAAACTTATTTTTAGTATCACCACTTTTATATTATTTTTTTCTAAATCTAATTCAACACTATCACTTGCATTTTACGTGCATATAGAAATATAAAACTTTTCTAAACATTTTATTAATTTTTTTGTATTATTTAACTATTTTGAATATATGAATCACGCCACTAACTAATCAGGGCGATTTGGGGGCACACAATAAAGGCACATTCGTTATTTGTTATTCACCCTAATAAAAAAAAAATTAAAACCAATCGTTAGTCACTCGTATAGTGCTTGCGACTCAGAAGACAAAAATTTCACAGAATTTCCCGCGTAATGGTTCTATATCGTTGCGCGTTCGCGAGTTTGTAAAGTTGTGTGAGCTCTTAGGGGAAAACGATGGATCGAAATTCGCGAGACATAAGAATTATACATTAAAAAAAAAAATTACAGCGTTTTGTTTCCACCAGAACAACGGACGCCACCGCCGGACGATAACGACAAAATGGATGTGTGTGAAGTGATACTCTTTTTTGACGACACGCTGAATATTGTGACGCACAGCTACGACAAAATCATCGACACTTTAGCCGCGATTATCTGTAAATAGAGAGTAAAAGATAAAATTTAGAGATTAATACGAAATTTACTATGATTTTGTAATGACTATATAACGAACACATAGATCGCGTGAGATTGAGATTGGGTGAAAAGGTGATTCATTTTAAGGTAAATATGTGCAAAGGTGGAACAATGGAGCCATCAAAATGTCTCGGAAGATTAAGCTGACCTCGAATGCAGCCGCAATGGATGGACAGGTTAAGTATCTTGGCAAGATACGTATAAGAAGTGGACAAAAGATGAGTGCAAACAATTTGGGGGACAATGGTAACGAGATGAGAAGGCGTTTTACAGGTCGAAAAGCGGAGCATAGATTTGTCAATAGATTTTATAGGCATACATTGAGGCTAAAGCCATATTTAAGGGAAGTGACTCACTGCATCCATGGCAGTGCGCATTCAATTTCTTTTATAACATACCGCTGAGAGTTTAGGCATAGAAATGTAATTTTTCAAAAGGTAATACATAAAGTGCAGAAATACCTCTGAATGGAATTATACGTTGGGTCTCAGCGTCGAATACTGTATAAGGCATTGTGCCCCTTACGTGATTTCCTTGTCTTCCACATCCTTAGAAACGTGGCCACTTCTTCAAACTATTGTTGATAACAACATTCGAATCAAGCACTTATTTCATACTATAAATAAACCACTTAACTATGTCATAGTCATTTAGCTTATAAACATTTTCAATTGCTATCCCGTCCCGTGTTGTCTCATCTACAAAAAGCCACCAAAATATGAGTGTCTCCGCATAGTATAAATTTTATCAATTGTTTACTTATTGCTCTACAACGTTAATGAAATTGACATATAATCGAAAAAAGAAACCAGCTGAGAAAACCTCTCCCAACCAAAGCAAATGTTGGCGGCGGCGACGATGATAATAATAATTTGCGAAAAATGCTTGGAATGTCCGCTAGTAAATAAACGAACAACGAGGTGATAAGAGAAACATATTTGCATGTGAAATTCTTGAAAAATATTATTTAAATTAGGGGGAAAAAGATGAGAAATTCGTTTTAGATTTTTGCGAATGTTATTTAATTATTTGATGGTGCACACAGAAGTGGGAAAAATTATTTCCGAATTTTTCTATTTTCAGTTCTAAAGAACACAACACGAAAAATTTAAATCAATGGTTCTCAAACTTTTTAGTCCCTGCCCCCTTTGCGAGGTATGAAGAGTCTGACGCCGCCCCTGAAAAATTTGTTTAGTTTTCTGTGTTTTGGACTGCGAATTAAGAGAATACCCTGATTCGTTTGAAACTCTTTATATTTCGTTAGGCATTTTCATAAAAACAATGAACAGGTCAACGGTCAACGGTAGTCACAGCTGAAGAGTTCTACATAAATTTAGGGTAACTTTTTTAGTCACATCTAATTTCGAAAAAAAAACAACATCCCTCGAAAAACCACACTCAGCTTCTTCGAAAACTTTACATTGTTTTTATGTAAAGTTGAAGTGGAAGGTTACTGAAAATTATATGGACCAAACTGCATTCATTTTCTACGCGCGGAGTATTCGAAAATAATATCCCACGAGCCCTAGCAAAGTTACCAACATAAACAAAGAGAATAGACATTAAATCAACGGTTCTTAACCGGTCGTCCGCGGACCACTGGAGGTCCGCGAAGCCTTTGCTGTAGCTCTAACAATTAAAAATGAAGATTCTCGATGCAGCACTTCGAAAACATGTACGACAGTGTGCAGTCTCTTCTATAGCGATTTTTATAGATTATCTCTTTTCAATGTTAAGCAATTTTGGTCTTATACATTACTTAGGTTTCGAGTTCTTCAAACTTTATCAACGAAAATTCGTGCGTTGGAGGCCTCGATTGTGACACACGATAAGAATGAGAGAGAGGGAGGAAGCTTGCATTTTTAATCTTTCATTTTTCAAATGTTAGTAGTCTGATTGTTGTAGTAGTTAGTTCGCTATCACTTTCTGTGCACAGGGTCATGGAATCGTATCTCAGCATGAGCGAATTGAGTTTATGGTGTTTTACCAACTCACGACCATGAGAATATGTGGCATACGTAAACAAGAGTACAGTAGACTCGCGCTAACTTGAACTAATTGAAACCAGCCTCATTCAAGATAACGAATTGTTCAACCTAGCGAATGCCTTATATCCATATAAGTAAAAATAAGATTTTTTAGTTAACTTTATCATTAGCAGTATAATGAATACGAAAATGGTGTAATTAAGGTTTGTCACTTCTTTTGAGAAATGGTGTCTAGCACGACCTTCTTCTCGTAACGACTGAAGAACACCAACATTCCGCGGGCTGACATTTACACGCCCATTGAATAAACCTGCGGAAAATGGTAACGGCTTCAGTTGATGTTATACGCTCGTTTTCACCTGAAATTGGCTCAATTTCGGAGTCACTGCTTGCGATAAATTCAGCATCGGTGATTGGGGTATCCTCATTCCATGTGCGTATGTCTTCAAGTCTATATTCAACCTTAAATGCATTTTTATTGTTACAATTAAAAAACAATTTCTTAGTTTCAGCATCCGCTACCTGCAGAGTTAGATTCTGGAGAATATCGCTCGCTTCCTTGGCTAAGTCGTTTCTCTTTCTCCATTTGCTCTTTTAGCACGCTTAGAGGAATATTTTCTTCATCATCTAAGTGGGCGAAGCTTAAAGCTGCGTAATAATCCAGCCAAATTTGTCCAGACAATTTAATGTGAAAACAACGTAATGTGTAATGTGTAATGGGTTACATAAAGTTGCACAAAACGTCTGCATTTTGATAACACAATAAATAAATTTGCAAGAAATGTTGTTCAAGTTATAGCGCATTTTGATTTAGTTCAAGTTATAGTGCAGTCAACGGAAAGAAGTTAAACGTATAGTTCAAGTTGGCGGAGATTCAAGTTAGCGCGAGTGCACTGTATTTTAATCTGGCCTGAAATTTATGAGCCGCCTTTGGTCGAAATAAATCGTGACTGACTCGTGACAAAGTTTCTTCTAATTTTACTAAATTTAAACAAAAATTTTGATGATGGGAGAGAACATTTCACTCATTGGATCATATTGTTTGATTTTACCCTGCTTCGAAAATGTGCTTCCTTACATTTTATGATTCTCCGTAGATTTTTCAATTATAGTGCGGAGATTAAATAGCGCAAAAGGTTAGGAAATACTGCATTAGACAAATATTCTAGTCGTATTGATGTAGGCATTCCATATTTTTTTCTGGTATCAAAAACTAAACGAAGCACTGAACCCAGTAGCGTAGATAAAGGGAGTTGTATCAAGGAGATTAATCTTCCTCATGTTTTCAACGATTTTTTTTGTATTAGTATAAATTACATAAATGTAATACTTTCCAAATAAATAAATTTTTATTTAATTTCGTAAATATAAATTAAAATAGTCTGGCTGGTCTAGCGGTTAGTGCATGCACCTTCGGTGCACAGAGTCATGAGTTCGAATCTCACCGTGGATCATGGTGTTTTTCGAACTCACGAGCTTGTGACGGACTATGATCTCACTCAGATGTTAAACGAGTACCAATTTATGGGGATAAATAACACTGCTGAGCGTGATGCTGATCTCATTACCTCAACAAAAAGCAGATAAGATCTTGGAAATAGGATGTCACTAACACATCCTGCGGCCTTAGTCCAATGCTGGATTGTCGCGCCTGTTATTTATTTAAATATAAATTAAAAATTTGCTCTCGATATTCCAGAGGATTTTAAATTTTCGCAATCATCAACAGTTAGGGAGAATGGCCTTTGCGCCTATACCTAGCTAGTTTGTGGATTGATGACCACACGGCCCGAATCAAATTGCTGCTTAGTAAACGGATGTGAACGGTAGCGCTACGAGTCTGCTTTAAGCCGACGAGTAGTAAACAGGTTTAACGATCCTGCGGAGGCATGTCGAATTCGTTAGGTCTTCCGAAAGGGGGCCAAAGGAGGATCACACCTGCTATAGAGAAATCTTTAGCGAATAGTGTACCTCGGGGATGGGCGAGCCCAAGGGACCATGGTCCCTACCCATCTAGGCGTTGGACTCGAGGGGTTTGTGGTGATAGACAAGCCGACCAGCTAGAGTCGCATCCCAAGGTGGGAATCCAAAGGGAGGCATCCCGGCGGAGAACACCATTCCGGCTTTAAGCCGGATAAATTCTCGTCGTACCGCAAGGGAGGGAGGTTATGGCCGCCTGGCTCAGGTACTCCTAATGGCGAATGCGAGGTAGACACAGGATGGATGTCTCAGTAAAACAGATGCACCGAACTCAAAACCTGACCTGGGCCAATTGTCACTGTCAGGGTTTTTGTTAGGTGCCGAATTTGCCGTCTATGCCTTGTGGCAAATATCAACTTGGCACAAAATTAGCTTTCTCATTGACCCAGTAGAACAGGGGTACAAAACTCAAATCCTGGCCTGGGCCAATAGTCACTGTCTTCACGATTGAGCGGGCCGCAGGAATTATGAAAACGCCTTTAGGCTTTTTTTGAAAATTCAATCGACCTCACCGCTGGCCGCGTGTTTGACATGCCTGCAGTAGAAGCTTCTACTTTTAGTATGAGTTTTAACATTTTTAATTTAAAAGACAATGCTTATAGTGTTTTCAATTGATTACATGTTTCACTGTCCAAGATTTTACTCAATAAATTTTAGATATAATATTTTTCCGTTATTCGAACCATTTCTTGAAACCTAACAATTTGTTAATCTTGCTAAGCTATATACGAATGCGAAAAAAAATCCTTATTCAGGAGGGCACCTCAATTTAATGCAATTTTCCTCAGCTGAGCAAACACTGATCCCCTGTCCCGTCGAAAAGCTATCTACGCCACTGACTGAACCTTTTGAGTAGCTGCGCGGTGTTCTTCGAAAATGCGCTGATGTGTAGCTCTTTTATCCTTTCTTTTCGGTTACCGTTGTTTATAGTTATCAATCTTAGTGAGAGACAAAGGTTTCAAACTACAACTTTAGTTTTATTTTCCATATACGTATTTCGGGGCGACTTGCTCCCTTCTGCAGTGGAATTTGTTCTGAACAAATGGAAAATAAAACTAAAGTTGTAGTATGAAACCTTTATCTCTCACTAAGATTGTAGCTCTTTTGTTTTGCTTTTTTTTTAATTCAAAGTCATTCGCCAAAAGTGGTCAATGTTCTATTTTCGTTCTAAATGTATGATGTAGCATCAAAATTTTATCTGTACCCGCGCGCCCCTCCACTTGGGAATCACTGATTTAAATTGTTAAACCCCATTCATACGAGGCAATCCGATTTGAGATTTTGCCGAACATTTTTGTCAATAGTGACAATATGCGTTTGCGTTTTTTATAGAGGCATCAACTATTTTTGCGGAAACAACGAATGCGACCTCCTGAGTACATTCAAAGGGTGTTCCAATAGGACGTGTGTTACTTTGATTTTGAATAAAGCGCAAACGCAAAGTACAATCCTCAAGGTTCAATATGTATACCATCATCTCATCGTCCCTCATTAATTATACATTTATTGGTATAATCATATCAGATCAAAAAACGCAAAATTTGCTGTCATCTAAACAACCCAACTCTAAACTCTATCTTGAAAGTCAACATCATACCGATTGTATGCACTGAGAACCATTTTTATACTTAATATTTATCATTTGTCTAAGTCATCCCACAAACAATTATGCGATACCAACTAAAAGTATATTTTCTGCATATGCTAAACACACCTCACCAACATCGCCATAATTTTAATACATTTACACAGAGATCGCGCTGCACGTTCACACGAACCCAGTCGAATCGCTCTTTATATTTTATATGAATAAGTCACGCATATTCAATGGTGTTTGTCACATTCCGCAAATGCCATTCGCATTCTTATCGAAATCATTGGCTCTCCGCGCGGTACACATATGTACGCATGGTTGCCACCATCAGGGTCCTTCAAAAAGCGGTATGGCAAGAAATAATAAAAAAAAATCAAGAAAACCAACACTACAGCCACATGGAAATTTGCCAATTGCACTATAGGTACATATGTGCGATGTATGCGTGTTGAGCTTGAGCATATAAATATGAGCAGTGCCAATATCCACAGCATATTATCTATTAAACATGCACGTATACAGGGTGTCCGGAAACTACCGCATAAACGCACCGGATTGTGATTCCTCATGTGATTTCCAGCAAAAAAGATGCACGGAACATACCCCCTTAGCTTAACCCTTTAGCTGCCACAGGCATTTGAAGATTTTTGAAAAAATCATTTTCCTGTACGACTAAAACTTCAATATCTCAAAAGCTAGACTAGCTAGAATAGCAAAATCAGATGATTATTACAGCCAACAAACTTACCTAAAAAATAAAACTATCCACACTAAAATCGAATAAGAAGTTAATTTTTTACGGAACTTTTTTCAAACTTTTGTGATGTGACCCAAAAACAATATGTTTTTCCATCTCAATTTTCTCCAACTTTTCTCCAACTTCTACCAAGGTGAGGTGCTCGTACGATTCTTTTAAATTGGCGCATAGTCTAACGATCATTTCTTTCTTACATCATTTTATTGTAGCTTCGTTATTTCTAACAGTTTTAATGCCTTAAGTGCAGAAAAGTAGGGTAAATTTTAGATAACATTTTTTAGGTAAATTTGTTGGCTGTAATAATCATCTTATTTTGCTATTCTAGCTAGTCTAATTTTGAAATATTGAAGTTTTAGTCGTACAAGAAAATGATTTTTTCAAAAATCTTCAAATGCCTGTGGCAGTTAAAGGGTTAAGCTAAGGGGGTATGTTCCGTACATCTTTTTTGCTGGAAGTTACATGAGGAATTACAATCCGGTGCGTTTATGAGGCAGTTTCCGGACACCCTGTATAAATATGTAGTTGGGCTGTGAATAAATATTAGGTTTAATGAAATTTACTCAGTCAAAAGTTATTGTGCGACATACATTAATGTTTTTTGCGTTAATTTCGTCTGTGGGTTATGTACCCGTATCATGTACATATAAGTTATATGCACTATGCGTGAATCGCGGTATTCATCAAATCAAATTTGGCTTACATATGAGCCGGGAATTATAAAAATCAAAATCAGCGGTTGCCGATCTATTACTATCGTACTAAAAATTAATTTGTTAAATTAACAAATCTTAGGGCCCTTAAAATTTCATTTTTAGTGATAAGAGCTCTACTCTAGCAGCCGTAGAGACAAAACGCAATCTGCGTCCGCGTTCAATGTAATTATAAAGTAAAGTATAGCACGCGTTCGCAGCGATCTGCGTCATACATTCATTTGTGACGCGATCTTTGCATTATTTTACAACCGATCGCAGAAGGCACTGCGTTCTGTCAAATCGCGTCTTCATTCCGCATTTAATCTTAACCAAACTTCGCCCAGGTCGTAAAACCTAAAACATCCAGGAAATGATAAAATTGGAACACATTGAGCTATACTTTCATTCCAATCTTAATCGAATTTTACATTGTAGTTATTTCCTAGCAAAGCCTCAAAAGATACGCAGGAAACGTGCGGTGGAAACGGAATACTACCTCATAGAACTGTCATAGAGTGAGACTTCTAGTCTAGATCGCGTTGTGTCTGCAGCGGTCTTAAATCTCCTTCGAATATCTACTAGTAAGGTCAAGCAAGCAACACATACACAAGAATGAATGGAATCAGAACTCAGCGTGATATGGCTGTCATAGAAAAAAATCAGGTTCTTCTGAGAGAGCATAGTTTCCTGGACCATAATATATCACTTCATATTTTTCTAAATCCTTTGATGATTATCTTCATTTTGGATTGTCTGTCCGAAACTTAGTCACCAGCTTCAAATCGTCAAGAGTCTTGGGCATTTTTAAATATTTTATTCTGTTAACATTTGCAGCATTTTATTACATGTTTGTCTAAGGCAGTGGTTCCCAACTCACAAACGCCTATGGACCAGTCATCCTAACAATATGTCGTTACGAACCACCCATTTTTTAAGCAGGGTAAATTCTCTTATATTTGTTAAAAAGGTGATGCATTCTAGAATTCTATATGTACTCGTAAAGTAATACATAACAGAATACATCATCAAGCTGTCTTAGCCTGATAATTTAGTACCGACGCAACGTTGGAATATTTTCTATGACATTTATTAAAATGCGAAATTAATAATGAAACGGAAATTACGGGGTTTTTTCAGCACGCTCATTAAATTGTTAAATTGTAAATTAAATATTTCGATAAGGCAGTTTTTTAGAAAGCTGTAAGCGACGTTAATTTAAGGTAGAGTCCTTTGCAACTGCCTTCTAAAACATGGCTCATACAAATAGGGTAAAAATTAGAGCCCGTCGATTTATTTTTAGAAAAGAGTACCTACATCTAAAAAGTACCATATTTAGAAAATCGTCAAGAAGAGCACGCGGCACAATTCTAATTAGGATCCGCAGCACCGAAACCCTTGAATACGTTGGTGTATCGGGCTTCCCGGGGCAAAGCGAATAAGTTTCACGTGTCTGCCCTTCATGTTTATAAGTGTAAGTGTCATCAAACTGAAATGTTTAGCAGTTACTCCGCGGAACAAGTAGCTCAGCCCAAGACCGTATTTCCCATTAGGGGCAACTTGGGCTAATGCCCGGTTATAATTGATCACTGGGAAAAAGGATATTATGTATGTAAATGAAGAAACAAAGTATGCCAAAGAGCCATCTGTCAGAAAATTTCAAAACAAAATTATTTTCTTATTCGAAATAATTAAAGTCGATTTGCAATTTGTTTAATTCTTCAATTTATCGATTGATGCTTGATTCCTAAATTGTTCAATAAGGCTAGCTAAAATATGTTGAAATTAGCTTAAGGTTTGTGTTTGTAGAGGCGACTCAAGGGATCATCGCTCAGCGATCGAAGTTAAACCACCGGTTTTCAACACTATATGGGAATATTTTCTATACAGACATGTTCCTTTGGTCCATAGTCGATAATAGGAAAGTAGAAAAAAAACAAAAAATATTTAAATACGGCGCGAAATTGGATGCAAAACTACGATCGCTGAGCGATCATCACATGAATTGCCTCTACGAACACGTACCTTAACACTTCTAAAATCAATCGCCGAACTTTTAATTATTTCCTCCGAACACAAAGTGTTTGAATAAGACTGCCTTAGGTTTCAACCTACTCAGCCTGCCAATTACCCACTAGCTTTGGTTGGAACTTGTCGTGGAAACTTATTATATGAAGAAAATCGCGAATGTTAAAGGAACATTTACATAAACATATGTTTAGTGCTAGTTTTATTTAAACATACTTCAAAACGAAAAATTAAAATTTCTTGATAATACAAACAACAGGTCTAGAAGGCTTACAGACGGGTTGATATTGAGATGCGATGATGTTGCTGATTTGGCATTATACATAGAGTGTGTATATTTATTACTCAGTTAGTTTCACTATCATAACATGGCGCCAATGTTTTCTCTAATCGAAACCACGAATTTTCAAAAAAAAATTATTGTATAATTTGATCACTGCCCAGGGGCACAATTGCCAGTCGATCTCCTCTAAGTTTGTGGATGAACAGGCTTACTCGACCTGCGAGTAAAACTGTTAGCAAGGACAGCAAGGAGCGCTGAGCGGTAAAGCGGTTTGGTCTCGCCTATATCCTTGAATGAAGCAACTGAGTTTTAATTTATGAAGAATTCAGCTGAAGAGTTCATTGGTTCTTGGATACAGTTAGTAGCAATTAGTTTTTTTTGGGAATATGTTCGTTCACAGGGATCACCAAATGTTGGACTAAATCGAATGAAAAAGCCCTCCGGTGTCCCACTATAGCTTTTGAAGATTGGCTGCTTCCGCTTCGGCCAAGATGTGTTGATGTAATCAAGAAATTTTTATTTGTTGCAGCCTAACGTGTACGGAGTTTAGGGCTCACTAAATACCCAAAGTATCGTACACATGATTAATTTGTTTCCGAAAACCACTTCAAACTATTTTCCTACGAACACTTATTTTCCCCATTAGGATTTAACATTAAGCGTGTTTTTTTGTAAAAAGGTGCAGGTTAGGGTATATAAGCACAAAAAAACGATTTGGTTTAAAAGCTGTTTAGATCTATTGCACCAACCATGAACTTTGTAAAAAGCTGAAGGTTCAAAGTTGTGATAAATAAATAACCAGTAAATTAACATGTCTTACAAAAACAACAATGAACATTTAACCACTGGTTTTGGTATTAGCTCATGCTTTATCGTGTTAGAGCGCCTCTGGTTGTCACATCTGTAACAATTCTTCCGGGTTAACTTTGGTCAGAGTACGTACCCTCGATACATTACTGGGTTTATCTGGGTTATGTTGTTATTGTTACTCCATGTAGTTACCCTAAACTAACCTACACCCGAGCACAAAAAAACACGCCTATTATTACACAAAAAAGCGCTACTCCACATTACTTGTCTACCAAATGCAAAAAATAGCTTCAAGTTCTTTAAGGTCTGAACATAATGGATTTAATGTCGTTGAAGGCTCATTTTTAACATGTAATTTTAATTCCATATTGACAAGAAAATACACCTTTTTTATAAGTACTGTTCTGAGTCTACCGCGGACCACCTATAATTTGTTTGCGGACCACCTGTTGGGAAACAGTTGTCTAAGACATAGTTCGTAATACATAAATCGTAATATCCAATCAAACATAAAATGTTTAAAAACTAGAGCCGCGAACGTTTTCTACTTTATATTTGTAAATTAATTTAAAACTTTTAGAAGTTAAAATTCCAGGGTGACTTTTTTTATATTCACCCACTCCAAACATAAAATCCAGATCAACCTAACTTCTTAAAATATCCACCTTGGCAAAAAAACAATTACCAATTTGCGAGTAGCCAACATCGCGTGGTTTTAAGGTCCAAATTCATACAAATAGTGAAGATTTCCACACAAAAATGTTTTAAGGTACAAATGCACCTTTGGCGCGTTAAGCGTTGTAAAAATCTGCCGCTGGACGAGAGTTGAGTAAATAGCGATTTTTTGCCTTTTAATCTAACCTTTCAAAATTACTGAGCCTTGTCTGAACGAGTACGGGATGCATGATAAAGAAAAAAAAAGCAATTCATAAAAATGTTTATGAAGCTGACAAGCAATACATTTAGTGGATAATTAAGGCCAATCCTGTATTCTTTCCAAAATTTTGATTGAACTTAATTTCGGGGTAGGATTCAGGATAATCATCAAAACGTATGATTCTACCTTCAGTTCTAACTAAATATTAATTTTACTAAAACCATTGAAATTTAATGTGGGGATCCTCTATGAAAATAATAGGGGTAATCTAAGAAAGTGTCAACTAATCACCTAGAAGAGCGAAAAAACGTAAACCGTTAATAAATTTGACAGTCCCAATATATAGCTTTTTCAAGACAAATCCCCTATATCTCAACACAAATTCACGATCTACAAAATGAAATTATCGGTATTGCAAGTGAAAATAACACTTTCACAAATAAAAATAACCGCCCAGCTAATGAAATTAACAATCTCACAAATTAAACTGCCTCACTATATGCATATTACAAATCGAGTTTCTCATAATTTCCATGGATTATGGAATGGTCAATTCACACATTACAATCATTCGTCTGGATTTGTCATACAGATTGTCAACAACACGATGGATACTCACTCAAATTTGAGAGAAAAGTCCTCGGAAACTGAGAGATCTTAATACTGTGATCTACATGAGGTATTGGTGCGGACCGCGGGGGAACATTCCACAGCTGCTTTTTTTACCGTAGAAATGTTATATTCCAAATAATTTGTCTTCTAAATTCATATACACATTTTCAAATATGTATATATATTCTGGGCTTCACAAACCATAGTTTTATGGTGAAATTGGTTTGTCAGTGCGATTCGACTAGATTTTTGACGACAATTTTTGCGACGAAGGTTTATGTAAAATCCTCCATTTTCTGGAGGACAAGGGACAAAATTAAATTTTCTGAACGTATATACAGGCTTGCGTAGAGCAGCTATGAAAGAGAAGCAATCAATTAAAAACTATACCCAGCCGTGTTTTTCCTTATAAAATATTAAAGGTGTACTACATCTAACCCATCAACCCCTACCTCGCCTATAAAAAACTAAATTAAATATTTTATGTAAAAATATGAAATATGAACCTATGTGTGTATATATAATTTTAAAAATTTTTAAATTTTCGTAATCGTAATTTTTTGTTGTTTGAGAAATCTATTTTGTGGCTTTTGCGCCCCTCAATCTCGTATCGATGCAGAATATTCTGGAGCTGTTTTTTAATGTTTTCCCTATAGAAAAGAATGCGTTATTCGAATTTTATTTTTCTTTTAAATTCGAATATGCTAAAATATTTTATTATGTTATCACGATTTCTATTGTTTAATCGTCAAGACATGTGAGACACCTCTGACTCACAGTTTTTATGCTATGCTTTGGGCCGCAAAGAAATTCGCGATTTGATTATATGAATATGAATATTGTAGTCCATTTTACGTAGACATATTAACAATAGATACATTATAAATGTATTTTGTGTTCGCATGAGTATAGTCTCTCTCTATCCACCTGATATTTGTATGTGAACTTATGCAAATTTACTTGTTGCTTTTATCTCTTAAATTCATAAATGTATGTATGTACGTACATCGGCTTTATGGCTTATATACTACATATTTACGAAATAAAATATCAAGTACACGCTTTTAGCATACATATTTAAAAATATCTACACATACGATTCAGTTGGCAATGTGATTGCATATTTTTATGACGACAATTTGATGTTTATCGCGGATTTAATATTTGCACATTTATCTACCTATACTCTCTCGTACGAGAATATTATATGTTGAGTTCATATTAAAAGATTTTGGGATGCTGAATAAAAGCTAAAGTTATGTAATAATAAGCAGGTAGGTACATTAGATACATAGTCAGTGTGGTGCTTTAGTTTATTTATATTTATCTTACGAGTATTATACATTTGCGATGAGGCAAATAATAACCGGATCACCTTGAACCATTTTTCATGACTTCAAGAGGCTGCGAGATTTGATCGAATCGAACATAATTCCAAAGAATGAGTGAAGTGCATCCTTAAGAGAATTATTATTAGTTGAGGATAATGAGTGCATGCGTATTTTTTAGGGCATGATAGGGAATCTAGTTGGATAAATACTACATGGTCAGATTCCAATCGGTTAAAATCGATTGGAAAAAAATCCATCCGATCAAAGTCAGCTTGGAAGGGAGAACGCAAGGCTCCAGTTATAACAATGGAAGCCATTCTTTGTACTTTCGCCAGCAGGTTATAATAAGTAGTTTTACTGAGTGCCGACCACCATACGCAAACGCCGTACAGTAGAATCGGTCGTACGATAGTAGTGTAGATCCAATACAGTGCCTTTGGTTGCAGGCCCCAGTTCTTTCCTACTGCTTTCCTGCACGAATAGAGTGCTATAGTTGCTTTATTCACCCTCTCTTGAATGTTGGGTTTCTAGCTAAGCCTTCTATCGAGCAACAGTCCAAGGAATTTAGCCTTTTCAGCAAAAGTGAGTTGCCTATCCCGTAGCATGGGAGGGCTAACAGAAGGAATGGTGCGTCTTCTAGTGAAGAGCATCAACTCAGTTTTAGCTGGATTAAGTCCAACCTCGCTGAGGTTTACCCAGTTTTCCAAAATAGACAAGGCGTTCTCCAATAGTCCGCTAAGTACTTCCGGAAACTTACCTGTCACAGCGATTACAACATCATCAGCATATGCCGTGACCTTGCAACCAATATCCTCGAGATTTACAAGCAATTGATTAATAGCTATATTCCAGAGTAGGGGAGATAAAATACCTCCTTGTGGTATTGCACACATACCTACTTGCAGTGGCGTGCACAGCCATTTTGTGAAGGGTATGCAAAATTAAAACCGAAGAAAAGATAATAAATACGAGTATAAACGCTTTTTGATATGTCGAAATAAAAAGGAAGGTTAGTGTTTCCTAAGTAATTGAGTAATCTCAGGATAGCTAAAAATGAGGAAAAACCGCCTAATTTATTTTAGAAAGCACTAAAATAAAAAATTTTTTAATAAAAAAAAAACTTTGTAACGTTAACAAAACAGTGCTTGAAAATTATTTAAATCAATCAAACAAATACAAACATTCGCATTGTAAGATTTATTGATTTTCTCAAATGTGTACACTGTAGGCATACAAACCTTCTTTTGTAATATGTACATAACACAGTGTGACTAACAAAATGCATACATAGCTATGCAACCAACCCCGTACAAAAATGTGCATTATAATTTGATTCTGATTAGTAAAATACATTCTCTTTCAAAAAATAATAAATTCCTGTTTCAACATTGTTTAAATATTAAAAAACAAACAAAGGAAACATTTTGTCAAAACTGAACGACACATTTTGAGACCTACTGTTTATTTCCGCTTTGGTTCCCTTTGCTCAAATCTTATCACGACATTTTTCGCCGCTTGTGCTATAGTCATCGTTCGTCCGTCAACTTTGTTCGCCAACGCCAAGGCAGGCGTGCTTCTCTTCACCATATAAACCTGCAACATTGCTGCAGTTGAAATTTTTCACTTCGTATGAAGATTACAAGCACGGCGAAATGGTGTTTATCGAGCATACTCTAGTGTCGGCGAAAAAACGAGGTCAGTGGAACCTACACTATTTATATAAAGATGGCGCTGGTACATTTATTGAGGAAAGAATTAACAGTGAAATCAGTAATTACACTGTGTGACAAATTAAAAAAAAAAATAACCGTCATCTCCAATTTTTTTTTCTTTTTAATTCTTATCTAATCCTTACTAAAACCTCATATTTACTTTTTCCCTTGACCCCCCAGTTTCAGAGATATGGACAGATATTGATATTCCCAGAAAATAATACAAAATAAAGTTCCAGTAACAAATCGGTTATTATTTATTAATTTTTTTTTGGTAAAACGGAAATAAAACAATATAATAAACATATTTAAATACTTAAAATTAAAAACTTAATTGTTAAACACATATATTTTAAGGGAAAAATAAAAAAAATCAATTTTTTCTCTTATGTTTAGAATTGTCTTCTCGCTGTAAGCGCCAAAAATAATCTCGTAACATAGCTGCATCCCAATGACCTTGAAAACGTTCCTCAAACCTTTTTATGTCCTGATGAAACCGCTCACCTTGTTCATCACTTACGGCTCCAAGGTTCTCAGGAAAGAAAGAGAAATAGGAGTGAAGAAAATGAATTTTCAAAGACATTCTGCACCCCATCTCTTTATATGCGTCTAAACATATTTGTTACTAAAAGTTCTGCGTTTTCGGCTTTGTGATTTCCTAAGAATCCTTTTATACCAGCTTTTAATGAAGTCCATGTACCAAATCATTCAATTCCTCTTGGCGAATTAGGTGTGGTTTTCGTTGATCGCTTGATGAAGGAGCGGGGAAAAACTGTGTATCCTGAGGGTCGTTACTTTTATCACTGTGAGGAGGGCGAATAGTGCTGTTTACACTATGAGGCACAGGTTTCGTGACAGAACTCACTATAGGGTACTCCACTTTATACTTATGCTTTTTCGTAGCAGCCCGCAAATCGAACACACAAAAATAGCAATCGTCGTGATGATTGCTAGGCTCGCTCCAAAGTGCTGGAACCACGAAAGGCATTTCTCGTTTTCCAGTTTTTTGAGAGTGCAGTGACATACAACACGATATGCAAAAAAAAATCGGATATCCAAGGCTTATCCTGACACACAACGCGGCCAAAATAAGCATCCCTTAATTTTTGTGTTACTTTTCTCTCTAGCGATTTAAAAATATATTTGCCGCACACGTAGCAAAATTTATTTGGGAAATTTTTGCACAGGTTGCGAATACTTCTTTCAGAATCCATATTGTAAACCAATTAAAGTAAAACTATTACAACACGTGCTATTTATACCATAACAATATCTTTTTTAAGTTTTTTTTTTATTTTTGTACCTGACGGTTTTCGCGCTTTACTCCTTAAAGGGGTATTATAAGGATAATAAAAAAAGAATATGACAGGTAAAAACAAAAGGGATAATATAAGGATAATAAAAAACGAGTATATCAGGTAAAAATATAATAAATATAAAAGTTACGTAAGGATATGTAGCCGCGAAAAGATAAAAAAATATGGTTTTTCACGGTTTTAAGTCACAATAAAAGGGGAAAAAAATAAAATAACCGAGCAAATTATATTTATTTTCGGTGATTTTTATTGCCAAGAGTCCTCTTAAGGATACTGATAAGAAATTTATTTATTTTATTGCAATTTGCAGAAATTGCGTAGCAGATACTATATGAGGACCATTAAAAAAGATTTCGGCGTGTAACTCGAAAACCTGAGGGTCAGGAAAAAAATTAATTGCACTTTTGTCATATGGGAACCAATAGCTAACCAAAATAGCATTCAGTTTTTTTGACGGTTTTTTGGTGTCACGCAGTGTTATTTGCATGAACTTGTATGAAGAAAATGTTTTTAAATGAAAGGGTAGGCACTGCTTATTTGCATATATGGAGTGCACGCCACTGCCTACTTGCAGATGACGAGCCCAGCGAGGTATGAATTCGTCTAGATCAGTGTTTCCCAACAGGTGGTCCGGGGACCGGGGGTGGTCCGTGAGAGACCCGTAGGTGGTCCGCGGGAAGAATCTGAAAACTTCTTGCAAAAAAGCTATATTTTCTTGTAACTAACTAAAGTCACATGCCAAACACGCGCTCTCATCATAATATGTAACAGATTATCCAGTATTACTTTGCTGCAAGGTCCGTGATTGTGGGAAGGGGGTTCGGTGGGTTGCTTATGTTCGTTGCTTATAGCGCAACTCCGAAATTATTCAAACTTATCAAAATTCGATCCTAATTGGAAAAATTCAAAAGGTTTTTCGCGCTAAAAAGTGTCACAAATTCGAGTCAAAAGACCGAGCTATACCGTTTACTTGATAACTTTTAATCGAAGTTACCTTCAGACCAGAAGACGCCTATTCCTGTGGGAGAAGAATCTCAGCTGGTGGGACAAATGTTGACGCGAACAAAACAATTTTTTCCCCTTCTCCCAACCTGGCAAACATGCAAATCTTAAACCATGCTTCCTGATGGTGTCAGTATAAAAATCGAAGCCCAATGACAATCGGTTGCGTCGGGAGTTTGTGGACTGCGCCTTCGAAGAGATGGAAAGCCGAACCTAATTTTCAATAAATAATCTTTCTCAGACTAAAGCACCAAGATAACGTATGCAAAGGATCTTTGTATGATCGGTGGAAATAAGAAACAAAATTTGTAATGGGAGGCAGAGCGTGAGCTCCTGAATACCATACCTCGACAAAAACAATTCGACACCTTAATTCGTTTCATTATTATTGAATGGTGGTCCGTCGACATCCATTTTCAGGCTAACTGGTCCGCAGACGTTTCTGAGTTGGGAACCACTGGTCTAGATGTTAATTGCGTATACCTCTTTTTTGAAAGAGTTAAGATGTTTTTTATATGACGTCCAGTCTGACTCCATTCTCGAAGCTTTCGCCTTATTGAAGCTTCTCCTGCGCACGACTCTTAGCTCGGAGATCTTGCTACTCCACCATGATGGTTTTCGCATTCCAGAAAAAGAAGTGACAGGACACGATTCAGAAACCGCTGCCTTCATAGCTGCCGTAAAAGTGTTAACCATCTCATCCAGCTGTTGTTCATTGTCTGGCAGATTAGGTAATAATGGCAACGCTTCAGCGAGAGCCGTTTGGAATCTAGACCAGTCGGTCCTTCTGCGATTGACTGTGTGCGGAGTCACTTCGGGCCTCTCTAATAGGCTGAATTGTAAATACCGATGAACCGAGAAAGAGTGTTCTGACGAAACTCTCCACTCTTTGATTAAATGAATTACATCCTCCGATGCTAGAGTGATGTCCAAAACCTCTTGTCGGTTTTTTGTAACAAAAGTAGGCTCACAGCCCACATTGCAAAGTAAAAGATCGGTACCCAGAAGGTACTCGAGAAGCCATTCACCTCGCTCATTAGTATCTGAGCTGCCCCAGACTATATGATGTGCGTTAGAGTCGCACCCGGAGTTATAGACCGCAAACTGATAAAAGAGCCGATTTTAGATGGTTTTTTTCAAGATAGCGGGAAAGTGGGGGGAAAGTGACGCAAACTTGGATTTTAACTTACCCCACCTGTCTTTGAGAAGTCCCCAATTTTTGCAGGGTAAAATCTCCCCGTTGATTGGAGTAATATAACTAAAGGCTTATCAACCTTTCATCAATCATTCAATTCCCACTCACATCGATCTCTCTCAATACAAAAGAATCAACAAAGAACAACATTTACGGCGCTACCTTAATATTGATGATGATGATGACGACACTCATATTATATTTGAAAAAAAAATCTAATTGTGCGATAAAGTTTGTTTGCCTTTTGGCTTCATTTGAATTCACAAAAATTCCCCAAATAATTTATCATCACCCCATTTGACGCGACCAAATGGGATATCAACGAACCGCGACGAACAAAAAAAAATCGCGCGTTCGAAAAAAACCACAAACTCAAAACGAAAACAACTTACAAATTTGTTGACACAAATGTTTACGTCAATTATAATTCATGTCGGATAAAAGAATGTTGAATATCGCATCGCAGAGATAGGCAATCTTCGTTTTTTTCTTCTACTATTTGGCATTTGCCAAAGTATATACAAACGCGGATCTTGTCGAAAGGAGAAGACAAAAAGAAACGATAAAAGAAAAGATAACAATAAGCCAATCTGGAAGATGAAATTGCTATAATTATATGTATTCCATAGAATTCTTGAGGGACGACAAAAACAAACAGCAAACTCTTATTTAAAAGGAATTCAATAAAGAATGAAATTTAGAGTAGATTAAAAGATTTTGATGGAACAGACAACATCCATGATGGATCAAGCGCACAGTCAAACGACCCTTTTTTATTTTCAATCATAATACACGACTCGGATCACAAGTCTCAAAAATACCCTGGAATTTGGAATGTATCATTAAAAATCTGAGATGATCATTTCATCGGGACTTTTTCTCGCCTCGTATGTATTTTTGTTGTGTTTCCATGAATATCTATCGATTTTGGTGTATATCAGGCACAAACTCCCACTAGTATATGGACGTTCTGGTTTATTCGGGGGATCGGAGATGTGTTCGATGTGTCGTTTCGTTTCTTCTCAATATCTATTGCGGACGAGCGTCTGTAGAGACTTGTTGCCATCTAGCATAGTCGAAATTTCTCAGATAAAATATTCATACATTATGATGAGATAAATAAAAAGAATTCGTGGAATTTTTCACTTTACTCTGAAATTGATCCTTTTGTTTGTTTATTTTTCCTCAATTCGATGTTTTCGCGTTGTCGTTTTCTGTATTTTTCCTATATAGACTGTATTCTTGGTAAGACATTTTTTTTTGTGTTTTGGTTGAAAGAAATGAGTCTTGCATATTTTTTTTTTGGGAAAATGCATTCTTTGAATATGACGGATGATGAGTGGATTTGATCGATTTAGATTTTATTTAAATTTTGTTTTCATATCTACTTAAATATGAAGTATGAAACCTCATTAATATAAACAAGTGCTGGAGTTTTTCATATGATTTTTAGGGATGGTCCTCTGACTACGTAGGATTAAAAGTCATGCCTGATAGGAAGTTGAGGGTATAATTTTTCAGTTTTTTGCGGAATACAACGATTGAATCCATAAACTGCAGTTCAATTTTGATTACTAAAAAATATTTAGTCGCTTCAACAACTTGGACTGAAATATCTTTACGAAATGCCATACAGAAATATCTTTTATCGATGCCTTCTTCATTTTACATTAATCACGAACATTAGGGTCTCAAATTACAAGGGCAAATAAATTTAACAGCTACAGTTCACACTTAATTTTCAGACACAGCTTCAAATGCAATGAACGATTTAAATTTTTAGTCGATATGCCTAAGTCATGTTTTAACTGTAAGGCTTCATTCAAACGCGAAAACGCGAAAACGGCTCGCAAGCTCCAGCCATACAAATACATTCGCTTATATGGGAAACTCATGACGAGCAAGAGCTGTGCCGCTGTCAAAACACGACTAGCGAGACGTGTTTTCACATATCGTGCACCACAGACAACATTGGAACAAGGAGATAAATGCAACGGCTTACTTCATACAAACGCTTGTTCATATGTGGGGTCCAATTTCGTAGCGTATGTATATCAACTGTCAATTGGTCTCGCCTGGAAAACCCACGAAGATAGCACGAAGTTCCTCGTCGGTAACATGCCATTGCATGTGCGCATGCGTGCGATTTGTTTATTGGTACAGACTCATAGGCGTATCATAAAAAGAGCAATCGTGGGGTTTATTTTAAAATGTATGAATTAAAGTAGCTTTCTCTCATCTTTTTTGTTGGTACTTTTTTATTCAATTTGATAAAAAAGTATGTATATTGATCGTCCAGGTGTTAATAGTTTGCAAATTGTGCATTCAATCCCGAAAAAACTTTGCTTATTACCGAAATTCCAATTATTTTACGATGCAACAATACAGCCAATGAGTAGGAAGTTCCTAAGAGGTACGTACTGGATACGTTTCTCTTTTAAATAAAATAAAACGGAAAATCGATGCCCCCTGAAATATTATCCCCACCGGCGCTAATGTTTTTTTTCATATATGTAGCGTTGTGTATAATTGTAGACATATTTTAACAGCTGTGCCCGTTCCATTTATCTTATTGTTCCAATAAAACAACCCGCGAGCCGTGTTTTGACAACGGCACGACTCTCGCTCGTCGCGAGCTTCCCATATAACCCAATGCATTTGTATTTCTCGAGCTTGCGAGCCGTTTTCGCGTCGTTTAAATGAGCCCTAAGGCTTCATGCACACGACGCGAAAACGGCTCGCAAGCTCGACACATCGAAATGCATTGGCTCTTATGGGAAGCTCACGAAAGCGAGAGCCGTGCCGCTGTCAAATCACAACAAGCGAGACGTGTTTTCACATATCGTGCACCACAATCCGCAAATTCACGGCTCGCGAGCCGTGTTTTGACTGTGCATGGCTCTCGCTTGCTGTCGCTCGTCATGAGCTTCCCATAAGAGCCAATGCATTTCGATGTGTCGAGCTTGCGAGCCGTTTTCGCGTCGTGTGCAAGAAAGCCTAAGGGGTCGGTATTATTATTTACGAAGCAGGCTGAGTTTATTTTGAAGGAATTTCTTTTCAAAAATTACACAAAAGAGTTTTTTTTTAATTCTGATGTGGATGCTGCAAGGTGCACATACCATCGAAACTGGTGAGGAGCTTATGCTCCAAGACCACGTTTCATATTTTTCTTTATAGAATTTGCAAGGAAATGCATTGGTTCATATTTAATTTTGCATTTTTTGCTTTTCAAATTTCCGGGTCTGAAAACCCCGTACGTGGTTGCGCCACTAGTGGTATAATTGCGAATGGTTACGTAATAACGAACAATTTATTTTGTGATGTAATGAAATGAAATCAAAGGATGAGAAAAGGAGCTTTGCCAAAATTTTGATTTTTTGCTTATTTGAAAATGTTCTCTTAGTCAATTTTCCTTCAACGCTTATTCCTCATCGAAGGTGGAAGTGCTTCAGGTGGAGGGACAGGGGAGGAATTTAATGAAATATACTAAGTCGTTCAAAAGATATAGACAAAAGCTGGGTAAAAAGAATTGAAAATTTTTGAAATTTTTCATGAGCTTTACGACGGAGGTCATTGAAGGGTGACGAGGTGTAGGAGTTTAGGTGGCGATAATTTACAGAATTACGATAATTCGATCAACATACATACACAAATGATGGAGAAAATAAACTGCTTTCACAATTTTTCTCCAGGACAATTTTGCAGATGTTTAAATGTGTATTTTGCTGTTGAGCGTGTAAATCCTTAAATCAATCTGGAGGGTCCAATTTACTAAAATATGTGGGCAAATGCATTGGAAGACGAACTGTCTTTATAATGTTGCTTATTGTGAATTTTGTGCATGTTTCATGAGTTATTCTACTATGTTGAGTAGAGACCAATCGGGTGGAGCCAATTTACTGAAATCCGCGAATATGTTTCTTGGGCTCTCGGGCTATTCAAATGTATGTACATATTTGCAAAAAGATTTGTTTTCATAATTTTGCTTATTGCGAATAATATGGAAATCCACCACTTTGCTAATTGTAATTTTCCGCTTGTTTCAATCAATCTACAATTCACTTGTAGACACCAAGTTTGTGAAAAACAACTGTCTGGATAATTTTTCTTATTGTGCACTTTCCGAAGTTTTCAATATTTATTCTGCTATTCGGGGTGGAGACCACGTCGGACCAAATTTACGAAAAACACCCTAACCAGATCAAGTAGCCGAAGGATATAGGAAAAGAGCTGCCTTGAAAATTTTACTCATCCGCTCATGTTTCAGTAGTTCGGCTATTTCTGTTTAAGAAAAGTGACCAAAGGATCATTGTGAATTTTATGCATTTTTCAATAGTTATTCTGATGTTTTCGGATAGAGTCCAATCCGGTGGGGCAAATTTACAAATTTATTTTTGGAGTAAAGACCGATTTGGCGTAGCATTTTTACTGGAGTCCGTTTATTTGTTCAGCAGATACGAGGGTCACTATTTATATTTCGGGAATTGGAAACACTGTTGTCATGTGAGTCCATCTGACGGTTCCATCGTAAAGTTTGACATTTTTGACGATATACGTACTCAGAACATTTTGTCGCACGGACGCTATGTGAATTTCTTAAGCATTTCTTCGCACCAATCGACACGAGCTGTTTTTTGAGCGATTGTCAAATTGTGTGGGATCCAACGCGAACAAAACTTTCGCACAGCTAAGTGTTCATGTAAAATCGCATATATGCTGGTGGAAATAATGCTTAGGGATGCCTCAATCTCACAATAGGTGACATGACGATTTTGCTTAATCATTTCGCACACAGCATCGATGTTTTCTGGCACAACAGCCGATTTTGAACGACCTTCACGAAACTCGTCGGACAGCGAACTACGACCACGATTGAATTCACTAAACCAGCGATACACTGTGGTTTTTGATGGAGCTTCATCGCCAAAAGTCAAATTAAGTTGATTGATGCACTCTTGTTGCGATAATCCACGTCGAAAATCGTAAAAAATCATCGCATGAAAATGTTCACGATTCAGTTCCATTTTTTGCCGAGACAACAAAATATAAAATAAACAAATAGCGTCCGTGCGACAAAATGTTCTGAGTACGTATACCGTCAAAAATGTCAAACTTTACGATGGAACCGTCAGATGGACTCACATGACAACAGTGTCGCCAATTCCCGAAATAGTGACCTCCGTAAATGCAAAAGTGTGTAAAAAAGAACTGTCTCCATAGTTTTGTTCATTGTGAATTTTGTGCATGCTTAGATTCCGCTATTCGGCGTGGAGCCCAATCCGTATTCTTCCTTACTTCTTACAGCACTCCATAACGTCGCGTTGTTTGGTCTGCAGTTCTGACGGTAATTTCTCAGTCTATTTCTACAGGTATCTCTATCTTGGATCGTTTCATCACTCAGACAAGTGAGTTTTTGTTGCTTCCCCATTAGTTACATCCAGATGGAGTCAGATCCCGTGGTGCAAATTAAATCAGATCCACGAATTAGTTCAGGAGATATAGACAAAAGAATTTGAAAAAAAAAAACCTATTTGAAAGATATAAATTAAGTTAATTTCTAACTTATACAATGTGATGATGATTGAGATCACAAAACAGCTTGCGTACAAGTCCGCAACTCAGTGGGACATTTTCATGTTTTCAACAAATGCTAATGTAACAGTACTGATGCAACCTCGAAATGATTTATACAACCTAAGAAGTTGAAAGTTACACTTTTTGGGTAGTTCAACAAAAGTTGAACGAAAGTTGAACGTGAGTTGAACCTAAGTTGAAAGTTGAATTGAAGTTGAATTCGAGTTGAATTCAAGTTGAACCCAAGTTGAGCCCAAGTTGAACCCATGTTGAACCCAAGTTGAACTCAAGTTGAACGTAAATTGAACCCAAGCCCAACCTCTGTTGAACCCTGAATGGCACCCAACACTCACAGGGTACCACCTAGCCCAACTTCCGTTGAACCTTGAATGGCACCCAAAACTCACAGAGTACAGCTGCCTTCAAAATTTGCTCATTTTCAATTTGTCTCAAGTTTACGTAGCTATGTATTAGGTAAAAACTAATCCGGTGGTGTAAATTTACCAAAATACACTAAACCGTTCCAAAATGGTGGCCAAAGGATCAGACAACATTTTTCCCATTGTGAATTGTAAAATTCGGTTATTTTGAGTAGAGACAAATGCGGCGGCTCGGTGTAGCCGTTAAAGAAATATAGACAAAAGTATGCTAAAAAACGCATCGTGAATTTTCTGCATATTTCGATTTATGTACTGATATTCCGGTCTGAGCCTTGAGTGGACCAATCCTGTGGAGTCAACTTACTGAAATGCGGTATTTCGTTCAAGAAATACACGAAGAAGTATGTGAAAAATAACCGTCTTAATAATTGTGTCCATTGTGAATTTTTCATATTTCTCAATGGCTGTTCTGCTACTTTAGATGGAGACCAATCCTGTGGAGCAAACTTACTGAAATCCCCTGAATACGTTCAAGAAATACATTCAGAAATAGGCAACAAAGAACCCATTGTACATTTTTGCTCAATGTGATTTTTTTTTAATTTTTGAATATTCCGGCCAGAGCCCAATCGAACAAACCCAAAAACATGAAAATCGGTCTAGCCATTCTCGAGTTCTAGAATAGATATAGATTGGCAACATCTGCAAAATCCTGTGACTCTCTAGGTACATTGTGTCAAGAGTTACAGTGCGAAAAAAAAAATCTGAAAAACGTTTTGCTATAGTATTTTCTAGAAAAAGTCTAGAGTGTTAAATGTTGGATCTAGCTATACCGCAAATATTCCAATAGCGATATGTAAATTTCCCTTAAACGTTATATTGGTCTAAAATAAATCCCATTGCATTGCATACACCCGTAGGCACTAAAAAGAAATACTGGTGTCCAATTAGAATGTGTTTTATAATAGGAAAATAGAAATGCTACCACTAAATTAAAAAAATTGTTAGTCGTTTCTGTTTGATTCTCTTCTTTTTTTTTAATAATGGTCACTTATCATCTTCTAAAGCTACGAGCTATTCATAATGCGCAATGTCATATTACCATTGCGTCAATATGTACATTTAAAATTATTATTGAGACATTAATGGTAATCTGCGCAATCTGCCATCATCATCATTGACGATTGTAGTAGATTAGAGCGATTAGCACATGTTCTTAAAAATTGCACTAACGCGATAAGATTATGAATTTCACATGAATCATTCAAAAACGAGCCCATATCTGACGATGACTTATTATAGATTTCTTTTTTACTTGAAATATCTTGAATTTTTCCGCCACCGCACTAGACTGATTGGCTCGTAATTCATATACATATTTAATTTCCGCGAATTGAATATCACACACGGATACAACAATTTTAGCGGATTTAAAGTATGTACTTTGAGGTTTTTAATAATAAATTTAGCGAAAAGTCAGTCGTCATTCAGATCAAGAGGGTTAATATTCTGTTTGGATATGTTTTTTCTTAGAATGCTTTTTTTTGTCATGAATATCTTATGAGAAGGTAAATATTAAATGATCTTAAAGTCATTGAACAAATATTCATATTGAAATATTTTATTTTCAAAAGAATTTACATGATAATATGCGAATAACATTTCATTTTGAAATGCCTATACGAGTAATATAATTTATTATCAAAAATATATTCTGCAATGTTGTTGACATCTTTATATTGTTGAATAGCGCATATAGAACTGTGAGAAATAAAAAATTCCAGATCGTAGAAAATTTGCAAGAATTCGTTTTGATAGTGTGAATTTCGAGTTCCTGGTTTCTTGGAAAATTATACGAGTGTTCAATGTTGAACAATGTTGTTCTAAATTTTCATGACGATATTGTTGGTTTTTTTTTGAGTAAGTTAAGTCTCTGTTAGCCATATATAAAGTAAAATTCTATTGTATTTGAAATTTGCCAGTAAGACCGCCCCTCCCTCTCTCTAGTCAACTGAGAGCCAATTTATACTGATTTAGTTTTGAATCAGGCATTCTGCCTGATTGCCAATAGCACGTACATTTAAATGTACAAAATTATACACATTACTCGTCAGGTCGGAAGTACAACAACAACGAACACATAATCAGGTACCTGATGTCTTTTTCAGGCAGAATCAGAATTGCTGGCAAATGGGCAAAATATACTAGTGTTCAGGTTTTTAGAAAATATGTATTAAGCGCCGTTCGCACGATTCAACTTATTGTCGAACTTTTCTCTTCAAATTTGTTTGAATGTTGGACAACAAGTTGAATCGTGTCAACGCGCTTAATACATATTTTCTAAAAACCTGATTGAAACCTGAACACTAGTATAATTTTGCCCATTTGACAGCACATATTGTTGGTTCATCTGGCGATTTTGCCTGAAAAAGTGTTCAGGTTCCTGATTGTGTGTTCGTTGTTGTTGCATTTGCGACCTGACGAGCAATCAATCTGATTGTGTATAATTTTGCGCACATTTGAATGTACGTGCTATTGGCAATCAGGCAAAATGCCTGATTCAAATCGGATTCAGTATAAATAGGCTCTGATTGAAGTAAAGCAAATTCGTTTTATGACCCAGATGTGGTGCATCTCTTCTCGTATATGTTTTATGATGTCATTCACAATGGGGACATTTCGAATTTCGAGTGTGGCCGTAATATGTACGTAGTAGAATCCAAAATTGTTGAGAAAAATACACTTACAATTATCCGATTGAACTCATTTTACCGCTATTCGATAGAACAACTCTTCGGTCATAACAGGACTAAACATGAGTTCAATTGTGCAATCAAGGACCCGGCTAGGTAATTATTTGTGTCGCATTCTGATTTCGTATTTGAAATGGAGCAGATCAAGTACCGTGCGGTCATTGAATTCCTTTTTTTGAAAGGATACACGGCGTCCCAGATTCGAGATGAACTCATATCCGTGTACGGTAACTCTTCACCATCCCAGGCGACTATTTACCGGTGGATTTTGGAATTCAAGCGAGGAAGGACGAATGTTTTTGATGAACCCCGCACCGGACGCCCAATAACTGAGACCATCGAAGAAAACGTCCAATTAGTCGAAGAAGTTGTATTGAGTGATCGGCGGCTAAGGTTATCAGAGATTGCAGAAAGGAAAAGTCTATCAAAAACCACCGTCAAAAGAATTATTACCGACCATTTGGGGATGAGGAAGATCTCGGCAAGATGGATCCCGAAACTCCTCTCAGCAGATCAAATGAAGCAGCGGATGAAATGTTCGAAAGACTTTTTGGAGCTGTGTCGCGCCGACTCGGATGCAATTATCAACAGAATTGTGACAGGAGACGAAACCATGGTCCTTTACTATGATCCCACGATCAAAAGGGAGTCCATGGAATGGAGGAGGCCTTATGAGGAACGCCCCAAGTAGGCGAAGGTGCAGCAGAGCCGGAAAAAGATTATGGCCACCATCTTCTGGGAGTCAAAGGGAATTATAATTATTGACTTCAAGGAAGAGGGCACATCAGTAACAGGGAAATATTATGCAGATCTTTTGACCCAATTGAGGGCCAACATCGTGGAGAAACGGTATGGAAAACTGGCGAAAGGGGTGCTGCTTCTTCACGAGAATGCACCAGTTTACACCGCCGCGGTGGCCAAGGCTGCTGTGGTCAAACGCGGCTTTGAAGAAATTGAACACCCCCCGTACAGCACAGACCTGGCCCCAAGTGACTACTTTCTGTTCCCAAAATTAAAAAAGGACCTCCGAGGACGAAAATTTGAGACTGAGAAGAAACTTAAAGATGCTGTTTTGGACAACATAAAAGACAAACCCGCGGACTACTTTTTGAAAGAGATGCAGGATCTTATTAAACGGTCTCATCGTTGTGTTGAAGTAAAGGGGAGTTACATTGAAAAATAAAACTTAAATGAATTCAATCGGATAACTGGAAGTGTGTTTTTCTCAACAATTTTGGATTCTACTACGTATGCCTTTTGCTTTTTTCGGACTAATTCGCAAGTAGGTACATTGTCTGTGTTGCTTTTTAGTCAAAGTCAAGGGAGTAGGGTAAAAGTATGATTCAGGAAGCTGATTTGTATGAAATTATGAGCATGGAATTATTAGCTCAGTACAAAAATTACGTAAAGGCATTTTTTAAAGAACACATAAGTGACAAAATTGGTGACCCTACCTACATAAAAATGCCCACGCCGCCATTGCTGGGTATGAATGAGATAGCAAATGGTTACACAAAATTAGACTTATGACTTTGGCCATGTAATGGTCGGAGCTAATAATTCTCGGGCGACCATACAATCTGCTTTTTAATGTGCGGGTTCTATGACAGCTCTATGACCTATAGCCCGATTTCATCTTTTGGATTTTGTGGTTACCTGCCTCAAAATGGTTCCCCTCTCAGGGAAATAACTAAGGTGATTTTCGTTTACTGATTCCAATTTTTGGGCGAAAAAACAAGAAAAAATGTTGTTGGGTTGCCCGCCTTAAAATAGTACCCCTTTTATCTCGGGGAAATACTCGTCTAATCGGCGCGCCGGGCAGAAGTAATTTTGGGTTGCTGACTCCAAATTTGAAGTCAAAAGCTTCAAGCAAATGTTTGGGTCGCCCGCCTCAAAATGGTACCCGCTGTTTTCTCGAAGAAATAATCGTCCAATCGGCATGCCTAGAAAAATTCAACGACACCATATCTAAATTCTACGCGAATCAAGCAAAATTGAACCTAGAGGCATATTCCACTCACCTCAGACTAGCGAAAGCGGCAACATTCAACGGAGCATCGATAGAAGAACTAATCGGGAAACCGCGAAGTGGCCAAAAAACGTCAAACTCATAGGAGAAAATGGCTGCAATTGGTATAGGTAACCAACATCAAACAGGAAGGAAAGCCGTACCCATATTGCCCAACTATGTCATAAATAAATCATCGAGTCAATTCACATCAACGGAGCTAGAAACTTTAAATAAAGGACTCGAATTTGCAATAATGCCAGCAACCAAAAGCGAATCCATTGCTGTAAACATTGAGGCCGGTATTAAAAAATTGCCGATGGAGCAAAAGGAAGAAATAAGAAGCGGCATATCCAGAATAATTCGTGCTCTGTGGCCGTGATCGTCCGGTCGCCACTCTGTGAAATAGACACTCATAGAGAAACGAGTTTCCAAACTCGGCACGACTCGTCGCAAGTTTATTATTCAGAAGAAGATGATAAGAAATATTCTTATCGTAGAATAGTAAACTAACAATGCGACTAGGTAGTGGTATGGCTGACAACCGTATCACATTCCGAATTCAGTTGTCTTTGTAACGTTGATGACTTCACACGGTAGTCATCAACGCACCATGCTCCACTAGGAGTTACGGTAATCAAGAGAGAGAGAGATATCCAGAATAATTAAAAAAACCGGTAACGAGATCGCGTCGATAGATAAACAAACCATACAGCAACTCAAGGAAAAGCCGCAGTTTACTACCTTAAAGCCGACAAAGGAAATAACGTTGTTATCATGGTCAAATCTCAGTACGATCAGGCAGTAGCGGCTAAATGATCGAATTGAAGTTTCTACGAACTGCGAAAAGATCCCCTCCCGGATTAAATAAAACGAGTGGATCGAGGACTTAGGTACCTACGCCAGTACGACATTCGCAGACATAACGAAGCTGAAGATACCTAACCCATCATTGCCAAGGATTCGATGCCAACCCAAGATTCATAAGGAAGGAGAGGAAATGCGAGAAATTATTGCCCACTCGAACTCCCCGACCGATGTACAATGTGGCGAAATGGCTGGCAAACGAATTAATGGACATCGGCGACCCATATAGTAGGTATGCAGTGATAAACACAATCGAACTTACAAGGAAGCTACAAGGCATACGCATCGCCAACGACGAGGTACTAATCTCCTTCGACGTTAAGTCACTGTTTCCGAACATACCAGTCAAACAAGCGAACTACCAGCTCGAAGTTTGGCTGAATAAGTTCGGGAATACAACGAATGGAGAAGGAAGGTTAAAGTGTACACCAGCCACACTTGTGTATGGCGGAGAATTATTTTGTATAACGAGGCAAATTTTACAAAACAACATCCGGCGTTTCGATGGGTAACCCAATGTCACCACTGTTGGCCGAAATATTCATGGCTCATATTGAGTCGCTGATCGAAGAAAAAAGTTTAATGCCGAGACTGTGGATACGATACGTGGATGACGTCCTTGCCATAGTCCGGAAGGAGGATGCCATAAACATACTGCAGGACATCAACAAGATCCACCCAAAAATACAATTTAGTATGAGGATGAAACAACAAGACTCACTACCATTTCTGGACGTACGGATCACCAACAATACAGGTAAGCTCGAATTCGAAGTCTATAGGAAACCGACCGCAACTCAAAGGACGATCATGACGACATCAGCACATCTTACATCGCAAAAGCTCGCGGCATACAATTCAATGATTCACAGGCTTTGGTTCCGATAAGGAAAAGGAATACATATATATCCTTGACACAGCGAGAAAAACGGATACAACACAGAAATAATCAAGAAGCTCATGGCGAATAAACAGCAGCAAATATGGAGGAGCGAACGCACTACATTATTCGATGAAGCGAAAGACGAAATGATATTGATTAGCATACCGATGGCAAAAAATTTCTACAAAATAAGGACATTTATGAGGAAATTCGACATCAACATTGTAGGATCAACCCGACGAGGCACGCTGAAGAGTCAACTGGGCAGCGAGAAGGACCGACTAACGAAGGAGGAAAAGAGCGGTATATATGCGGTAACGTGCGGCGATTGCGGGAAGCAATTCATTGGTCAGACGAAGCGGCTTATCACAACGAGATTTCACGAGCACTTAAGGGAGGCAGCAAGTGGCCAAAGAGTTACCAGCACAATTAGATCATCCATAGCTAAGCACAACATTGAGGAGAAACATGCAATAGCGATAGCCTGGAACTGATACGACACGTCAAGAGGCCCCACACTTTGGATGCTTGGGAGAGCCTCGAAATATTGCGACGAAACCCGGAGACATTGCTCAACACAGACGAAGGAAATCGCCCAACCAAATTAATTAGAGACCTGGCTAAAAAGAAACCTTACCATTTTACCTGCAATGCCATGTTTTTTAGGAACCTACCTGGAGTTTGCTGAGTAACTTATAAAAAATGTTTTCGTAATATAAACACCTGTAAAAATGCCAATAGCTAAAGCACTGAAGAAGGGAGCAGATTGCTCCCGAAATACGTATATGCGAGAAAAAATAAATTTGTAATTTTGATTCGCGAATTCCAAATTTGCGGTCAAACGCAAAAAAGCAATTTTTGTGGTTGCTCCAAAACTGTCTCCTGTTATTTCTCATAATCGGCGAGAAAACAAATTTTACGGTTGGCAGAATGGTACTTCTGTTTACATAGAAAGGCCTGGATAGACCTCGGGCGGAATGAGAATGAAATTTTTGTCCGCTGTGATTTTCTCAATGAAAATGCATACTTACTGTCGTGGAATATATGGCAAATGCCGGAGAATTCATTAAGCTAAAATTCAAAAACGGTTCCATAATTTTTCTCGACCATTTTATGTATTATTTTTCGATTCCCCGGTCATTAGATATTTTCCATGGTGAAATGACCGGGGAATCGAAAAATAATACATAAAATGGCCGAGAAAAATTTTAGAACCATTTTCGGATTGTAGCTTATGGAATTCTCCATCATTTCCGACATGTTCCACGACAGTATGCATGCATTTTCGTTGAGAAAATCGCAGCGGACAAAATTTTCATTTTCATTCCGCCCGAGGTCTATCCAGGCCTTTAGAATACTTTGCTTGTTTGTTGCTCGTTACATATGTATAACGACTACTTTTTGTTTTCGGTTTTCTAAACTGAAAAAAAAAGAACCCTGAAGCAATGCATTTTTTCATTAAACTAATGAATATTTACACCGATATCCCACCGGAGACGGCTTTCATCAGTCTAATGAATCTGATTTTATCAAAACAACGAACAAAAAACTATGAACTAATTCATAAAATTAACAACGTGTTCATTGATATAATTACTGAGTTCATAAATTAAAAAAACTGGCGCAGGCCGGCATCCAGCTTCATAAGTGTTGACGACATTCATTTTACATTTTACCTCTGCTCTGAAAAGCCATTAAAAATTACCTACCTACCTACAGTGGGAATCGATCCCGTGACCCTATGATTTGAAGACAGACGCCCTACCTACTTCAAAGAGCCTCGGAAGAAAATGCATCAAGATTGGGCTGCAAAAAACGCAACCGCGGCTCTCTCACCGTTCTGAACCAAATATGGGACAAAATTATAGCTACAGTATTGCAACAACTCACATCCCAACACGAACCTCTCTTTACTTACTTTTTGCAATTGGCCATACATGCACACTTATTTATATAATTAAATTTCTGCAAATACGCCAATACATTGCGTATTGGCATCATCACGATAGTAAAGTTAATTCAATGCTTTCTGTACATCATATCATAACAGCACGCATTCATATGTATGTATACTGGAATACAAATTTCATCGCGCACGTTATCATCGTTAACATTTTTAATAATAAACTGTTGAAAATTTTATGACTTCGTTAACGCAACACGTCAGACTGCGAATGCATTCAATGACATTGTGATTGTGGAGCTGGCATATATGCGTCCAAGGATGGATGACGTTTGAGTATGTAGTGAACGTATACTATACCCGTCGTCATCATAAAAGGCCTATTTCCATTTGAAAACATTTTAGAGAGCGAGACCAATCGTAATGGCACAATCACGAATAGTTGTGGGCATAAATGATAATCATGCGTTACAAAATACAGAATATTCATAATGTATGTTTGTAAGCTCCAAATTGTTGTCAGTTATCATATCAGTAAATGGAGATGGGATTTGGTATGCAAATTCATTGTCGACTCTAAAGTCTCCGTACACGAGGATAGTTTAGTCTCCGCGACCTAAAGAAAAGACCAAAGAGCACGCGGCTCGGCGACGAGACAACTTCAAAAAATTGAATAGGAGTCCACACACGGGGATATTTAGTCTCAACTCTTGAGCATCGCCTGGATACTTCTACTTTAGGGCAAATTTTAAATCTGTTTGCCTTAATTGATTAGTGTAAAGGGTCCAAATTATGAAACAATCGATTTTGTTTCTTCTTTATCTCCAGACTTCATACACACACTGCTGCAGGAGGTCTATTCATTTGACACCACTTTCATTGAAAAGTTCTCATCCTCCTTTGAAGGATTTTCACTCCCTTCCATGTTTTATGACCATATGGAAATTTACTCTAATCGCTAAGGCTCTGCCGGAATTTTGTGTTTTTAGCGAACATCTAACAAATTCATGTAGAGAACAGATTCCCACATTTTTCGAATTAATCAGCAGAATATCCGTATAATCGGGGAATTGGAGACATCCAGAACATTACATAACGATGCCCTGTGGCATGGGTCACGATTGTTGCCACCGCTTTTCCTAGCGTGTCTCGTAGAAGGCGACAAAAAAGGGACAGGAGAGATGAGAACTCTTACAGTGACAAAAAATCCCTAATCCAAGGTGGATCAGCATGCGCCGAGGGATGCATGGTCAAGAGGGTGCTTGGCCCTAGTATGCGAAGGTAGCAGGCAACCATTACATCTGAAGCCTAACAGCCCATTCACACTCCGGGCGACGCGATGCGATGCGATAAGCTTCCCATCGCAAGAAAAAAAATTTCTTAGCATTTAAATAGGAACCAGCACGAACCTGCTTGTACCATTCAGACTGCTTACGATGCGACGTCGGGTTGTACGATGGAGAACTTTTCCATGTCGAATCATCGTGCTTTCAACAGCTGCTGCAAGGTGCCTTATCGCCGCTGTGAGCGACATGGACGATGCGATTTGTGTTTGGATCGGGTTCGTAGTGGCATGTGGTTGTACGATGGAGAACTTTTCTATGTCGAATCATCGTGCTTTGAGCAGCTGTAAGGTACCTTGTCGCCGAAGGGAGCGACATGGACGATACGATTTGTGTTTAGATCAGTTTCGTAGTGGCGTGGTGTATTGTATGTATGTACATAGAGAGGCTGGTTTCGTGCTGTTTGATGCTGATATCGACATGAGAGGCATGCTTTGTGCAGATCGGGTTGCATTACCATTGGGGATATTTATATACAGGGTGTCCGGAAACTGCCGCATAAACGCACCGGATTATGATTCCTTAGTTGATTTCCAGCAAAAAAGTTGTACGGAACATACCCCTCAGCTTAACCCTTTAGCTGCCACAGGCATTTAAAGATTTTTGAAAAAATCATTTTCTTGCACGACTTAAAGCCTAATATCTCCAAAGCTAGACCAGCTATAATAGCGAAATAAAAGTATTATTACAGCCAACAAATTTGCATATAAAATAAAACTAACCACACTAAAATCGGATAAGAGGTTTGGTTTTTACAGAGCTTCAAAGTCAAATTTGCGTGATTTGACCCAAAAACAATCTTTTTTTCCATCTCAAATTTTCTCCAACTTCTGTCAAGGTGAGGTGCTTGTACGATTCTTTTAAAAATTGGCGCATAGTCTTACAATCATATCTTTCTTACAACATTTTATTCTAGCTCTAATATTTCTAACAGTTTTAGTACCTTAAGTGCAGAAAACTATGGTTAATTTTGGCTCGATTTCGACATACTTTGATTAGATTTTACCAATTGCAGATCTTTAGGGGCAGTGTGAATTGAATTGTATTGAATTCGAGCTAAAATTAACCCTAGTTTTCTACACTTAACATATAAAAACTGTTAGAAATAATAGAGCTAGAATAAAATGAATTTGTTGGCTGTAATAATATTTTTTTTTCGCTATTGTAGCTGGTCTTGCTTTGGAGATATTAGCCTTTAAGTCGTGTAAGAAAATGATTTTTTCAAAAATCTTTAAATGCCTGTGGCAGCTAAAAGGTTAAGCTGAGGGGGTATGTTCCGTACAACTTTTTGCTGGAAATCAACTAAGGAATCATAATCCGGTGCGTTTATGCGGCAGTTTCCGGACACCCTGTATATGTACATATACTCCTCAAAACAAAATAAGGGCCACTAATAATTTTCTGATTATTTTTTTGTGGAAAAGGAAAATCATAGTTTTGTTGGTCTAATTTTATAAAACAATATGTTTTTCATTAAATCTAATGAATTTTATTGAATTTTGACCAAAAGTTACACTTTTTTTTAGCATTTTTTCGGATTGCTTACTTTTTGCGGTCATGTAATCGTAACAATAACAATTAATTTGTATGTCTAATCTGTAAAAAAATTGAAACTTTGTTTTTTTAGTATAGAGTCTGGCCTTCACTTTTTGATATGCAGTCTCGAAGCCTGGACGGAACGCTTTCAATAAGCCGATCGACGCTTTCTATTGATATCTCGTCCCAACACATTTTTAGCAATTGAATCAGCTGTTGCTGATTGTGTATGTCCTTTTAAGCGGTCCGCATCCGGCGTTTTAATTGATCCCAAAGATGTTCTATCGGATTTAGGTCCGGACTGTTGGCAGGCCACTCCATGACCTCAATATTGACCTCCTCGAAAACAGACATTGTCGCCCGGGCAGTATGTGGTCGTGCATTATCCTGCATGAGGATAAAACCATCCAACGCCTGTTGTGAAAAAGGAATGATATGTGGCCTAACAATCCTTTCAATATAACTTTCGGACGTAATTGTCCCGTTATTTAGGATAACAAGGTTAGTTTTGCCTTGCAAGCTAATTCCGGCCTAGACCATAACACTGGGACCGCCTTGCCTCTCAATTTGATTAATGCAAGGATCCAAAAATGCTTCTCCGGTTCTCCGCCAGACTCTTATGCGTCGGTCGTCACAAAAAATTTTTACTTTGCACTCATCCGAGAAGAGCGCCTTGCGCCATTGTTGCATGTCCTATTGGATATGTCGACGATCAAATCTTAAACGATTCGTACGATGCGTCCTGGTCAGTTGTGTTCTGGTAACACGTCTCCTTGACCGTTGTTGGTCTTCGTGCAAACGATTTCTGATTGTTTGAGGGCTAACAATGGTCCCAGTCGGGCTTAATAGCCTACTTTGTAGTCCACGAGCACTAATGGTAGGATCTCGTCGCGCACAACGTCTCACATATCAGTCTTCTGCGGGGGTGGTTATTCGAATTCGCCCTGAACCATGACGACGGGAGACACTTCCTGTCTCCTGGTAACGGTTCCAAAGATTTTGAATGGCTCTTCGCGGATACCCTGATTGCAGGGCCACAGAACGTTGCAATCGACCTTCCTCCGACATTTCTAAGGCTCTGGACGAAGCATTTAAATTTAAATGGCGCCGAATTGTAGGTATTTTGTATTTTACATATTCTCCTTATCTTTAAAAGTGCAACAACTAATGTTGCATTTGAAGAACTTGGCAAAAACTAATTCTTAATAAAAATGAGAAATAAACAAAACTACCAAATGTATGACTCGTGACCCCAAAAGTACTGTTTAAGACAGTTCCGTTAAAGCTAATGTTAACGAATGATACTGTGATAACTCACATCACATTCAGGTACAGAATGGCATTTTTGAAAATAATTATCACACTAAAAATTCGCCAAAAGACGTTGTTAAAGTCAACGGACATAAGTGGCCCTTATTTTGTTTTGAGGAGTATACATACATGTCGGATGGTGTATAATGTTATAGATTTGTAGATATTAAATGAATGGATAACCGTATGTATGTAATGTAATAATGGATCGGTCTACTAAAAAGCCTTTGGGGAAATTTACAGTGCTGTCCAACCCAGTTTGTAGCGTACGCGTACCCCCAAAAAAGGGCATTCGGATTTGACAGTTGTTGTTGTATAAATCTATGAATGGGTCAAAGAAATTACATTTGTGGAAATATGCAGTGCAGCACAACCCGGGTTGTAGCGTACGCTTACTTGTAAGAAAGTTTCGGACTGCGCATGTATTTGCAATGAATACTTGAAGGTAGCGGTAGATAGGTGAGTTGTGGGAACATACGGTGACAAGAAAACCGGGGTACCATTTTGGGTCGGGCAACCCCAAATTTTTCTTTTCTGTTTTTGACCTCAAATTTGGAATCAGCGGTTCATAATTCTTTTAGTGTTTCCTCCCACGCAGATTGGACGAGTATTTTCCCGAGAAAACAGGGCTGCCGTTTTGGGGCGGGCAACCCTAAAAAATTTTCTTGTTTTTGACATCAAATTCGGAATCAGCGACCAAAATTTACCTAGTGTTTCTGCCACACCGTTTGGACGAGTATTTTCCCGAGAAAACAAGGGTGCCGTTTTGGGGCGGGCAACCCAAAAAAATTTTCCTTGTTTTCGACCTCAAATTCGGAATCAGCGGCCCATAATTCTTTTAGTGTTTCTTCCCACACCGATTGGACGAGTATTTCCCCGAGAAAACAGGGGTGCCATTTTGGGGCGGGCAACCCTAAAATTTTGTTTTTGACCTCAAATTCGGAATCAGCGCCCCATAATTCTTTTAGTGTTTCTTCCCCTAACCCTAAAATTTTGTTCTTGTTTTTAACCTCAAATTCGAAATCAGCGACCCAAGTATACTTAGTGTTTCTGCCACGCCAATCGAATGCGTATTTCCTCGAGAAAACAGGGAGGTCATTTTGGGGCCGGAAACGCGAACACTACAAACTAGGTTTCATTGCACTATTTCACCCATTAACAACAATTTAGACTAATATACAAATGCAGCCTGAATATTGTTTTGAAACACGTAAGCTAACACTACAAATTCCTACAAAGGTTGCCTAGCTCTTTCTCCCATTCATTATTACCTACAACAATCCATTCATGGATACCCATAATTACAACACACTATCATAGCGACACGTATGTATGCATATAGAAAATACCCATGATGCTACACCTGAAGCGCCAACTCAGGAGGCCGATCTAAAATCATAACCGCATCATCATCAAACAGCGCCAAACCGCACGAGGCAGCGCTGGTATAAAGTCCATTGAAAAATCAGGTTTTGTTGCCATGAAAACAAATCGCATTATCTCGCAACAAATCTCATCGCATCGCATCGCCCCGCCCGACATCGCAAGAAGTGTGCACACATCGCATCGCATCGCCCGGCCCGGAAAAGCTCGGCGTCGGTCTGTATGTGTACGCGGCCTGAGGCACATTTTAGCATCAACAAGATCTCCCATAGATTAGTGTGTGTGTGTATGGGTTGCCGTGTCTGGAGATAGCCGGCGGACGTAAAAGGAAAGTCCATTAATTCTCAAAAGGTGTAAAATAATGGAAGGCCTTATGGAAATTCACGCAAATATAAGCACTACCCCGCCGGGCACTATTTCTGCTATGCGGTTGAGTGATCCCGGGGCGAACTTAGTTCGCACCAGAGCTCCGGGGGCGAGGAATATAAAGCAGTCCAACTACACTGTGGAGAAGCTGAGGGTTGCAAGCTGGAATGTAGGTTCCATGACGTCGAAGAGCGAGGGGATTTTGGAACGACGTTGACACCCTGATTCAGACCATTCCAGATACCGAATTGGTGTTCTTGGGAGGCGATCTAAATGGCCATGTGGGTGAATCAAATTATTATTACGAGGATTGCCATGGTGGAAAGGGTAGCCCTTCAACGGTCCGAAAAGAGGATGGTGAAGCTATTCTGACTATGTGCAGATCGCACGGTTTGGTCATCCTAAACACATAGTTTGTGAAAAACGAGAGACACCTGATCACCTATAGTAGTGGACACGGAGATAGGAAACACGAAACGCAGATCGATTACCACCTCTGCTTCGATTTTATGAGAAGGTGGGTAAAAGACTGCAAGGTCATTTTGGGTGAATCTGTCGTTAGCCAACATCGTTTGCTCCTGTCAGAATTTATTTTGAAAGTAGGAGGAGCAAGAAATAGAAGAGCTCCTAATAAGCCTGTCGAAAAAAATCAAGTGGCACAATCTCACAAACGACAACTTTGATCCTGTAGTAACTCTATTCATTGATAAAATGACGGTGTGGTTTCAAAACAACACTAACTGCACCGAGCACAGTCCAACACAAATGTGGAAAAATTTCGCCGAAATTTCAGTAGTTGAGGCGGAAAAGGCACTTGAAGTTTCGAAAGGTCCACTCCACACGAAGAAAGAAACATGGTGGTGGAACACCGAAACTAAGGAAGCAGTGCAAGCCAAATCGAACGCATTTAAGGCATGGACGAAATGTGAGTCAAGCAGTGAAGCCGAACGGGTTCAACTTCGCGCTTGGTAGCTCAAGTAAAGGCGAAGGCAGCTGATAAATTCTACCAAGAATTAGAAATTCAGACTGCAACCGAAGGACCGTCTCTGCGCAAGAGGATATTTACGGTCGCAGCCCAAAGGAGAAGGAACGCTCGGGAAATACAGGCGCCAAAGTACGTGGAGGACTCGTAAGGAATGTTGCTGATTGACGATACGGCAATTTGTAGCACCATGCGAGAGTATTTTGACGAACTTCTAAATGAAGAATTTCCTCGAGCAGCTTTTCAAGATGTTGAGCCGAACACCACAAATATTGAAGATATCTCAGAGGAAGAGGTGATGGAGGCAATGCATAAGATGAAACGCGGAAAGGCAGTCGGACCGGACAAAATTCCCGCGGAATTTTGGTTGAAAATGGAAAATGTCAAAGGTGGGCAACCGATGCCTGATGCTTTCAGGAAGTTTTCTTCTTCCTTTCTATAAGAACAATGCTGCCCATAAGAACTCGATGGTGAACAACGGAGCTACATGCGGTGATGACATCAAACATAGCACAAAGGTTGGGTGGATGACTTGGCGAGAAAACTCCGGAGTTTTCTGCGATAAGAAAATGCCACTGAAGCTGAAGGGCAAGTTGCACAAAACGGTTGTACGTCCCGCACTCATGTATGGATCAGAATGCTGGACCATCTATGAAAGTTACGCGAAAGAAATGACAGCGACTGAAATGAAAATGTTACGCATGTCAGTTGGTGTAAGGTTTAATCAAAAGGGACCACATCAAGAGTAGCTACATCCGAGGCAGCTTGTCCATAGACCAACCAATCACCGAAAAGCACGAAGACCGACAAATGTATTGGTATTGCCATGTTCAAAGGCGTTCGCCTGAGCGATATCAATGGAAGTTCCACTTGATGGACCCAAGGCCAGACGCAGATCGAAGAACACCTGGATGTGTCAAATGAAAAAGCAACAACAACGCATTGGTCTCGGCGATGACACGATCCAAGATAGAGTTGCCTGTAGAAATATGCTGAGATATTACCGCCAAAAGGGACCGCAGGTCGAGCAACGCAAAACCATGGAGCGTTATAAAGAACGAGGCAAGGAAGAAGAAGAGAACATTACATAACGAGTTTCACCGCCTTCCACCATTTCTGTTATAATTTCGTCTAGAAAATCGACATTGAATATGATTCGACATCTCATTTGAGTACGTACATACAACAATTGCATATAGCCTCTAGCCCCCTTTTTCTATGCACTCTATATGTAATTATCATGTTGTTTCGAGTTCATTTGTAATAATCATTATATGACCGCCACCACATTCCATAGCTGATTAGCATAATCAATTTAGCAAGTCGATTGACAGATTAATTAAATGCTAATGGCGTGCACGATGATTGCAAAGAGCCTCTAGACTCGAGCTACACATACACATATAGGCGTCATGTCGATTCCTTTGAAATTCTCGAACTGGAAATTATGGTGACTTTTTTTGACATTATATTCTTTTAGTGTACATATTTTATCTTAACTTTTAGCATGCCGTTTTTTTATGAACTTCCATTTAAGGTTCAGACAACTTATGGTACGCTTTTATAAATATGTACGTATATTCACGGCTCTCCTAATTTATGCATATCTATGGCATGGATTTTATGCGCGCCTCGTATTAAAAACAGAAGCCAATGAGCTACAAATTGCGTTACGCGTGGGCTATAAAACATCGACATGTGAAATGCATGTGGGTGCTCACTCTATAGAATCTAATTTTTTATATTTCTCGCGTCACACAAACGTTTGTGTCATCGGCGCGTTTAAGTTTATTATTATTGTTAAAATATTTTTATTTCGTGGGATGAAGGACAACCGATTTCCATTATTCATCCATTTTCCTGTTCAGGTTTCACAAATAAAAAAAAAACAGTTGACCTGAACATGTTTGTTATAGCTGACTAACTAATAAAAAAATTTAAAAATTTAAGGTCCAATTTCTCGTTCATCTCATTGGCTAATTAGTCTTATCGTATAGACAAGGCGTACACCATTTTCTTAAAGCTTTGACGTTATATTGAATTGAATTCTTGTTTATTTTTCAATGTATCGCCCTATTTTGCTTGGTTACGCCATTGTATGAAATTGCGTAGCAAAATATGGCGTAATTATGCAAAGTAAACAAACATTCAATTCAACATAATGTATACAAGCTTTCAGAAAGTGGTGTGCGTCTTCTCTATACCATAAGACTAACCAGCCGATAAGATATACGAGAAATCGACCCTAAATTTATTAAAATTAAATTTTTAAAATATTTATATTAATATGACGACACTAAATCTTTGCCTGCTTTATGATTATAAGTTTGACCAAATACGAAGTTAAAAATGACTAATTTGCATTTGGTACAAAGTCCACCTGGTCAAAATCCAGAGCTGGCATTCTATAAGGCGATAGGCGACAGCCGATTGTCGCTTTCATTTTTATGGTATCATCTAAGGGTAAATTGGGCAAGATAATGGACAAGAAACGACTGCATATCGCGAAAGGTGTCGATTTTAGGCGATACATAGCAAATTTTAAAGTTTATTAAATTGCCAGATTTGGAGTGAGATGCATAGTACCAAAAAAGTGAAAAAGACTGTGGCCTATCGCCCTACAGAATGCCACCTCAGCTTTTCAATTACTACAGCGGTGATCGCTTTTCTATATCTTTAAAATTAATTTCCGCCTTAAATATTACTTTTTATTGCTCGTATTTTTTCATAAGCATGAAAATCGATGAAAATTTCAACTATACAAACACAACCCTTCACCCTCAAAAACATTAAACGTCAATTCAATAAAATTTTCATAAAATATTTCTGTCTTTTCCATCTGGCAGCACAATGTCCGCTATTACCGGGCTGACACTAAACAATTTCGTTTTGAAACAATCTTGAAACCAACCAAGGAGGAATGGGTAATAAAAAATAATGGAAGCGGGTCTCAAAAATGTTTCGTAATTGGATACTATCTTAATGATTGGCGCGCGGATGTTTCGCTCTCTGTCTCTAGTATGTAATATGAAAAATGCGGGTCGAAACGGACAACATGTGCGTGCTTTAATGAAAAATTAATGTAGGTAATATGCGAGATGGCAGATAAAGAAAAAAACGTTTAGTATCCGTATCGGTTTTCATAAATGAATATATTGGCGAGTTGCAAATATTTCTGCACTGTCTTTATATTGGTTGTATGGTGGCAAAAAGAAATCAACTGTCTGTCAGCTCTATACATACATGGGATGATACATTGATTGATTATATGATTTGAATGGCAACGATGACAGTGTTGACAACATTAATTTGAGTGATAAATGGTGTTTATACGTTTTTTTAAATATGTACATCTTATATGACCCCCGATTCTTCTTGAAAACCGTTTTCAGCGAAAAAGACGCTATCCCATTAAAATTGTGGTAAAGCTCTAAACTTCCTGCAAAAAAAGCCATACGAGTAGAACAGTATTTTTCCTCACTTACACCCAGAGAAGATGCTGCTCATCACGCTAGCATGAAAGTGAAAAGTTATCAAAAGCGGACCCTTAACAACCACTGTTGCTTTCAATTAGCCCTATTAATATGAGTACCGACATGCCCCTCTTCCATATAAAAAAATGATCACCCCAACCGATGCGCGGTCAGACGTTTCACCTGGTAAAACTCATTGGCACCCCATTCCACTAGGCGCTACGGAAACAGTAAATTCGGAGGAGGTATGAGCCGTTATGGCAGCTGACATATTTTCCCGAAAATTCCGTACAATGTGTTTTATTTTTTGGAAAGTTTCCGATACATAAAATGACATTGAAATTATCAAGGGTCACAGTTCCAATAAGAGGCGCTGCGACGCTATGAAAGCAAAAAGTCACCCCTCTTGCGTAAGGCCACCCATCCACTCGGTTCACACTGTCGAAAGCCTTCTCAAAATCAACAAAGAGCATGTGCAACGGAGATCTATATTCGAAGCATTGCTCAATTACAATTCGTATGGTGTTGATGTGGTCGACGCATGAAAAAACAGATCGAAACCCAGCTTGCTCTTCATCGTCTTAAGTGGAGCTTGATTCTCTCCAAGATTATCCTAGCTATTATTTTGGCAACAGCGGGAAGCACACAAATACCCCTCCAATATTATGGAATGCCGTCGAGCCCAGCAGCCTTGCCACTTTTTGGCGCAATAATTGCGTGCACAATTTCTTGTTTCGTTGGGGCAGTTGATCGTATACCTGCGTTTTAACGGGAAACTGAATTATCAATATGAAGGGGGACATCGCCATCAGTCACACGATTTAAAGGTACGTTGTCCTCGACACGACTGCATCGGCTTTAGCGACAGCGACTCGCTCATTTCATATAAACACTCATTTTTCTCTCATTCTAAAAACGAGTTTTTATATGAAATGAGCGAGTCGCTGTCGCTAGAGCCGAAGTAGTCGTGTCGAGGACAACGTACCTTAAAACTGCAGCGAAGTGCTCTTTCTATCGCTTCAACTGATCGTCGGTATAAATAAGTAGCCTTCCATCACTATCTTTCACTGGGTGTTCATAGGAGCTACGACCACCTTTACAATCCTTGATGACACTGTATACGGTATTTAAATCATAATTGCGTGCAGCTTCCTCTGCCGTAGCAAGAAGAGAGTTGGTATACACGCTTTTGTCACGGCATACACTACGTCGGACTTACCGAGCTTTAGAGCGGTACAGGAGCTCAATTTTTTGACGATTCTTGTCTGTTGTAGACGCTAAACCGACCCTAAGTTCTTTCCATTCGACAATCCGCTGTTATGTTGCGTCCGACATCCACGGCTATGGCCGGGAGGCCGATTTGGGCCAAGGACGGTCTCAGCGCTCTCCAAGTACACATTTTTTATGGCATCCCAGTGAGCATTTAAGTCATCAACCGGGCGACTAATAATGTTTTCTGCGCGAGGTGATCGTTAAATTGTTGGGCTACTGCTGGATACTTTAATTTAGCGGTGTCGAACTCACGGTGCCGGAAGCATCTCGTCGAGATCGCACGGAAGCAATCCGCAAACGAACATTTGCAAATCATGTGGTTGACTCTTCCCATACCTGCGTCAGCACCGGAGGCGGTGGAAGTTGCAGAACTCTACAAACTTCTCACCTTGTCTCCCCATCACGTGCCTCAGTCCATCGTTGTCGGCACCAACCTTAGCGTTCAAATCTCCTATTACCACTACAATGTCGACCTTAGGTGTTTTACACTATATGGTGTTGAGTTGTTCTTAAAAAAGAGTCCTTTGCTTCAACGCTATCAGTTTCAGTTGGAGCGTAACATTAAATTATTGTAACGTTTGTCATTTTAGTACGGAATTCTATCAGATACTGGTTCCCAGCTAATCAGACTGCTATAAGATGCTCTGGTTAATATAGGAGCCCAACGCCTGATTCTCGGACACTGCCAGAACTCTTTTCCGGAATACAATAACACCGTGCTACGTGTAGGAGAAAAATATTCTCCACTATTCCACCATCTAATTTCGCTCAGCCCCAAGATGTTGAGTTTGTATCGTCTAAACTCACTCTCCACTTGAAGAAATCGTGCGTTTTGTGGGTCCTCTGAACCATTTTCCAAAGGGAGTACAAACGTTCCAGAATCCAATCTTTGTCATGGTGCGATAGCCAAAAGTCGTAATCGGTAAGTCAGTCCATTTTTAAGTTGCAGGTGGTAAGTTAAATGGGTTTGAAACCCACCGGAGTCATAAATGTTTGTGTTATTTTCATAAAATCTTAAAATGGCAAACGATTCTACAATGTAAATCACCTTGCAAGTTTTACTCCAAATGAAAAATGACCCAAAAGAGCGGTGATTGGAGACTTTTTAGACTACTTTTTAAAAATCTTATATTATTATCTTTTAATTAATTAAAAAAAGGACCTTTAACCAGAATTCCACAAATCAACTTATAAATTGTTATTATTATGAATTATTATTAGGTATAACGATCAAATCACAGAGAGACTTCTTCTTCTTCCTTTAGCGGTGCAGAAAGGTGTGAAACCTCTGTGCATCTATGTGGGTACGATTTATGATTCGTCAATGTTTGTGTCCGTGAGGTCTAAGGACAAAAACATAGCTGCTGCGATAGGGTTTTCCCACAGCGATATAGGGGTAAGATCAGTGGGCGCAGCGGGGCATTGAAACAAGTGACCCACATCATGAGGAGTACCATTGCAGTTTGGACAGATGTTTTGGATGTCCGGGTTTATGCGAGAAAGGTACGAATTAAGGCGTGAGCAAAAGCCCGACCGAAGTTGAGCTAGTGTTACTCTAATGGCTCTCGGGAGGCTAATCTCCTCAGGCGAAATTGCTGGTTGGCGCTCTGAGAGGACTCTATTCGCACCTAAACTCGCGATAGACCGATTCACTTCTTCAGTGTGGATCGCTGCAATGGCGGCTCGGTATGTAACTTCATCGTAAGGGTCCCGTTTGTATCCCTGAACCTCTCGTAAACCACGCCTGACATGTCGTGGTGGAGGAATTCGGTCCATGAGATGATTATTGGGATGATCCTCACGGTAGCAACCAACAAGATACTGTTTTAAGAGTAGGAGACGTATTGGCATCAATTTTGTCTCCTGATGTAAGTGATCCTGGGCAGACAGCAGAAGGCAACCTGTCGCGATGCGTAGAGCGGCATTTTGGCAGACCTGAACTTTGGACCAGTTTGTGTCACATAAGCTATGTGTCCAAACTGGGGCTACATAATCAGCGGCCGCTCGACCCACCGCTTTATTTATTTATTTATTTATTATAGGCATACTGAACAGAACAACAATAATTCTAATAACACAGCACCTTAAGAAACTATAGAAATCTAAATTTATAGAAAAGAAGAGGAAAAATGAAATGAAATGAAAATATTATTAAACTAATTGTAAGAGTAAGAAAGCAAAAACGTAAAATCCAAGAAATTAAATAGGTAAGCTACAAAATGCAAGAAATTAACTGTACATGGAAAGTTTGGAAACTAGAATGTATTTATAGTCACTGATAAAAGTATTAATTTAATTTAGACATCAGAGCGCGCCTGAATGCATAAATGGAAGAAGGCAGCGGACCAAGCTCCAAATCGTCGTAACTGCGCATCATTCTGATAATAGACGAGTTCATGTAGGTGGAAAGACAAACAGTTGGGGGGTTAAAAATGGCTACACTACGAGTCCTATAACTGGGAAGTCTATACACAATATCCTCTACTGTAGAAGTAATTATAAGCCCTTTGCAGATTTTGTATAGAAAACAAAGGTCAAGAAAACACCTTCTTTTCTCCAAGGACATAATGTTTAAAAATATAAGACGTTGAGGATACTTTAGATAAGGTATTCCATATTTAAAAAATAAAGATTTAGTGAATCTATGTTGAACTGATTCTAAGTCTGTTCTGTTTTGTTCTGCAGATGGTAACCAAATAACAGACGCATATTCTAGTAAACTGCGTACAAGCGAAAGGAATAGTCTTACAGCAGTTCCCATGTTACGAAAATCACTGGAACATCGTAATACGAAACCAGAAAGTTTAGATGTTTTAAGTAACAAATTTTCAATATGGACGTTGAACTTCAGCTTAGTTTCAAAGGTTACGCCTAGATCTTCAACTTTTGAGACATATTTAAGAGGAAGGGAATTAATTTGATAGGAAAATGGAAAAGGTTTAAGGGAATATATCATCTGAGCACATTTAGAAACATTTAGGTGCAGACCGTTCCTAAGGCACCATTCGGATAAGGTATCCAGGTCGGCTTGCAACGAGATAGCGTCATCCAGCCTTGAAACTGACGTGAAAAGCTTGCAATCATCAGCATATAATAAAGAATGGTTTTTCAGAAGTGGAGGTAGGTCGTTAATAAAGAACAAAAAAAGTAATGGGCCTAATATTGACCCTTGAGGTACCCCAGAGCACGGGTAAAACGGCGAAGAAACCAAATCTTTAAAAGCGACTAATGAGCTTCTGTCTTTAAGGTACGAAGCTAACCAACCTAACAGAATGGGAGGGAAACCAGAAATGCCAAGTTTTTGTAGAAGGATACCATGATCCACTGAGTCAAAAGCTTTAGAAAAGTCGGTATAAATCACATGTACATCGAAATGTTTATTAAAGGACTTTCCTACATACTCGACAAACTCAACTAAATTTGTGACCGTTGATTTGCCTGCACAGAAACCATGTTGGTTCGAGACAATAAGATGGTTGAAACAATCCCAAATGAGGTTGAATATGATACGCTCAAGAATTTTGGGGCAGGAAGACAGCAATGAAATGGGTCGATAATTTGAAGCAATGCTTGAATCACCTTTTTTCGGAATGGGAACCTACCAAAGGGTAGGGAAAACGCCTTGTCTAATACTCTTGTTGAAAATCATCGCAAGAGGTAAGCATAAAGACAGGCTGCACTTCTTTAGGAAGTAATTGGAGATTCCGTCGGGACCAGAAGAAGAATTGTTCTTAAATGATGCAATAATTGTGCCCACATAAGCTTCTTGAATATTAGGGAAAAAAGGAAGGTGATTAGAATCTTGAAAAGTAGTATAAGCAGAAGAGTTAGAGGTTTGACTAAAAGTAGCTAGCATGGTTTCTTTATCTTTGCCCCAGGTGCTACCAGCTAGAGCTTTTAGGATGTTGTTCCTACTGCGCATTTTTTCACAAACTGAAGCTGCATGATTCGCAGACGTCATCATGTTCTCTAGGTGAAGCCCGAGAATTTTGGGGTTTTTAACAGTAGGAACAGAATTGTTGCCAATACGTATATCCATCTCCCATCTGATGTCCTCCCACCAAGTGGTTAGAAAAGTCGCAGAAGATTTGGACGCAGAGATGGTGAGGTTTCGGCTTTGGAAAAATGCCTGTAATCGTCCTAGATAGCGATTAATTCGGAGGCGCATTTCATCCTTCTCGTTCCCTGTGGCGAGTACGGTGCAATCGTCAGCATAGGAAATCACCTCGATTCCTTCAGATGGTGTCGGAAGGCCGGACATGTAGATGTTAAACAGAGTGGGGGAGAGAACCCCTCCCTATGGAACACCTAATTTGATTTTCCTAAGCTTAGAACGTTTGCCTCGAAACTCGGTGAAGGAGTGCCGACCAGCTAGATAATTGGCAATCCAACGAATCTCTTGTGCAGGAAGATGCATATTCAACAAGTTTGCTAAGAGCATTGAATGATTGACCTTATCGAAAGCATTTGATAGGTCAATTGCCACCAAAATGGTTCTGCGACAACGACTGCGTTGATATAGCCCATCACGAATGCGTGTAGTGATCGCATCGAGGGCAGTGGTGGTACTATGCATCTTCCTGAAGCCATGCTGGTGAGGTTCTAGCTTCGCATGTGCAACAAGAGTGGGGTGAATAAGGGCCTCCAGCGTCTTTGCGACAGGAGAAAGTATCGTAATGGGGTGGTAGGATTCCCCGAGATTTGCGCTCTTCCCTGGCTTGAGACAGGGAACAATTCGACCGGTTTTCCAGATTTCAGGCATGGCAAGCGTGGACATCGACAAGTTAAAGGCGGCCGTGAGATACTCAATGGCTGGAAGGTCGAGATGTATCAACATGGTCATCGAAATGCCATCTGGTCCGAGGGCCTTGGAGTTTTTATGGTGTCAACATTCCGGCTGCGAATCCGTCTTCTAATTTTGCGCTGAGGCCGTCAGACTTGGGATGTTCAATAAATTGTTTATTGAACAGGCTAGCACACTGAAGAGGATCACAGGTTTTAGTGTTGCCAAATTCAATGGCGTTGTTGCCCTTTTCTTTCGGAGGATTGGAAAGGGCGCGGACGGTAGACCATAATTTGCTGACACCTTCATTGAGGTTACATTCATCGAGGTGCTGATTCCATTTCGCCCTCCTATAGTCTTTAACTTGTCGGTCAATTTCGGAGTTAAGCTCCTGAATTCTGGGATCATCAGGGTGAGCGCTTCTGATCTGATCACGTTCATCGGCTAATCTGGCGGCACTAGTGGGGAAGTTAGGCCGAACTTTCGGGATACGTCCTGCCGGAATAAAACGTGCCGCGGCTGTGGTAATGACGCTCCTAATATTTTTCTCGGCCTTATGAATGTTGGTAGGTGATGTTAGCTCGATGAACTTCGCCGACGAGTAAGCTTTGAAACCATCCCAATCGGCTTTCTTGTGATTGACAAACGTTCGCTTCTCAGACTTAGTCATGTTCGCTGGTTTGTCAATTTTTATAATGATTGGGAGGTGATCTGATCTAAGGGTGGTACGTACTTCCCATCGAGAAGCAGCAATTAGGCTGGCACTGACAATAGTTATGTCAGGAGAACTACTGCATGTGCCCACGACTCTAGTCGGCGAGTCTTCGTTGAGTGAACAGAATTCTGAGGCGTCAAGTGATTCGGCGATAGTTATACCCCTGGCATTGTTGTTGAGGTCCGAATGCTAGAGCTCATGGTGCGCATTAAAGTCGCCAAGGATGACCCTGTGCTCTCCGGAAAGGAGAGGACCAATATCGAAACGGTAGCCTGAAGGGCAACTGGAATGAGGTGGTACATAAATATTAAAAATTTCGATATTAGTACTCCCTGATGGAACTGAGATGGCTTGAATTTCCGCCGTACCGTCAGCAACTACATCTAATACACAGTAATGTACGGACTTGTGTATTAGGAAGGCAAGTCCACCTCCAGGGTGAGAATCATCCGTGGGGGTCGGTCGATCTTTCCGCAGTATAACATATTCGCTATGGACGCTTAGAGACGAGTTTGCGTGAAGCAACGTCTCTTGGATGGCGGCGATGAGAATTCTGTTGGAACTCAAGAAGTGTGTGATTTCAGCGATTTTTCGGTGGATGCCATTACAATTAAACTGTAATATAGATAGTGCAGTGAAATCTGCTGGAGGAGGAGGGCCAGGCGTAAGACTGGGTCTGGCATTCCTTATCATATTGTTGGGCGGTGTAGGGGGCAGCGGTGGAGAAGGTGGGCTGGGAGCAGCCCTGGGTTACCCAGAATTTATACAACCTGCCGCAACATAGGCTACGGAGTGTTGCCCTTGTCTTCGTAAACCTGAACACCTAAAGTGAACCCATTCCAAACAGCAATTACACTGCACTGATCTGGCATTCGAACCGATACGTTGGTTGCAGACACTACAAATCCATACCTCTGGGCCTGGATTTGTTTCAACACCGGCGCGAATTAGTAAAATTGAGAGCAGCCGCGCCGAGATGTAATGCTCCCAATATGACGAAAAAACACATATATCGTACCCACACATATAAACAGACAAACACAACCTTCCTGCATCGAACCTTCAGGGCTCCTGCCGGGGCTCTTGCCAGGAAGGCATATTGGCAGCTTTTGGCCGTTTTGCAAAACAAAACGGGTGTGGTCCGCCCCGTAGAGGCAGTTGCCGTAAGACCACTGAATGTTACTTCATCCTCTTATTCTCCAGATTTTCCCTATGCGATTTCTTTCTGTATCCAAACTTTAAAAAGTCACTCACCGGGTAGAGTTTTGTCTCCTGAATCGAAGAGGGTATTTAGCCGCTTTCGACCGATATAACAACGGGTAGGTCCGGGACGATTTACATCGAAAAACCGCTGCCGTAGGAGCATTTTTAAAGAGACAACACAAACATTCATGTTCACAGTGTGATTCGAACCCACGCTCCGGCAACTCAGAGACAGAGTGTCTTCTCTACCCTTTGAGCCACGGAATGGCCAAGAAGTAAGTGAGGAAGTCATTGCCGCAAGGGAGGCCTAATGTACATAAGCCGGAATTCAGACGAGTTAAAGAGGTTGAAGCATCGCTAAGTCAAGTGTATAACTCTATCCAACATTTTTTTTTTTTTTAAGCTACATTCTTATCGCACCACCCTGGTACCTGCCTAGCGTAATGGTGGTTTCCAAGGTCAAAGCCGAGCTCCACCAAGGAATCCAATCAACAACTTGACAAATTCCATCAGTGAGCCTCCCTTAATTGTCCAATGCTATCAATTGCTTTAGTCCGGATGACTGCTCCGAAACTCTCATCAAATTGCAACAACCACACTTTACGTTGCCCATCAGATTCCCCCCCAAGAGACTAGAGATAGTGCGAAGCGCTAGTGCTAGACAAGATTCATCTAAACAGCGCGTCACATCGCCGAATCCTCAATCGAACGAATCGGACGGCATTTTTCCGCGCACATTTCTTTCAAATGACTGCACAACAGCGGTGGCGGCAATCCGCATTTTATCGCGGAGATCTGCTGTTGGCCGACCCCGCACCTCTTGGATGCTTCCACGGCTGGCCACAGCAGCTAGCCAGCCAGATAGTGCGAGAGATCACTGTGCTAGCCACTACGACACGGGAGGCTCATCATCATGCTTTGGTTTGCCCAATAGCTCCATGCTCCACCACACGATTACTACGTCGAGCGAGCTGCGCGAAATGTGTGTGCATTTTTGCTATGCGAGTCGCGCGCGATTGGATTTAGAGGCGACAAAGCCACCCCGCGCGCCCCGACCAATGGTCGTTGGCACGGCCGCAAGAGCAACAGCGGTCAGTTGGCCAAAATTGAAGAATTCACTTTTTTTCACGACTAGAAAAACTCCCCTGCAGCGACAAGACATGCCAAGCGATATGCTGGCTGGCCTGGCAGCGTAGCGGCCGTGAATTGTTGGCAGCAGGCAGCGTCTGTTTCGTTTATTGGGGGTCGAAATTTCGGCAGGCGGACGCGGGGCTAAACAAATTCCAAACTGACAGGGACAATGACGAGAACGAGACGGTGCGTTTCAGTGGGACAATGTGGGGAGCAAAAGGGTGGTGGAAGTGGACTAGGCCAGATGAAACCTTACCGTGAAAAAATGTGAAAAATCCAAAGTAGTCCTTGATGAAGGGTAATCCACAGGATGGTCCAACTGGAGGTTAGTCCGTTTCGTGCTCTTAGCAGGGGACGTGTGTCACAATTTTCAATCTTCACTTGGGGGTCAAACTGGTACGCTTTCAGTGCACTGAACTTTATCACTGATATCCACCGCGGCAGCAGAATAGGCAGGCAGGGCCCAAACTCGCGACCAATAATCGCCGACGTCGTGGACGTCTCGTTTCACCCGAAAATCGCGTACAACTCGCACAAATTGCACAATCGAACTGTCTGCACTGCACAAACGAATTTCTGCAATCGAGCTGGGAATTCTTCCAACTAAATTTTCCTGTTGCTCTCGTTGACACTTTCAAGGCGACGAGGAAACTTGTGCAACACTCCGCGCCGCGAGTTTGCTCCTTTTCAGCCGTAGCACATTCAACTGGTTGGTCGAGTGGTGTCGTTGCGACGTTTTCAGGGACGCGACACGAGCCCCACACACACAGAACAGAGATTCTCGCGAACGTACCGTTTTGGCCGTGTGTCGAGTCGCGACTCGCGAGTGTTGGCAATTTGCATGCACACACAAACGGACGGACGCTAGAGAAAAGGGGCCACACAAATTTAGAATAATCAGAAAATTTTTGTCATCGTCGTGCCCGTTCGAATGGGGAATTATAAATTAAGCTCAGGCTCTGCATGCACTGGATGTTGTCGTCGTCGACGTCGTTTTCTCAAGAGGCAGCACTCGCTGCTACTACTGACCATCATCCGACCAGGAGACACACACACAACACATACGCGAAGTGTCGCGATCCAATTGAAAATTTGCCAATTTCCCGGACAAGTTTCGGGTGGAAAGTGTCGCGATATGATACGGTAGAATGCCGGCGCAATATTTGTACAACGGAAAGGACGAAAAGGCGAAAAGAACGTCTCAATTTACGCAAAGACAACAAAGAAAGGCACGAACGCAAGTTGGCAAACGACAAGCAGCCATATTGGAATTGAATTGAAATTTCGCCTTTCACGGCGACATTCCAATGGTACGACTTGAGACAATTACGAGTCAAATCGGACAGATGGGCAGCTGTCAGACGTTTAAATAAATTTAAACTATTTAAAAATTACAGAAAATATTTATAACAAACAAATTTCAACAACTTTGATTTCAATGCTCATTATGTCGGCAAACACGAAATAAATTTCTTAGCAATTAAATTTGCAAATTTCAATTCGCCGTAAAATTACATGACATCTCCTTAGAAATTTCTCCATTTTCTACGCCTATGAGTCCAATTGTCATTTTGACATTTGACATCTGTCAGAGAATTCATTCTAACCTCAAACGGTCAGTCTCAATATCAATTCTTCCAATTGGGCAGCGCAGTTTCCCTCATCGGAAATTTTCCTGTGCTCAAATTTTCCGGCTGAAAGACCTCCACCCCGCAAACGATGGGCAAAGTAATGTCTGTCGTGGCGCGTAAAGCGAATCGATTCAATGTCGAGAATCGTGCCCATCGTCACCTGGACAAGGAAAAATTATCGGCCGCGCCGAAATTCGATGCAAATTTGCGCGATATGGAGCGAGTGTTGGAAGGTACTGTCGAGTCGAAGATTTCCGGACATTAATTCAGAGGATTGGAATTTACAGAGGTTGTATTTGGTTATTTCAGAAACGCCCGACTATGTGGAGAAGCATTCGCGCAAGGATCAGGGTCTTGACAATCGATTGAAACAGGTTTATGTAACATCACAAGACAACCCGGTAGGGATGACCTTTGGGGCAGATTTTTCATTAAAGTTGAATGAAAAGGGATAATTGAGACTTTTTCTTCCCATGCAGATTGATCTCGAAGAACGACAAGCACAGAATCCTAATAGACCGTTGCCGTTGAGCAGGACGACAGTGGATGATTTTGAGTATGGCTTTATGGAGTCGCAACGTGTGGCGCCGGGACGTTGTTCACTGCGACAGGCGATGCAGTTCATTACAGATCATCACGGTGATCCGGAGAATTGGACAAAGCAAAGGATTGCCGAGGAGTATAAGTTGAAGGAGGAGAATGTTGGTGAGTTGGGGAGGAAGATGTGAAGTTAATTTCATCATTGACTGTTTGGATGTCAATATTTATTATCCTCTCAGATGGTTTGAATAATGGGTTTTAAAATTAACTTTGCAATGGATAAATATTGTTGAGAACGCAGCCCCAATCACCGTCCCGATATCGAATAGTGCGAATAGCACATGACAAAACCGGTCAAAAACTGTTTGCCTCCCTGCGAAGGAGGTAGATCTATTTCGAACACACATTTTAGATTTACTTGCTACGTGTTATCCATACTATTGGACAATAGCGTGATAAGCCTCACGTAAGGGGCGTGGTAACTAAGGTATCCCATACAAAACATTCACCCATTGCATATGTGCCATTGGCACAAACAATTTTCGGCGCAGCAGATTTCATGGAATGGGCATCATCTGCTCGTCGAAGCCAGCAGCTTAACACGGTTCAGCGTATCATAATGTATGCGTCCCTACTGACGCCAAGCAGGTATTGATGGGTGTGTCCCCGTTTGATATCGATATAGGACGTAAGGGAACCACCTCCCATATCATATTCACTCCAAGCCTACAACATCATTGATGTCACAGGCGCCAACGCCAGGTTCCAACACCATGGAACTTCAGCGATATCCATTAAGTCAGGAAATGTTGACTTTGAGGTTTATATATGCTTCAAGATAGTCATTAGTCCACTTCTGTGGCTTCAACGCCCACGACGACTTATCTATCGCCAGCCGTGGACTCTTCAGCGATATAATTTGAGAATGAGTGATCATGATCACTATCGGGTCAACGCAGGATACGCCGACTTGAAAAGAAAACGTACAACCATTTCAAAAGCTTATTAGTGAAGTGAAGAATGGTTGAATTACATATCCCGCGTCATGATGACAGCAGCGGCAGAAGCAGAAAAATGCTTCTGCCGCTGCTGTCAATGTGGGTCATCAAAGGCAAATGCGTGTGTTCTAAATTGAATTTCAACCAGAAGGAACTTTTCAGAAAACTGCCAAAAAATATATTCCAGCCAGCCGCATTCTAAGCCTTAAATCGGATTCTCCAACGTCACCAGAAAAATTGCCTAAGGCAAAAGATCCGTTCCGGAGTGCAGCACCTGCGTTGGCGATCATAGCTTGGAGATTGTAAACCAAATGGAACTCACATTTCCAAAATATAAATCCCAGGATTGGTATTTGTTGTAGAAGACTGTGAAACCATTTCCAAGCCCGTGAAGACGAGAGGATCAAGTTCGGCATCACTACCGGGATTGACGACATGAAACGCGCCAACCTTCTTCTTCTTCCTTGCCTCTTTCTTTATGTTGTTGTTGTAGTAGCGGCACAAATGGGGAAACATTCAGTCTAAGTTGCACATTGTCATTCGAAGATGGTGGGCATTCCATCCTCGAGGCCAAGATTTAGGAAAAAAGCAGACAAAAATTCGCAGCCGGAATGTTGACACCATACCATCTTTTACCGCGGACCAGGTTAAAAAAGTCATCGAGAATACTAAAAACTCCAAGGCCCTCGGACCAGATGGCATTTCGATGACCATGTTGAAACATCTCCAACAACAACAACCTTCCAGCCATTGAGTATCTCACGGCCGCCTTTAACTTGTCGATGTCCACGCTTGCCATCCCTGAAATCTGGAAAACAGGTCGAATTGTTCCCTGTCTCAAGCCAGGGAAGAGCGCGAATCTCGGGGAATCCTACCTCCCCATTACGATACTTTCTCCTGTCGCAAAGACGCTGGAGGCCCTTATTCACCCCACTCTTGTTGCACATGCGAAGCTAGAACCTCACCAGCATGGCTTCAGGAAGATGCATAGTACCACCACTGCCCTCGATGCGATCACTACACGCATTCGTGATGGGCTAAATCAACGCAGTCGTTGTCACAGAACCATTCTGGTGGCAATAGACTTATCAAATGCATTCGATAAGGTCAATCATTCAATGCTCTTAGCAAACTTGTTGAATCTAGCTGGTCGGCACTACTTCACCGAGTTTCGAGGCAAACATTCTAAGCTTAGGAAAATCAAATTAGGTATTCCACAGGGAGGGGTACTCTCCCCCACTCTGTTCAACATCTACATGTCCGGCCTTTTTTTCAGCCTGACTCCTCTCTGGCAAAACCACAACATCTCCAGAAATACCAAACTCCGGATCTTCGAAAGCAATGTAAAATCTGTGCTTTTATATGGGTGTTCCACGTGGAAGGTGACCAGTAACATTACCATCAAACTGCAAACTTTCGTGAATCAGTGCCTACGACGCATCCTACAAATTCGCTGGCCTGAGGTTATATCTAACGACGACCTCCTCAAAATTACTCGCCAAAATAGGATAGGCATCGACATCAAAAGGCGAAAGTGGCAGTGGATAGGTGACACACTTCGAAAAGAGCCAAAAAACATTGCTAAACAGGCTCTAGATTGGAATCCTCAGGGAACCAATGCTAGCCGTCGTGTGGGACGACCCAAAAATACATGGAGAAGATCTGTTGAGGCAGAAGGAAAATCTTTAGGCAAATCGTGGGACCAGCTAAAGGCGATGGCTGCTAATAGGCAGAGGTGGAAAAGAGGCGTAGTCAATGCCCTATGCCCCACTAGGGGTCAAAAGGAACCAGAGAGAGATGTCCGGCCTTCCCACACCACCTGAAGGAATCGAGGTGATTTCCTATGCTGACGATTGCACCGTACTCGCCACAGGAAACGATAAGGATGAAATGCGCCTCCGAATTAATCGCTATCTAGGACGATTACAGGCATTTTTCCAAAGCCGAAACCTCACCATCTCTGCGTCCAAATCCTCTGCGACTTTTCTAACCACTTGGTGGGAGGACATCAGATGCGAGATCACCTAGAGAACATGATGACGTCTACGAATCATGCAGCTTCAGTCTGTGAAAAAATGCGCAGTAGGAACAACATCCTAAAAGCTCTAGCTGGTAGCACCTGGGGCAAAGATAAAGAAACCATGCTAGCTACTTATAAAGCGGTGGGTCGAGCGGCCGCTGATTATGCAGCCCCAGTTTGGACACATAGTCTATGTGACACAAACTGGTCCAAAGTTCAGGTCTGCCAAAATGCCGCTCTACGCATCGCGACAGGTTGCCTTCTGATGTCTGCCCATGCCAATACGTGATCACAATCTCCTACTCTCAATACAGTATCTTGTTGGTTGCTACCGTGAGGATCATCCCAATAATCATCTCATGGACCGAATTCCTCCACCACGACATGTCAGGCGTGGTTTACGAGACCTTGAGAGAGAGGTTCAGGGATACAAACGGGACCCTTACGATGAAGTTACATACCGAGCCGCCATTGCAGCGATCCACACTGAAGAAGTGAATCGGTCTATCGCGAGTTTAGGTGCGAATAGAGTCCTCTCAGAGCGCCCACCAGCAATTTCGCCTGAGGAGATTAGCCTCCCGAGAGCCATTAGAGTAACACTAGCTCAACTTCGGTCGGGCTTTTGTTCACGCCTTAATTCGTACCTTTCTCGCATAAACCCGGACATCCAAAACATCTGTCCAAACTGCAATGGTACTCCTCATGATGTGGGCCATTTGTTTCAATGCCCCGCTGCGCCCACTGATCTTACCCCTATATCACTGTGGGAAAACCCTATCGCAGCAGCTATGTTTCTGTCCTTAGACCTCACGGACACAAACATTGACGAACCATAAATCGTACCCACATAGATGCACAGAGGTTTCACACCTTTCTGCACCGCTACAAGAAGAAGAAGAAGAACATCTGATATCCTACATTTTGTCCACAGAGCTGTTTTTATCATTTCGACTACGTCAGCTAGCAATTGCTGACCTTTCTACGAACAGGAACAATTATGGTTTCCTGCTGTGATCTTGTAATGATCCACTTGCGTTTGTTTAAGTTTCTTTTGTTGTTAATTGTTGTGTAAACGAGCCGTCGATACACTTGCCCAAGATTATTTTGATGCGATCGGATCAAGACTCCTCCATGCAATTGTATGCAAAAACTTGTTTTAATCATCATCGTTATCAACAAACATTCCGAAGTGGCCGATTCGTCGTTTGTGTTGACGGTACGAGCGTCATGGTGAATGCAATCGGGTAGTTGGGTACCGAGCATCAAGCGATCTAAGTCCATATTGTTCGTTTCGGCATTTGCTTCAGGCATGTTATACCCTTTTGATATGTGCAGGATCTTCTCAGTGACTGAACCACACGCTGTCGCTGCTTTCCTCGCAGAGAAGCTCGATTCCTTTTAGAATTGTTGAGTGGTCAGTACGGCAAAATGCGGTTCGCTCTCCTACATCGTTTGGTGCTAGTTATCCCAGTTTGAATGACCATGTATCCGACATAAAGTGTTTTTGAATATTCCAAGGCCGGTGTTACCTAATATTGTTAATTGTAAGTGCCCAGCAATTATATTTGCTGCTAGCCTATGATGTGTAAAAAGCGGCTATCGAGAAACTTTGAAACACTTTGTTGCGGCACACCGCTCGCTGCGCGCGCACCTGGCCTTAAATGTCTTACTTTGTGCGGTGAACCGACACAAGGAGTTTTCCAATATCCCAAGGTTCGTCACTCATTTATTAGAAGCGTCTTTAAGGGGCTATCAACAAATTTGAAATGCTTTGTGCCGGTTCACCGCTCACCACGCTCGCACCTCACTTTCTACTATATTTCAAAAGCACGCAATAAAGGTGAGGTGCGAGCGGTGAACCGGTATAAAGAGTTTCAAATTTGCTTCTTATACATCGGAGACAGCCCTTGTAATATTCTAAAAAGTTGTGTGCCGACTCACTGCTCGCTACCTCGCCTATTTACACTATTTGAAATGGACAAACTAAACTGCCCTTAGTAAGTCCCTTTCAATCATTGTAAGAGCAGAGTAAGCAGATGTGCGAGTGTAGCGAGCGGTTAGCTGACACAAAAGCGTTTTCAAATATTCGAAGGTACGTGGCTGATGTATTAGAATCGTACCAGCTCACCGCTAAACACATTAAAGGCGAGGTGCGAGCGTAGCACGCCGACACAAAAGGTTTCCGAATAGTCCTAGGGCCGTTTCTGATGTATGAGAAGCGTCTTTAAAGCACTATCAACAAATTTGAAACTCTTTCTGTCCTCTCACCGCAACTTTTGTATTTTTCGAAAACGTTTAGTGTGTCCATTTCAAACAGCGTAAAAAGGCGCGGTGCGAGTGTAGCGAGCGGTGAGCCGACACAAAGCGTTTTAGAATAATCCAAGGGTCGCGGTAAGTGGGCACAAAGATTTTAAAATTACATCAGAGACGGCCCTTGAAATATTCGAAAACGTTTAGTGTCGGCTCACCGGTCGCTACGCTCTCACCTCGCCTTTTTACACTATTTGAAATAGACACAAAGCGTTTTCGAATAATGCAAGGGTCGCCTCTGATGTATTAGAAGTGGCTATCAAAAAATTATTAATTTGCACTAAGTAAAGATGGCGTCACGCAATTTTCTTGAATATTGATACCTGTGCCGAATCATTGCCAGACGGCAGAGAATCTAATAAGGAACAGACAATGACGTAATTATTTTTTGTAACCGATATAAGAATGCAGGGGCTAGTTATGAAGTCGAAACCTAAACCCTATACATATATAAGACGCCGAGTGTGAAGCATAGCTCTGTTCTTTTCCTCGTTCTCATATCATTGTATTTAGGTCTGATCTTCTTATGTTTAATTATGCAAGCTCGCTAGTAATCGATCTTCTGCACGTGTTTCTTGCAGTAAGGGCGTGCTTCTTGATCGTTCACTTTTTATGGGTTTCAATCGAGGACCTATTCAGCAAATAGATCTGGCTCGAGTGGAGGATTGGTGCAGGAGGGTAGGCCTATCGATCAATCCCGCCGAAAAAACACTAATAACATTCAGTCGCAAATACAATTTGGAAGGGCTAAATGCTACAACTCGACAACAGACTCACGTGGAACAAGCAGCTGCAAAACACAATTACAAAAGGTTAACAGACTCTATATGCAACCAAAAGAGCAATAGGGAAAACGTGGGGGTTAAAACCACGAATGATTCACTAGATTTACAAAGCCGTGGTCAAACCCCGTCTGACCTACGGCTCGATAGTCTGGCGGACTAAAACCAAACAAAAAATAGCTGCAGCGAAGTTGGCATCCGTACAAAGACTGGCCTGCGCAATCATAACCGGCGCCATGCGCAGTGCACCAACTTTAACTCTCGGGCAACTGCTTGACCTGCCTCCACTAGACCTCATAATCACAGAAGAGGCAAGAATGGCAGCGTTCAGACTACAATCATCAAACATGTGGATACCACTAAAGGTAGGACATTGTCGGATTACATAAATCATTGCAAGACAGACGAAGGAACAGGGGCAAGAGTTTATACTGAAACCAACAACTATAGTATCTCCAAATCCCTAGGTCATTATACAGCTGTTTTCCAGGCAGAATTTATAGCCATAAACCTTGGAGCAGGGGAGAGAACTCGAAAGGGATATGCAAACAAGACCATCTATATTCTCTCCGACAGTCAAGCTGCCATAAAGGCTACTGCAAGTCCCAAAACAACCTCTAATTTGGTTTGGGAATGCCAACATGACCTCAAAAACCCTCCTATCCAAAACAACGTTACCTTGAAATAGGTTAAAGGACATAAGGGGATTGAAAGCAACGAGAAAGCGGATGCCCATGCAAGAGAGGGTTCCAAACTACCCTTCACCGGTCGCGAAACTGCAATCGGAATTAGTAAATCCACTGCTAAAACCTTTGCCAAACAGTGGACCGAAGAAGAATTCCAAAATCGATGGAGACTCGCTAAAGGGCTCAGACACAGCAAGCGTATGCTGGGAACCAACTGGCAAACCAGCTGTGGCGAAGTTCTAAGCCTTAGTAAAAAGAACCTAAGGGCAGTGACAGGCCTCATAACCGGCCACTGCACCCTGCGAAAACATCTGCATAAAATCGGGATATACATACAAGACTCACTATGACGCCTCTGTAACGAAGACGAGATATCAGCCTCGCAAGTTATTTTCGAGTGCCATCATCTCATGATCTGGAGACAAACCTGCGTTGGGACTCAAACCATTAGAATGGGCGTACCTAAAATAAACCTGACTAACTTTCTTCTTAACCTTTTACGAACGACAGAGCTGATAATCTGAAACTCTTTCACTCTAATGGAAAACACAATAAGCCAACAGGCTGCAGTGTTGGGTGTAACCAGCCCAACTCATCATAGCGAAGTAGTATGGCTGACAACCGTATCACACTCCGAATTCAGTTGTCGTTTGAAACGTTGGCGATTACATACGGTAGTGTGTGCACCTCAAGGAGTAAAAAAGAAGAATAGCAACGTTCTGTGTTTGCTTGGCCCTTAACCTATTGAGAGAGCGGCAATGGAATTAGCGGAGATTAATACACACGTCTTCTAAGGTATAACGTCCCGGCTGAAGAGTCGAGCCATTAAAACATCGCTTACTTTTGAAAACAGTATCTTGTTGGTTGCTACAACAACGCATTGGTCTCGGCGACGACACGATCCAAGATAGAGCTGTAGCTGTAGAAATAGGCTGAGATATTACCGCCAAAACGATATGTCTACACCGCAGGAAGAAGAAGATCTTGTTGGTTGCTATCGAGAGGATCATCCTAATCGTGATCTCAGGGACCGAATTTCTCCACCACGTTACATCAAACGTGGTCTGAGATTTTGAGAAAGAGTTTCAAGGATATAAACGAGATCTTTTCGATGAAGAAACATACCGGGCAATAATTCACACCGACGAAGGGAGTCGGTATATTGCGCACTTAGGTACGAATAGAATCCTCTCAGCGCTCCAACCACCGAGATTGGGCTCCCGAGAGCCACCAGAGTGACTTTAGCTCAACTTGGGTCAGGCTTCTGTTCACGCCTTAATTCGTATCTATTTTTTTTATAGACCCGAGCATTCAAAACATCTGCCCAAATTGCGTTGTGCTGGTGCGCCTCATGGTGCGGGTCATTTGTTTCAATTGTCAGCTGGCCCCACTGATCTTACCCCTTTATCAGTGGGAAAACCCTATCGCAGCAGCCACGTTCCTGTCCTGAAGACCAGGGACGAGAACGATGACGAACCATAAATCGAATCCATATAGATGCACAGCGAACACCCTCTTTCGTTGTTGTGCTGCTCCAACAGTTCCTGCGTTGTTGTCGCTTTAGAAAATTCGCGAGAAAGACGACGAAGCTAAGAAAACATCCACGGCGCCGTTCGGCACCGGTACCACAATAACTACAACGATTTTCCGGATCGGCTGCATCATCCGTCCCATGTAGTTACACTAAACTAACCAACACTGGAGTACAAAAAACACGCCTATTGTTAAAGATATGATACCACCGACTTGGCTATCTTCGAAAATCCGAGAAAATGTTTTGCCTAAATCTGTCTTCTTTTTTGCCTCGTTATTTATAGTGTGTGTAAGCGTAGGCGCATCGCCCGTTCTGGCAGTAATGTCTCAATCCTATTTCTACAGGCAGCTCTATCTTGGACCGTGTCATTGCCGAGACCATAATGCGCTGTTGTTGTCGAAGGGAGGCAGACCAAGTCTAGGGAACGCTTCATCAATGTGCCACGTAGCCCGACGTCGGGCTTTGGCCACTTAAATCGGTTACCTCCAATTGTCTGTTGCGTTTACTTTCTTCCAGTCTCGGAAACCCATCAGCTGATGGGCGTCCTTATCTACTGAGTGCTCGCAGCGAGCTCTCGGTCGTCCACGCAACCTCGCTTCGCCATCTCGTTGAAGACTTAGAAATATTTTCGGCATTTTTACATTTTGACATTTTAATTTTAATCAGTCCCACTAGAATAGTAACTTTTACTGATTTGGCAAAGATGTTAATAATATGAAATGTCGAAATATATTTGCGAGCAAGAATTGTAAAATTTGCTAGACAGGGAGGCCAATGAAATTTAAAATGTTATTTTCGGTGCAAAGCTATTGATTCAAATCAAATTGCAGTAAAAATACACCTAATTTACCATTAAAAACTGAACTACCCCATATAAATGTCAAACTTTGACATTGAATATCTGAAGAACCGTCACGTTTTCGCGAAAAAGGATTGCAGATTCGGTCGTTTCAGGCCAATATTAATGAAATGGCATCATCAAAATTTGGGGCCGCAGATACTGAAATCGTGCCCCTTCTGGTAAGTCTCTGTCTCCGTTTTGATCATAATAGAGTGCACCCTGTAACGAATTGGACCGGTACCAAATGCTAGTGAGCACGAAGCTTCTAAGGCCGTACAGGCAGAGAAAATTCAAACAAGAAAAAGAAAGATAATGAGCGTAGCTCAGGCTCGGCAAATGGGACTGTTTATGCCGCTCGCAGCCTCGGGTCCACTACATATTAAAAAGGGAGTCACATGCCTAAGATAGGACGAACACAAACACAGGGAGAAAAAAATGGGGAAATCGAAATTGAAAGGCGTCGGCCATTCTAATTTTGTGCTCCAGGGCCCCGACGGCGTTGGACCCTGGCCTGGCACGTCTGCACCCACAATATCACGAAAGTATTCCCGACCTTGAAGCCCCCATGGCCAAGAAAATTTCAAAATGGGGGGCCTCCCTGAAAAATACGATCTGGAACGGGGACCGGGAACCTACAAAAGCCTACAAAAAGTTTAGAGGGACATCACACACAAAATCGGGTACTTATCCGGTTTTCTTCGGGACTTCCACTCGCATCGAGTCCTGATGTGAGAACGTGTAGTTGGTCCCACTTTGGCACGTAACCCCACTTGTATATGGGCACTTCACTCTTGAGGCATTTTCTTTTTCCTTTCGAAATACACGGCCCGAAATCACTCCACAAAACTTTTTGAAATTAAATAAATTAACAAAAACACGATACCGAAAAAAAATAGCCGACTCCTCGAGTTTTTTCGTAGTCCCGCTTGCCGTCACACGCATCCACCCACGCAAAGACACGATGGATCCAACCGACAACTCGGGAGAGTTCTTTGATGACGACACCAATCAAGAAAGTTTTGCCTACAATCGTATGCACTTGTTGTTGTTGTTGTTGTAGCGGCGCAAGTAAGGGGGGGGGGGGGGAACTAGTGTCATTCGTAAATGGTTGGCATTCTCTCCTCAAGTTCGAGGCCTAAGAAGGTTGCCACCTCAATTGGTTTTTCCCAAAGCGCAATGGGTGTTAGATGCGTTGGTGCGGCATTACAATTGAAAAGGTGGTCCACGTTGTGCGGGCTGGCTCCACATGCTGGACAAGTGTCTGCAATGGTGCTGTCGATACGGGTCCAATATGAATTTAGTCTGGAGCACCATCCAGATCGAAGCTGAGCCAAGGTGGTACGTGTGGCTCTAGGTAGCTGGAGTTCGTCATTGGAGATATCTGGTGGTCGACCTCGAAGGACACGGTTTAATGACAGATCATTCGTGGCTATTGTTACCTCGCTAGTATGCAACTGCTTTAGAGCCGCCTTGTAGTTGTTGGTGTTCGGGGAACTCTTTTGAATCTCTGGACTTCCCTTTCCTTGTCCCTTAATGTACGTCTAACATGACGTGGAGGTGGAGTTTTGTCCATAAGATCGAAATTCGGGTGTTGACTACGATAGCAACCAACAAGATATTGCTTTGCGAGTAGCTCATTATGAGTTTTTAGATTAAGCAGCTTAGTTTCTTGGTGGAGGTGATCTTGTGATGTCATGCGTGCACATCCAGTGATTGTACGCATAGCTGCATTCTGGCACGTTTGAATCCGTTTCCATCGAGTGTTGCAGAGATTGTTTGTCCATATGGGTGCGGCGTAGTTTACCACTGAACGACCGATGGCTTTGTAAGTGGTGAGTAATGTCTCTTTATCAGTTCCCCATTTGCTGCCAGCGAGAAATTTTAGGAACTTGTTCCTACTCTTCAATTTGTCACATATATTGTCGGCGTGGCTATTGAAAATGCCGTGATTGTCAATTGTGACGCCGAGGATTTTGGGGTGACGGACAGTGAGGACTTCGGTGTCGTTTACAATAATGTCTAGCCGTAGGTTGTATTCCTGGTTGTACGTGGTAAAGAGGGTGGCCGAGAATTTGGGTGCTGATTGCTTCAGGTTCTTGCTAATGAAGAAGGTGTTGAGCTCTTCTAAGTAGCCGTTGATACGGTCGCACATGTCTGAAATATCGTTGCCGGATGTCAGGATGGTACAATCATCAGCGTAGGATATTATGTCGATTCCTTCAGGTGGGGTGGGAAGCCCTGACATGTAGAGGTTGAACAAAGTGGGGGAAAGAACTCCGCCCTGTGGTACTCCCTGTTTGATCCTTCTTAGTTTAGATTTCCCATTTCTAAACTTAGTGCTGGATTGACGTCCGGCAAGGTAGTTTGCGATCCATTTAACTACATACGACGGTGTGGATGAGTTTTGGAGGTCTGTCAGTAGGAGCGAGTGATTCACCATATCGAACGCTTTCGACAGATCCAATGCTACTAGGATGGTGCGCTTAAACGGCTTTGGTTGGTTCATTCCATTTAAGACCTTAGACATGATTCGGTCTAATGCAGTGGTGGTGCTGTGCATTTTCCTAAAGCCGTGTTGATGATTGGCGAGTTGTATGTGCGTCGTAAGAGTTTTGCGTATCAATGCTTCAAGTATTTTTGCCACAGGAGATATAAGCGTAATCGGGCGGTAGGATTCTCCTAAGGAGTGTTGTTTGCCAGGTTTGGGTATAGGAATAATGCGGCCAAATCTCTGGTATGATGAAAGTTCTAAGTGAAAGGTTCATCGTGGCAGTGATATACTCTAGGGCCGGTGTGTCGAGGTGTTTGAGCATTATCATTGCTATACCGTCCGGTCCAAGCGCCTTTGAGTTTTTGGCGTTTTTTATGGCATTGGCTACTTCAGTGGTGGTGGTTTGAAGATATTCGTCTACCTTGGTGTTACGGATGGCTCGTGTAATTTTGCGCTTGGGTGGGTGTTCGGCGAACTGTTTGTTAAACAGATTGGCGCATTTTTTGTCGTCGCTCACGGTAGAATTTCCAAACTAAGACTAGCAAAAGCTTCGCTTGTGTACCTTTTAAAGCCATCCCAGTTAGCTTTTTTAAAGTTTGTGTACGTCTTGTCGGGGTGGACGAGTTTCGACGGCATATCCAGCCTTAGTATGATTGGAAGGTTATCAGAGTACATCGTGAGAATTGGCTCCCATGTGATGTCGTTGATAAGTCCAGGGCTAGCGATGGAAATATCTGGTAAGCTTGTGCAGGATCCTGCGATACGAGTCGGTTTGTTGTCGTTTATTGGACAGAATTCTGATGCGTCCAGCTGATCGGCGATGATGTTACCTCTGGTGTCGTTGTGGAGGTTAGAGTGCCAAAGACTATGATGTGCGTTGAAATCACCAAGCAGAAGACGATACTGGCCGTTTAGTAGAGGGTTAATATAGGCTTTGTAATTGGCGGGACAGCTGGAGACGGGTGGAATGTATCGCTTGTTGTTCCATTGTGTTGTCGGCGGAAGTGATGTCAACGATGCTGTACGGTAGATTGTTGTGAATGAGGAAAGCCAAACCTCCTCCAGCATTGCTTTCTCGGTCGTGTCTGATGACGTTTTAGCTCCCGTAAGAGCTGAGCGAATGGTTGGAGTTTAGTTTGGTATCTTGTACCGCAGCAACCTGTATATGGTGTCTGTCCATGAAATCAGTAAGTTCGACGATTTTATGTTGGAGCCCATTACAGTTTAGCTGGACGATTTTGGTGTTGGTGTAGTTAACATCGATGGTACGTGGAGCTGGGGTCAAATTAGGCGTAGGTTGAACTGTGCGTACAGGGTTTGCCGGTGTGGAAGGTGTTGATAGTTGGGAACCTTGGTGGGGCGGCTGCTGGTTGGATGAAGAGCGTAGCCCACGATTTCTGCATCGACTCGCTGTGTAGGTTGGACCTCGTTGATTGTAATGGGTAAGTCCTGAGCAGTTCTTTAGGTGAACCCATTCTCCACAGCATGTATGTACATTCGACCGACGCACGTTTGAACATTGGTCCAAATCCTGTTACCGCACACAGAGCACATCCATGGACCTGCATTTGATTCACGGCACGTATTAGTAGTGTTCGGAGCAGCTGGGCCGGCCGGGACTGCTCCCCGAAGGAAAAAATGGTGTTGAATGAATGACACGAAGTTTCCATCCCCTTCTTGTGTCGAAGGGGATCGTTGCGACTCTTGGCCATGCTGAAGCATGGGTCGTTCCGGTTCGTACCGGTCGCACTTGTATTTGATCGGGTCGCATCAATTCTTATTTCGTGTGTTGACGAGACGACAAACCAACAAAAGAAATGCAACTGTCTCGAGTGGATCGTTACAACCCATTGCAAAATTGGCGGAAGAATTCGTTTCATATTTCATGTTTAACAGCCAGTTTTGTGAAGCAAGTCACTTTTACCAGAATAAAAAAAACGTATTTTGTCCAGTAATTAAGGACATCTAGAAACATCGGAAAAACGGGACGAATATCCATGATGTTTTACTGAAGTCCATGACAGCTCAAAAGCTTCGTTTTCCATTATCAGTTTCTGATTAGCGAGCTCAAACCTGGCCGAATAAGACTCAAAAACTAATCACACCTTGGACGTCCAGAACGATTTCAAATGAGTAAATGTGGGCACAGGCCATGATCTAGAACAGGTAAGGGTCAGATCATATGGACATGTGCAAACGGACACGACCTTTAGGTCATGAAGAATCTGTTTGTGCGATGACTGCCACGTTTGCTAACTGTTAACCACAAATGAAATTGTGTAACCACTTCGAGCTGGTGTTTGGCAATGTTTAAGTGAAATTTGTTCGCCGATAGGTGATCGTAAAAGAAGCCTGGATCAACCGTTTTGCACCATCCTTCAAACTGCAGTCGAAACCATGGAGGTCCAGGTTTTAACCCGGACATTCAAAACATCTGTCCAAACTGCGCTGGCGCTCCACATGATGTGGGTCACTTGTTTCAATGCCCAGCTGCGCCCACGCAGCAGTTATGTGTTTGTCCCTTGACATCACGGACGGAAGCATCGACGAACCATAACTCGAATCCACATAGATGCACATCGGTTTCACACCTTTCTGCACCGCTAAAAGAAGAAGAAGAAGGGTCCAGGTGAATCGGCTTAGAAGGAGGAGAAGACCATCCCGTGGGCCGAAAGGTGTTGGGTGCATTTTCGAGGATTTTTGGATCTTTTTCTAGAGTGCGCACTCAAGATTGGCATTCGAGCTCGCTGATGGCGGACTAATTTTTTCACATTTTTGGTCCCTTTGTTTGTGTTCGTATTTCATTATGCACGTGAACCCATCTTCATATGTATGACGCTTCCAACGGAAAAACGCCATTCATATCTCCAATTTTGAGATGCAGTTCGGTTCATTGCGGTCCGTTCTTCAATGGCACATCGATGCCGGTCCTTCGTTACACTCCACGATTGGCATCTGAAAATGTCCAGGACACATAGCCAATGTCTCTTGTCTCTCTTAATAGGTTAGTCAAACAAATGCATTTTGTGTAGCTCAGTTCAGGAGAAACGGGGAGGGTTTGATTTAATTGAAAAAAAAAATACGTATTCATATTTTTACAGTTGAATTTTAATCAATTATTACTTTATTCTCTTCTTTTCCAGGCAAAATCCTCCAGCACTTCCGCTCCTTTCAAGTGTACGTCCCCGATCCGAACAAGCGTGAAACTATTCTCAAAGTACAACAAGGCAACACCACCAAAGCTCTACCGTACAAGGATCCTATGGAACCGCAATCTAGAAAAACCTAATTTACCCCCATTAGCCTTAATGTTAAGTCGTTACTGTGTAGTCAAACGCCTAGTGTAAAAAAAATATCAAAGATCTGTTGCCTTTTGTAAATAAATTATGTTGTATTGAAAAAGCGTTTTTTTTTCTCGGTAGCATAATAATCCATTTCGATCATATTTTCTTCTGTACAAAAAAAAACAAAATGTTGGCGCGTACACACACACACACATGTCACAAAGTTTTGTGTCATTAAATGACAACATTCGGCGGACAGAAATACATATTCAGACACTTGTCCTCGGACACGGACACGACTTTGTCATTATCAAAACTGTAATTGACGCCCCACACTTGATCCTTGTGCTCGGCAAATGTGTACATGCATTTGCGTTCGGCAAAGTCCCAGATTTTCACGGTTTTGTCGCTGGACGAGGAGGCAAAGTGTTTGCCGTCGGGGGAGTATGATACGCAGAGGACCCACGAGGCGTGACCGGAGAGAGTTCCTGCTACGTCCGAGTGAGCGCTGCAAAAATATGAATGAGACGAATTTGTGATTTTTCGAAGCAAAAAGGAGACTTACACGTCGTAGAGCTTCATGTGACCGTCGTCGGAGGCAGTTAACAGCATCTGCGAGTCGGGCGAGAAGCACAGACTGCGTACGGACATGGCGTGACCTTCCAGCGTTTGTGCTACTTTACCGGTGGCGACGTCGAAAATGTTGATGATGCCATCGATTGCTCCGCTGGCAATGTATTTGCCGTCAGGACTCTGTGGAAAAGGTTTTTGTCTTATTCATCAAATTTTAAGGATTTTCGCGTCATCCACTTACGTAGGCTATGCTCAGCGTGAACTTTCCGTTCTGTGGATCCAACACTTGTTCCGCCTTGCCCGTCTCCACGCTGTACATGGAAATCTTGCCGTCGTGCGAACCTGAGATCACGTACTTATCGCAGGGAGAGAAAGCGACTGTCCACAAATCGACAGGACCCAAAGCGATTTGATTTTCCAATTGTCCGGTTGTGGCGTTCCAAAAACACAGCCCAGAGTCCAGGGAACTGCTGGCGATTTCTGTGAAAATAATGAAACGGTCCTCATCGTCATATTTTCGCATTCATGCGGGGGCTACTCTACTACTTACTCTTCCCATCCGAACTCACGGCCACCGACACCACGCCCAACGAATGCCCCGTCAACTGATGTCGCAAACCTATCGAATTATCCTCCTTTACGTCCCAAATTTTCACGAGATCATCCAATCCGCCGGTTACAATGAAATCTTTGGTTTCGCCCGCTGCCGATTGTGAGTGTATCGAATCGTGGCTGGCATCCGGATCGGCGTCTTCAGATTCCTTCTGGCGGGCGGTGGTCGTTGTTCGGCCCCATGTACACGACCAAATGCACTCGTCGTGTGCCTGATCCTGTTTGTGTAGCAGTGAGAACTGGAAGAAAGGACGACAATTCAGGGATAGTGAATTGAGATTGGGTTGAAACCGGGAAGAGGTTATGCGGGCGCATTTTGAGTAAAAATTAAATTGGGCGGTTTGATGCTTACCATTTTGTGAAGGGAGTTTTGAAGATCCTGAAGAGATGTGCTGGATTGTCGGTATATTGCGAAAAACAGCAATAAACGTGCACCAGATAGCGAAAAGTTTGCCGGGAACGTAAACAATTGAATGGACAACGAAGAATTGATCGCGCAATTGACAAGTTGAATGTCAAAGTGACAGTAAAGTTGTCTTTAAACTGTTCGAGACTCGAATCATTGCAGAGTACATACTTTTATACTACAGTCACACTAGCACAAATTTGAATTCTTTTTGAATTCAACAAAATAGACGATTTAAGGTCGATCCACACTTTTTCAGTCATTTTCCATGCAAGTTGACAGATTCTCAGTCAATTAATTAACTGACAATTTATCAACTTTTATGGAAAATTGTTGCGAGTGTGAAGACTGAAAAGTGTAGAAACTTGTGCAAAACAGGATGAATCAAAAATCTTTTTATTTTTTCAAAGAACTAACACTTCACCTTCCAGTAGAAAACTTTAACATAAAGTCAATTTTCTCCGCAAAATATTCCGCCAACTTCAAACATTCCTCGGGCATAAACACACGCATACTTCGCGGGACATCATCTACCGCATACAACAGGATCATTTCACGAAAAAATCTATGCAAATCCTTCTCTCTTACATCTACATTCCGGACGAAAAACGTAACAATTTGATACATCATTTCCATTGCGGCTACGCCTTGTCCATTTGTGAATTTCTGATCGATGCAAAAGGCAATCGTTTCTTGAATTAGCCGAGTACACAGCTCGGTTGACTCCTCCCGCCAATTTTCACGATTCAAATTATCACGAAAATGTTCATGATTGAATAAGCAGAAGTCGTCCACTTGAAAGTTTTCGAGATATTTGAATTTTGGGGACTTTATGGGTTCTGGTTGTTTGATTTCAGCTGAAGCTTCAGTTTTTTGAACGGAATCGGTGTCGGTGAATTGCTTTTGCTGTTCGCGGAACATGTTGATGCGCACCGTTTCGATCGTGTCGGCGAAGGATTGGAAATCGGCAACATTCTTTGCTTTTGGGCTCGTCATGGCCTGAGAGTAATTTGTAATTTACTCTTAGCAAGAATGCGACTTGATAAAAGCAATTCAAAATGTGTATAGTTTGATAAATCAAATCATTACAAGCAGCCTACTTCATTCATGGAGTTTATTCAGCAAGTGAGCTATAAAATGCATCGAGTCTGCTCAGTTCGTCTGATATATCGGCGCTAATTATTCTGGCTGCCCAGTCATCTGGTTCAAAATCGGGAAATTCGACTCATAATAGTAACGCCACAAAGCTGGATGGCTCACAGTTTGGAGCGATCATCATTCATCAACCTCCCTAAATTTGAATTTTGAATTTTGAATTTTGAATTTTGAATTTTGAATTTTGAATTTTGAATTTTGAATTTTGAATTTTGAATTTTGAATTTTGAATTTTGAATTTTGAATTTTGAATTTTGAATTTTGAATTTTGAATTTTGAATTTTGAATTTTGAATTTTGAATTTTGAATTTTGAATTTTGAATTTTGAATTTTGAATTTTGAATTTTGAATTTTGAATTTTGAATTTTGAATTTTGAATTTTGAATTTTGAATTTTGAATTTTGAATTTTGAATTTTGAATTTTGAATTTTGAATTTTGAATTTTGAATTTTGAATTTTGAATTTTGAATTTTGAATTTTGAATTTTGAATTTTGAATTTTGAATTTTGAATTTTGAATTTTGAATTTTGAATTTTGAATTTTGAATTTTGAATTTTGAATTTTGAATTTTGAATTTTGAATTTTGAATTTTGAATTTTGAATTTTGAATTTTGAATTTTGAATTTTGAATTTTGAATTTTGAATTTTGAATTTTGAATTTTGAATTTTGAATTTTGAATTTTGAATTTTGAATTTTGAATTTTGAATTTTGAATTTTGAATTTTGAATTTTGAATTTTGAATTTTGAATTTTGAATTTTGAATTTTGAATTTTGAATTTTGAATTTTGAATTTTGAATTTTGAATTTTGAATTTTGAATTTTGAATTTTGAATTTTGAATTTTGAATTTTGAATTTTGAATTTTGAATTTTGAATTTTGAATTTTGAATTTTGAATTTTGAATTTTGAATTTTGAATTTTGAATTTTGAATTTTGAATTTTGAATTTTGAATTTTGAATTTTGAATTTTGAATTTTGAATTTTGAATTTTGAATTTTGAATTTTGAATTTTGAATTTTGAATTTTGAATTTTGAATTTTGAATTTTGAATTTTGAATTTTGAATTTTGAATTTTGAATTTTGAATTTTGAATTTTGAATTTTGAATTTTGAATTTTGAATTTTGAATTTTGAATTTTGAATTTTGAATTTTGAATTTTGAATTTTGAATTTTGAATTTTGAATTTTGAATTTTGAATTTTGAATTTTGAATTTTGAATTTTGAATTTTGAATTTTGAATTTTGAATTTTGAATTTTGAATTTTGAATTTTGAATTTTGAATTTTGAATTTTGAATTTTGAATTTTGAATTTTGAATTTTGAATTTTGAATTTTGAATTTTGAATTTTGAATTTTGAATTTTGAATTTTGAATTTTGAATTTTGAATTTTGAATTTTGAATTTTGAATTTTGAATTTTGAATTTTGAATTTTGAATTTTGAATTTTGAATTTTGAATTTTGAATTTTGAATTTTGAATTTTGAATTTTGAATTTTGAATTTTGAATTTTGAATTTTGAATTTTGAATTTTGAATTTTGAATTTTGAATTTTGAATTTTGAATTTTGAATTTTGAATTTTGAATTTTGAATTTTGAATTTTGAATTTTGAATTTTGAATTTTGAATTTTGAATTTTGAATTTTAAATTTTGAATTTTGAATTTTGAATTTTGAATTTTGAATTTTGAATTTTGAATTTTGAATTTTGAATTTTGAATTTTGAATTTTGAATTTTGAATTTTGAATTTTGAATTTTGAATTTTGAATTTTGAATTTTGAATTTTTTTAGGATAGAAGAGGAGCTGAAGCCGAAAGGAGCAGGAGGCAGCGTACACCATCGAAACGGGCAGGATAAACGGATATGATCGACGTGTAATATCGAGCCTTATAAGGAAGAAGACTAGAGGATTGAGGAAGGAAACCTGACGACGCTAAGCCGCAACGAAGAACTGAAGCGAAGAATAGGAGTAACGTATTCAAGGATATCAAGGAGGCTACGGAAGATAACGAACGGCGTGGATCTGGAGATGCTATATACGAATAGACAACATCAATTGGGGAAAAAACTAGCCTAAACCAAGGACAAGATAACAAAAAACGAGGAAAGCTAATTTACAAGGTCTCCTGCCCGCATTACGATAGGACGTACATAGGACAGACGAAGCGGCTAGTGGCAGTTAGGTGGAACGAGCATGCCCGAGAAGCCGGCATTGCCAAAAGGAACAACAACGATCCCGGGACACTAAAGTCTAAAGTAAGACGGTGTAGGAGGCAATGGTGATGAGAAAGGGGCCTGGTGTTACTGAGGCCCCGCAGTAAATCTTCTACCCGCTGCAACATTTGATCCTTTAATGTGCTCATGGATCCGCTCCGAACAGCAACTACACTGTAGTGACCTGGCATTCGAACCGATACGTTAGTTGCGGACACTACAAATCCATACCCTTATTGGACCAGGATTTGTTTCAATGCCGTCTGTACGAAGCAGTTTGGAAACATCTGTACGATTGAAATTCCTGGATCGGATTGGATTCTGGTTGTCAAACAGAAAGAGATAAATAGCAATCATTTACAAAGAAAGGAAGGACTCTAATTCACCTCCCTCGGGACAGCAGCTTTCAGAGTTTACGATAAAGTCAGCTCTTTAAGAGCGTTTCCCTCCGCTTAAAGTTTGGTTCAAATCAGAAGGAGCTACCCTCCAACCGTGCAGACGATTTTATCTAGGAAGTCGCTACACCAAATAATTATTTCAGTAAAGTTTGGTTCAAATCAGAAGGAGCTACCCTCCAACCGTGCAGACGATTTTATCTAGGAAGTCGCTACACCAAATGATTATTTCAGTAAAATTAAATGGAAGGCCATTGTCAAACACCAAAGATTACCGATAACAGGGCTACGACATTGGAGTGCAGTCACGTTACTCGTGTTATTGTTCCTATGAAAAACGGGCACTCGATGCCTACAGATATATCCTTGGGGGGTTTAACGTCCGCGCCTACCGAGATGGTTTATCAGACGGGCTTCGATTTGGCCAGATCGGATTGAATTTGTGACGTCAATCAGCGCCCACTCTAGCAGTGTAGAGGTAACAGTTAACATACTGCTGGATACGATGTATGCCTCTGCCGTTCTAAGGTCCCGGCGCTTGGTTCAAAAAGCGCAACTTCACGCTATTCGCGAAACCACAGCCGGCTCGATACTCCGAAATAACGGCCGAACCCAACTTTCGCACGGAGAGTTACTGAAGGCAGTGGCTCTCCGGGGCTTGTGCGACCCCCGTGCAATAACTATCTAAAGAAAGCTAACCTACAGAGCAAAAAATCAGGAACAGGAAGTCATACATTCATTCACATGCATCGCATGCACTCATCACATACCTTCATCCAAGCATACACCATTTCCCGTAAAGTCGCATAAGTGGGTAGCACCAGTCTATACTCACCATGCAACGGGAGATGCCCACAGAGACCTACTACCCTGCTACAAAGTAGCAGCGCCATACCTACCCAGTCACATAGTGTCTGGCTTGCATACGTTTGACTCTCCCCATGTAGACGGGGCAATATAGGGACTTCATCTCATGGTCAGCAGATAATCCTGCTGCCTCACAATTACGGCAATGTGGTCCATTCCGACAAAATCGGGTGCTGTGCGCCTCACCACTGCAGTGTCTGCAGACAATCTTCTCCGCTTTACAATGTTTCGCGAGGAGGTCGAAAAATACACATCGTCAACATGTCGGGAACGGCTCCCGCAGAATCATGCGACACGAGTGACTTTTCACAAACATGCGTTCATCCGTAATCATTGTCTCTACAACTAAAGGCGATCCCTCTAGGACCACGTCCGCCGTAGCATCGGAGCCCTCTTTTATAGGACGACTAACAACCCTCAGATTCTTTTTATAATACTCCTTAGGAAATTCCAGCAACACAACTTAAAGGCCTAGCGGATTTTTGTGGTAAGACCAAAGCACTTCTCCTGGTCGGTTGTGATGCCAATGCACACCACACGGTCTGGGGAAGCACTGACATAAACTCAAGAGGTGAGTACATATTAGAAACTTTTTCCTCCTTGACCTTCAGCATCTTCAACAGAGGTAGTAAACCTACTTTCGTAACTAGGTCTAGGCGGGAAGTACTCGACATAACCTTTGGCAACCAAAGGACAGGAAACTGGATCAGGAACTGGCATGTATCTGATGAAACCTCACTGTCAGACCACATGCACATCAGGTTCGAAGTAACAGCGCCCATACCTAGATTCCGGGAAAGGCGAATTCCCCAGCTAACTGAGTGGGGCGACTACTGTATCTCCCTTGGAGAGAGGCTATCCACCATCGACAGGACAGCCTCCAGCTGGCTGAGTCTGGACGGCTTGGTCTCCAACGTGACCAGGGCTATAGTGGCCGCATTTGAGGAAAACTGCCCCCTCAGAAGAACGAACGACAACAAAGGAGTACCCTGGTGGACTCCGGAGCTATCGAGACTAAGGAGGTCAACAAGAAGACTCTTTAATAGAGCCAAGAGGACAGGAGAGTGGGAAACGTACCGCTCCAAACTTCATGAGTACAACAAAAAGGTCAGGTCTGCCAAAATGAACTCGTGGGTCAGGTTCTGCGAAGGTGTTGAATGCACCAACACGGCTGCCAGACTCCACAAAGTTCTGGCTAAAAATGACACCGAGTACCTAAGTACCATAAAGCATTCTGATGGGCGCCACACAATTGACGCCTTAACGACGGGCGAACTACTCCTCAGCACCCACTTTCCGGGATGCCAAATACTGAGGAACGGGGTCCCCTCAAACGATAACAGTCTGCATAGAACTAATTCCTCAGACTGGAGATTAGCAAGATCAATCTTCACTCACGATAAAATAAGATGGACAATATGCTCATTTGAGCCATTTAAATCCGCCAGTACTGACGGGATTTTTCCAGCTTTACTACAGAAGGGTCTGGAGCCCCTAACTCCATACCTCGTAAGTATCTTCAGAAGCAGCTTTGCGCAAGGCTACATTCCGCAACCATGGAGACTTGCTCGAGTTGTATTTATTCCTAAACTGGGAAACCGACCTAAAGAGGATCCCAAACCATACAGATCAATCAGTCTTACCTCATTCATGCTCAAATCAATGGAAAAAATCATTGATGAGCACATCAGAAATACCACACTGATCAGAAACCCGCTTCACAAGAGACAGTTTGCTTACCAACCAGGTAAATCAACAGAATCGACGCTACATAGCCTTGCAGGAGAAATTGAAAAAGCCTTTGAGGTCAAAAACACCGTGCTCGCTGCTTTCCTGGACATCGAAGGGCCATTTGATAATACTACCTTCGATGCAATTCAAAGAGCGCTAAGATACAGAATGGTAGAAAATACGACTATTGGATGGATAAGCAGTATGCTCTTCTCAAGAAAAGTCGTCTGCCAAATAAGCTCTCATCCAATGGCTTCTCAGTACAGGGATACGCCGACGATGTGGTCATAGTGGTTAAGGGTTTGTTTGAGGAAATTCTTCCAGATTTACTCGAACCAGCACTAAATACAGTACAAGAATGGTGTGATGGAAACGGGCTCCGGGTGAACCCATCCAAAGCGATCATCATACCCTTCTCCAGAAACAGAAATCTGGCTGAGCTCAGAAGCCCGATTATGTACAACACCCTTCTACCAATTGGGAGTCAAGTCAAATATCTTGGAGTTATCCTTGACAGCAAACTCTACTGGAATAAGCATGTCGAGGCGGTGGCGGAAAAGGCCACCAGAGCCCTTTGGATATGCAAAAAATACGTAGGGAAAACCTGGGGTTTGAAACCATCCATTATGATCTGGATATACAAAGCAATAGTTCGACCAACTCTAAACTATGGTGCTGTGGTCTGGTGGAAAAGAGCCCTAACTACGGAGTGTAAGTCCGTTCTAGGTAAGGTACAGAGACTAGCATGTCTGATTACCACCGGTGCTCTCCGATCTTGCCCTAGCAGTGCTCTAGAAGTTCTACTAGATCTACACCCGATTGAAATCCACCTCGAGACCCAGGCAAAACTAGCAATGATACGACTCATTGCTAATGATGCCAGTCTGGAGCTCACTAAGGGGCAGCTCAGATGCCTCAAAAACAATACTATAGCGAACATGCCCTCCGACCACCTTGCAAAAGAGCTCTCATTCGGACGCTGCTTCCGAGCTGTAACATGGAGCAGGGAGGAGTGGCACACTTACTTCGCTAGGCTGCATCCACAAACCATCAAATGGTTCACTGACGGCTCCAAGACAACTGAAGGCTCAGGAGCGGGTGTGGTTGGCCCAGCACACAGGATATCTATACGCCCATAGGTATAGATATCCTCCACACCACTGTTTTTTCAGGCAGAAATACAGGCAATAGAAACATGCGCTGATCTATGCCTACGAGAGAACTACGTAAATAAACGTATAGCCATCTTCTAAGACAGCCATGCGGCTATTAAATCCCTTACTAAGTACACAGTCACGTCAAGACTTGTTCAATGCTGCCTGAAGGCGCTGAATAAACTAGGCGAAAACAACAGACTAACACTCTTCTGGGTTCCAGGTCATATGGGTATCGCAGGGAACGGACAGGCTGATGAGCTAGCACGCACAGCTGTATCATCCCCTTTCTGCGGACCTGAACCCTTTTGCAACATCGCTTCATGTTTAGTAAAGAGAGCTTTCCGAGACCAGGAACGACTCAAGGCAATTGATCGAAAATGTTTATAGCAGGGTTTTCCCACAGAAGAACGGCTGAGCTGCTGCAGAAGCAGAGCTAAAGTACGCATCATCTGTGGCATTCTCACAGGTCACTCCTGCCTGAGATCACATTACGCACAAGATGCGAGCTGTCGATTCTGTGAAGAAGATGACGAAACCTCCTTCCACGTCTTATGCGAGTGCGATGCACTGGCCCAGCGTCGCTGGTCACACCTCGGAGTGGCCTTTCCAGATACGGACGACATAGCTTCGACATCTATAAACGACCTCAACTCGTTTCTCAGCACGATCAACCTTGATCGTCAGGCGTAATCCTGCTCATCTGCGACTAGGGCGATAGCACAATAAGCCCATTGGCTTCAGTGCTGCGAAACCTTTCGGGTTCACGCCCCTTTACAATCTACAATCTCTACTCCTTATCCTTGACAGCCTCATACAAGTTATTGTTAGTATATAGTTCCTTCAGTATAGTACTAGTAGTCGGTATATGGCAATGGACATCTTTCAGCACCATCTGGGGACCCAACCCAACCTATCGATACTGTGGGCTTCAAGGCCACAATCCTTAAATCTTCCCTTTCCCAGCAACTCATCCATCTCTTCTTCCGAGGAAAGCCTCTAGTTACTATCCCGCCATATTTCCCGGGTGCAATTTGATGCAGTCTCACTTTCAGCTCTGGCATAATTTCGTGATGGAGGATTTTTTCTATTCTCTTGTGGGGAGTAACCCCCACCCTTCACAACAACCGACCACGTATCCGTCGGCTGAACTGGCCCAACTTTCAAGCCTACAACAGCAGCGGCATTATTACCGCAGACATCTTTTTCGCCTTTGAGGTTTCTGGCTTAGTAGTCTTGGCAGCAGATACCGCCCGTAAATTTCGTACAGGTGGCCGGAGGACGAGGCCATTGAGGGTCTCGTTTTGCCCACGTAAACTCGCATATTCGCCGCTATCAGGCGAATAATAGTCTCCTCAACTCCAGTAATAATATTGCTTACCCTCAAGACAGCATCGAAACCATCGTTCGCCCATATTAATACAGACTCGATACCAGCTCTGAATTCTTTCAGCTTAACTATCTCATCAGCCACGGCATCTTCACTTCTGGCGCCATCACTCACCTTTCTAGCTATTCCTTCCGGAGTTTCACAACTCCTGCCAGAGTACAGTTTCCTTGCGCCACCACCATCGGCAGACGCCTACTTCCGTACCATCACTACTCACCGACAACATAATCCTCAGAGAGGGCAGTGGAACTAATTTCCTCACCAACATGCGACGCTTCTTTGCTCTTTAATGGGGACTGTCAAACTCAATGCCTACAGAAGAAACGTGTTAGCCGTAATCGATCTTCAACCTCTTGAAAGATCAATCATTATTTGGAAAGATCTCGCTGTATTCGAGCAGTCGCCTTAAGGCCGCCACTCAAAGAAAATTTAAAGTAATGCATTCAGAATGACCGTGTGTTGGCACCAAAGCCACCTTAATTTAGAAAGTCGGGAAGCAGCAATACATGCACACAAAGCGAGCCTATGAATATGTCGTTTATACGTTGCACGATGCACTAAGGTGGTATTACACTATCAAATAAAGTTTGTCCAGTGGGTCACACAAAATTTGTCCAACTTTTGCAATGACCAAAAGTGTTTTTCGAGACCTATTACACTACGGGACAAACAAATGACCAACTGGTTTGGCCAATGACGTAGTCAGTCAGGTTTCAAGTCAGTTGTTTGACCGAAGCAAATTTACCTATCACACTAGTATGACCGTTTCAGAAAAAAATGACCAAAGGTAACTTAGCTCCAATATGTATTTAGAGTGGTTATTGTGCATTGTTTCATTTCTTTCTCGAATTTGCAAAGGTTAAGTTGAATAAATGTTTCTTTAGTAAATCAGTTTAATTTTGCTTGAAGGCGTAATCTTGCCTCTTGCGATTTAAAATTTAAGAAGACGAAAAGTGACCGCGGAGAATGAAAAGAAAGTTAGATTTTAAAAAGGGGTGTACGGAGAGCTTAGGAAAAATTAGAGTAGCAGCTAGCTCTTTCTAGAAATTTTCTGTTTGTTTCATGCAGGGGTGTACTCAAGAAAATATTTCGAAAGGGGGTTTCGGAATAAGGTTGGCGGTGCTCATATTTTATAACTGCTCAGAACATCCAAATCACTGAGTTTAAGAACACTGGGAAATTATCGTTAGAGTTATAGGGACCATCCGATTTTTGAACCTCCAAAAATGTTCTCCGCCTTCTCGTTTGTAGCTTGAATAATATGGTCCTCTTTTATTTCTAAAAAAATATTTGTTTTTGATCGATAAAGCGAAGATTTTACTAAACTTACATACTAGCGACCTATTGGTAAAGGTAAAAATCAAGTGTTTCGTATTGCGCGATCCTCGAAATTAGTATTCGATTTTCTTTTAGTTTAATTTATATTGGAGATTTTTTCTGTAATATTTGTTTACTAAGCGCCTTCACCGCTCTATACGGTTGTAAAGAAAGCATTAAAAGTACATAGTACATAGACCACCCTTGGGGTCTTCTAGTCACTGATCAGGTTCTTTCCCCCGTCTCATCTAAAATTGCGGAAAGACAAATTCAAATTTATTCAAATTAACTGCGGATCTTAGTCTCAAGCTAGTGGAAAAAAATGAGAAACACCGGGGAGTAGTTTTAGTTGTCCTACTTCTAACCTGAGAGACCCTACAATCAATCTTTTTCCAATGATCAGCCTGGGTTCATAATAAAATTCTGAAAGTAATTACCTGATAATTTTTGTGAAAGAAGAAATAGAAGAAACATCTTGCTATCATCCATGTATTGTTATATCCCTTGCTCTTGCTTACTGTTAAGTTGCTACAGATTACTTGTATGCCGGGCTCGAAACTTGGACATTGTGCTTTTGAAGTTGCGGTGCGTGTTTTATTTTAAGCCGATTTCTCATCCAAATATCATCACCAAATTTAGGAGGGGGTTGGAACCTTCAAACCCATATGTAGGATCGACACTAGTTTCAAGTCATTTATTGTGAGTCCGTTGGACCATGTAAAAAATCAAACTGCCACCCTGAACGAAATTATTGAAGCACGGGAACGTTTTTATCGTGACTTTAAGAGCGACAGCGATAGTTTCACGATTTATTGCCAATATCTGGTAATAAGATACAATATCTAACAGTTGCCTAAAGGTAAACCCAAATTTTCAAATAAATCAATATTTTTCGTCCTTTCAATTTTTCCCCATTTTTTAATGGGAAATATGTGCTGTGTTTCCACCGGAAAAAGATATAAATTCATTTATTAATCGTGGATTACTATGGCCAAGAGGTTCCAAGTTGTTGAGGAAAGAAAGAAACTTTTAGATCCAGAAAAATTCGAGAAAATGATTGAAATGGAGTGCATCTACCAACATTTTTTGATAGAGATGATATCTCCAAACTAAAGTTGTGTCCTGAACACGCAGATTGTTCCAGTCGAAGCTATTACTGAAAGTTTATTAAAAACATTTTCTTCGATGTAATTCCACGGATTAATTTAAAGTTTGAATTTTCCAATATCCCACAGTTTGCAAAAAAGTATAAAATTGTCGTTATTTTTTATATTGATCATTAAATGCACCCAATCGAAACATTTCGTTTGACCACCATGGGTCACACAAGAAATTGCTAATTTTGGAATGACACTAGTGGGACAAACTTTTTGCGTCATTGGTCAAACTTTATTTGATAGTGTAATACCTCCTTTAACACAAGCACGGCGCATGTAAAAAAACCGTGTCTGCTCTGATAAAAATCGCGAAAACACGTGGCAAATTTTTATCGGGATTTGTTTCTTCCACTGCATTATAGACACTTCAAATTCACGACACATTGCACTTTTCGCGACGAAAATCGACCGGGAACCAATACTTTTCGTGTAAAGTTTGCCGCGACCCAACCCGATTTGCCTTTACCGCAATGTAAATTTCCAATCTGAACAGGCCTATGAATTGTCGTTTCAGTATATGACCGTGCTCTGCTTCCGGGCTTGTATGAAGGTGGCTTTGGTCGGCACCCTTAAGTATCCTTTACAACTCGTACCTCCTGAACAGCGTGTCTCACTTTAAATTTTTTCTCCGTTTTGTAGCAGGTACATATGTATAAACAAATTTTTTTTAATTCTGTCATAAAAAAAATGCACAAACAATCGCGTTGCCCTTTCTTTTTCATGCAATTAATTAATTTTCATTTAAAAATCACAAAAACCGTTAACAACCACCAAACAAATTCGAGTCTCGACCCCCAGCAGCATGTTGACAACCCAACAATAACCACAAAAACAACGACCACTCTCGTCTAGCAACATCCATCATTCGCGGAATGTCAACTACCCCTTCGCTGGTTGTCATTTTGTGCGAAGAAGCCGTGCTGGTTGGATGTGCTGGTTGGATGTGCTCGTGGACGACGAGAAAACTTTTCAAGTGCTCGCTTTTCGCGTTTTATTTTAATTCTCCACTTCTAACTTCTCGATCCATACGTGCTCGCCATCCGTAACTAACTTCCTGTTATCTATATATCGCGAAAGTGTTTGAATTCGAAGAAAAAATTGCACCCCCGAGTCCGTGTCGTTCGTCCGCTGCTGGCTTCTTGGTTGCCTGTCGTCATCGAAAAACGAAACCGAAAAAAAAACTCTTCAGCGCCAATGCCCGAATCTTGAACAAAAGGATTGAAGTAATTTTCAATAAAGTGCCCGAAGACGAGTTCTTGTTCTTGCTCTGTTGAATTCTGTGCGGTGTGCTCCATGCGGGCAGAAGAGTGTCGTCGTCGCCGCGCCAAAGGTGTGTCAGCCGCATCAGTCGCGATCGTGTGAATTGCCTGTGTCTGTGCCCCATAACGCCTCGCCGACGAGTGCTAGCTAGAGTGCAGCAGTCGCCACTTGGCTCTCCTTGTTTGGTGTTTTTTGCGTTTATTTTGGTACAGCGGAAATAGAGATAAATTCCGATTAATCGTGTGCATCCAAGAGATTGGGATTGTGAGGAAATTGTTTGTACGGTGCGTGATTTGCGCGAATCGTGTGAGTACTCACATCTCACCTCACACTGTACAAAGAAGCCGCAGGCAAGTTCCGGGGAGGCTGCGAGCACCACGTACCCCCTTGCGCCCAGAACCAGACTCGAAACTAACCCGCGACCAGTCTGTTCCGTCATTCGCTTCAGTTGGTTGCTGCTGCTCTGCTAGTTGTTCGCCTGATCTGCTACTGCACTGCCGCGATTCTTGCTTTTGTTGCCCGTGTGTGTCGTTCGTTCTCCAAAGTTGAATTTTCTGCAAATTCGAGTTCGCCCCCGGCTCCTAGAAAAAAGTGTTTGGCGATTTCTGGAGGCTGCTTGCTTGTGGAGCCGCCCAGCTGACGACGAAAATTTCGCGTGTTCTTATTCGACCGGGGCGGAAAATCGATTGTCGTCGCTCGAAAGTAAATGTCCTGCCTGCGACTCGTCGTATCGTCGTGACGTGACGTGAGTGATTTTTGGTTGTCGTCCTGTCGACGCCAAAGTTTTTGTTTTAAGTGTCCCCGCAGTCGTCCGGGAGTTGGAAGAAGCAGTTTTTGTGAATTTTGCAATATATTTGCACTGGCCGTCTGCCGCGGCAGGAAGAAGTGTCCTGTGAAAGTGATTTCAGTGTTTGCTGCTTCTCATTGTGTTGTCCGCAGGAAGTTGATGTGCTGCTGCTTCTGAAAGGATTTGTGTGCCGGTCGCTATGTAAACAGCAGAAGGAGACACAACGCATGCTGTCGAGATTTGCTGGAAGTTGGGAAGGTGAGTGCGTTTTGTGGAGTTGGGGGTTATTGTGTACTTTGTCCTTATTTGATTTCTTTGTGATAGGGCAGTTGGGAGGAGACTTGTGAACCGGATTGACATTTAATTCGTTTTCCCATGATCTCCGCATATTCATAAAATTTGGACCCTTTGTTGTCCTTTTCGTTTTAAATTCGTCTTTGATTTCCGGGAAGCACTTCTGTACTAGCGATAGGCACATTGAGTAATTTTGGTGTGTGAGTTGGTGTGTGAGTCGGCAGGTTCACTCTATATGACTCTGCGCTGTCTGTCTCTCAGAAAGAGTCGTTGGGAAGAGTCGTCATAAATTATTTGTCATATAAGCCCTGAAGCCGCCCTCTTTGTTTACCCCAAAATCTGGTCGGAAGAAGCTTAAAAGGGCTCCACGACAGACGACAGGCTGCCTCTTGGCGCCGCGGTACCTACGCTTGAGCAACACCAACAACAGTCAATAGCTCTCTTTACATCCCTAGCAAGAGCCTAAGCAAAAGCCTTGAAGGTTCGATGCCTTGAAAGTTGTTCGCAATATTATTGCACGCCTTTTTGCGCCGCTTAAAAAAGAAGCTACGGAGGAGTACTACCGAAATGAATAAGAATCATTACATACGCCAAGATCCGCCTCCACTTTGAGAGTCAGGTTCATGGGTTTCATTGCGTTCCTTTCGATAATGAGGCGTACTGAGGAAACCCATCAGATCTACCTATTCGGGCATTTGAGACAAATGATGTACACGTATATCAGCGCCCCCATCATCGATTTCACCTGATTAGATTCGGCTCCTTTGATAAAATGAGTTTCCCCTTGCTCTTGAATACGGTTGAGCTTTTCGAGTTTCCTGAGCGTTCTTCAATTCTCAATCATAGAATGCGATGCATGTTGTCCTTCGTCTGAGCGTGGGGTTGTAGCTGAATCTCTTTCTTCCAATTAAAGGTCGCATAGAGGGTGTCCCAAAAAGCCAACGTCAAGCTAGAGGCGCGTGTAGTACCCGCTACGAAAAAAAATCAGTCACGTACTGTTACACATACACTCCGCGACACTTGAATAGGCCACTTATAAAATATTAAGTTCCTGTATTGCCCCATTAATGGAAACATTTTTGTTTTTATTTATTTATTTATTTAACCAAACAAGGTAACAATATAAACATACAATAATACATGGATTTCATTTGCAAAACTTACTAAAATTTGAAGAAAGATTAATACGTGTATGGGACAAGAAAAAATTAAAATATGGGAATCTATGAGGAAATGAGGGCTTTTGTCAAATTATGCTTAAAAGTTAATTTAGATATCCCAGGAGAATAATGGATACTAAAAAAAAAAATAACAGGCGCGACAATCCAGCATTGGACTAAGGCCGCAGGATGTGTTAGTGACATCCTATTTCCAAGATCTTATCTGCTTTTTGTTGAGGTAATGAGATCAGCATCACGCTCAGCAGTGTTATTTATCCCCATAAATGGGTACTCGTTTAACATCTGAGTGAGATCATAGTCCGTCACAAGCTCGTGAGTTCGAAAAACACCATGGAGCACGGTGAGATTCGAACTCATGAGCCTGTGCACCGAAGGTGCGCGCACTAACCGCTAGACCAGCCAGACTACTGGATACTAACAGAGTTGAAATTTCGACAGCATCTATTTATGGGTTCGTTGTAGCCATAACCGGTTCGATGTTGATACTCTTTTAGGAGAGCTGTATGCCTAGTACGTCTCAATTGATCGTTGAAAATTATTTTGTCGGATAGGAAATCAACATTAGCTGCACCTGTAAAAACATCAAAGGTAAAGCATGCACTGAGTAGAGTTCTTCTAGAAGAGAGTGTCATTAAATTTAGAAGACCTAGTCTGTATTGGTAAGAAGGGAAGTTACGGAAATCGGCAGGATCATATAGATTTCTCAGTGCAAATAGGAGAATTTTTTTTTGAATTGATTCAAACCTGTTGCTGTGTATTTCATGTACTGGGTTCCAGACAACACAAGCATATTCGAACGAGTGTGGTATATAAGGATTTAGTGACCCAGAGATTCTGAAATTCTTTAGCTCGTCTTTTAATGAAGCCAAGTTGCTTATTCGCCGTGGACAGTGCCATATCATATTGTAAATTGAAGCATAGTTTGTTGTCTAAGACTACACCCAGGTCTTTCATATGGTTAACTCGATTCAGTTCATCGTTATGCAGTTGGTACGAATGGGTTATAATTTCGCTTTTACGGGTGAAACTTATTACTTGGCACTTACTGACGTTAAGGAATAAATGATTTTGATTGCACCATTCTTCGAGGGATTGAAGCTTCAGTTGAAGAAATGTTGCATTAGAATGTGTTTGTACGGTGTGATACAATTTAAGGTCATCAGCATAGAGAAGATGGGGAATATCAGACAAAGACTGTGATAGGTTGGAAATAAAAATGTTGAAGAGTAGGGGACCCAAATGGCTGCCCTGTGGTACACCAGATGATACGGATATACTTTTGGATATACAACCTTGAAATTTCACAAATTGGGTACGATTGACAAGGTAGGAGCGGAGCCAACTTAGAATGGACCCAGATAACCCAAATTTGTGTAATTTTTCAATTAGAATTTTATGGTCGACTCTATCGAAGGCCTTACTAAAGTCAGTATAAACTGCATCAACTTGATACCCCTCTTCCATTTCACAGAGAACCTCGGAAACTAGGATTATGAGGTTGGTTGTAGTCGATCGACCTTTGCGAAATCCATGTTGTTGTTGAGCGGGTCAATGACAGCGGTGAGTTTGTCACAAACCAATTTCTCAAATAGCTTAGGGATTGCCGATAGAATTGCAATACCTCGATAGTTATCGACTAATCTTTTATCACCGCTCTTGTGAATTGGAGTGATGTGGGAATATTTCCAATAGGAAGGAAAGACGCCTGATTGGAGGGAGTTATTGAAAATAATATAAAGGAGAACGAGCAATTTATCTAAGCATTGTTTCAAAAAGTAGGGAGGAATTAAATCAGGGCCAGGTCCTTGATCTATACTTAGTTCTGCAATTGCTTTTGATATTTCCTCCTGTGTGATATTAATCCTGTCAATAAGACATAAAAAGTTGCAAATTTCTTGTGGACCAGGAGGAAGAAGCCGCACCAGAGGACATGGAAACAGGAAAACCGGCAGTCTTACGTTTCATGTTGACAAAGCTGAAGAATGTTTTCGAGTCATTGATAACTTTCTCACCCATTAAATTGACATACAGTTGATAAGCTTCGCGGGATTTCATGGCGAACTCATTTGCTAGCTCTGCGTACATTTCTTTTACGTCAGGGCTAACATTGGGGTTATTTTTAGTGAGCTTGTAGAGTTTGTTTCTCTGGTTTCTAAGGCTTCTTAGAATTCTGTCGAGCCATGGTTCAGAAAGTCGATTGCGCTTTTTAATTTTGGGTACATGCATATTAATTACTCCGAGGATTATACTGTAGAAGGAAGAGACTGTATCATCTAGAGTAGACTTTGATAAATTAGTTGCCCAGTCTATGGAATCAAGGTAATTACTGATGTCGTCAAAGTTTGCTTTTGAGAAATCGTAAACAATTTCATTTTGGTAGGATTGTGTAAAAGATTCGATACCTTAGAGCACAATAGTGCTAAGTCCATTTTTCGACATTTGGAGAAAACGCGAAAATAAAGTTTTAAACCTTGTTCCCATCTTAGATAACTTAATTTTTGCAAATGTTTTTAGCTTTTTAAGCAGGTTACACTGTCAAAAAGATAATTATATTAAAATCTGGCAATCAATTATAATTTCGAAGGAAAATCTAGAAAAAAAGAGGAAAGTACGGACTTAGCACTATTGAGCACTTCATTTTATACTAACCATGGACTTGACGGAAGAATGTTCGTATTGTCGTTACAATAATGTAAAATGTGGATGAAGTGAGAATATTTCTAATACGTACATACCATGAGACGCAAACAATTTATTGTATTTACACCGTTTCGTATCCACGAAGCAAATGTGTCTCATCAGTTTATGCTTTCCGAAAGAGGTAGTGATCACGTGATGACCAAAGGATGATCTGGTCAAGATTAGACGTTGTCCTCTCTATCTTACTACTGTCATTTAACAGGAAGCTAATTGGGGATCATAACAGGACATGGCCCTAATATGAAGCTCGCCTGGAGAGTTAGGCCTAACTTCATCACAATTACTACTACAGAAGTTGTGAGGTTAAAGAGAGGGTGATGTAACTGTTCTATCATTGCTCGGCACTAGGCACACTTTTATGACACGGATCATCTTAAGTTCTTAAGTCGTCATTCAATTGGGTGAAGCCAATGCCACAAGAAACGTTGCTTCTTTGTCAACAGCGACAAAATTTGATTTGGTTCTTCGATATAAGATATCATTTTTTTTAGTTAAATGAGTGTTGCCCAGATCCATTGCCCGTTGGACAAGTGCAGCATGATTCGGTGTTGCCCAAAAGTTCCTGCAGTGAAATTGCGACTAGAATGTGAATTCAATAACATTGCCAAAATTACATCGTTTCAAACAACTGATTAATAAATGTTCATTCAGACCTATTTATATTTGGGCTGGGAGTATCCTCGGCGGACTTTAAGCTTCCTTGCCAATCGTATGATATGTGATATGAAAACTAGAAGAAAGATTCAAATTCTTTAAATTTTTTGTGGACAGAGTAAGCAATTCTTGGGTCTAAAACAATTTTTAATTTTCTGGAGTATGGTTTTATTCAAACTGTTTTCAACAGCTCTTTTGAATAGTATATTTTTTGGAGCACAGTGGCTGAGTATATTGATCAAAATATGTCGTTACAACGCGTTGAACATGCGAATGCTAGATTTTGCGCTGAACTGTAGATTTTAGAGAGGGATGGCGTTACACTAAATTCAATGTTAGCATGGCATTTAACAGAAACCCCAATGTATGTTATGGAGGTTTCCTTTTGTTGAGAAAATAGAGAATCCAAATAAAGCATTTGATGTAAGGGCTTACATTGACCACCGGTGATCATTTGAACCTTTGTATCGGAGGTAGACGATCCTTCAGTCAGTTTTTACCCATTTCAATACCATTCAAAGAAAGAATATGCCAATGCAAACACTTTCCAAACAATTCATTCCAATACCCTGTGATCCAGCAGCCAAACCCGGCTTATTCGAATCAGGAAGCAACCCTGGCTAATCCTTTTTATGTTTCATAATGGTAAACATTCGTTTTATGGAAGTTACTACCACAAATTTAACTTTCTAATTGTTCCAAGTATGGACTTAGCACAAAATAGCGTTATAACTGGACTTAGCACTTTTGTCCAAATTTTTTTCGATCAACCTAGGACATAGCGTTTTTTGTAAATGTTAATTTCCTTGTATTTAGCTGGGTAAATGTTGCTTCAAGATTAACTACTCGATGGAGAACTTGACAAGGAATAATACGATGCAAAAATCTCAAAATCGAAAAAAATGGACTTAGCACTATTGTGCTTTAAAGTATCGATTGTTACTATATCTTGATGAAAAATATCGTTCAACAATATTTTCCACCCCTTTCCATATATATTTCAAAGGAACCGACGGCCACAAATGCGATCAAACGTTCGGCGAAATGTAAACTACATACACTTGCCAGAAAAAGTCTCCTTACACAATGTAAGGAGAACTGCATATTACGGAACCACTGGGAAATGAAAACCTTAGATTGCAATTTGTCATTTAAAATGTTTATATAGTTTGTTAACTAATATTTCTTATTTTAATGAAAATAAGTGCAAGGGATCATTAGTTTGTGTGAACCAAGAAGCCTTGCGAAGCCCCCTCTGTTAAACGCCGTGTGTCCTTTTGGTGCTCAGAATGCTTAAAGAGACGTATTGATCCATTGTTTTCACAACCGAGTTTCTGTGGCGCATCCGGTACAACCTTGAGTTGTATCAGCTGTATGATGAGCTACAGGTGTCGAAGATCGTGAAATTGCAGCGACTGCAATGGGCGGGACATGTACAAAGGATGAACGACGATCGCATGCCCAAAAAGGTGATGAACGCGCAACGAGTGGACGGAGCCAGATTGCGTGGACGACCGAGAGCCCGATGAGAGGAGCAGCTAATCATTCTGGAGCTTAGTAAATTGCGTCCAAGGAGTGATCTCCTGGACCTGGTGATCGCCGGGTTTAGTCTTCCAGACAAAGGCGACATTGGGTCTCCCTTGATAGATCAAACTTTATGGAAATGGTAGCGAAGCCCGCAATGACCTGTATATATACGAGTAGTATAAGCTCGGGTCTGCGCAGACATTTAATATTGGAGTAACTGAAGGGAAGAAGAAGAAGACAGCTCTCGCTCGTCGTGAGCTTCCCATATAAGTCAATGTATTTGTATGGCTGGAGCTTGCGAGCCCTTTTCTCGCCGTTTGAATTAAGCCTTAGGCCAGGTGCGATGTCCAGTAGTTAAACCTCAGTCCCGATGACCAGTTACCAATTACTCCTCTAGCAGCTCTCCAGCTTATTCCACAGAAGGGCTCAGGACCAATGAGTATTTCCTTTCCTTCAAGGCCTATAAACTGTGACCCGAAACCCAATAGATTGAGATAGAGTTACCGATGGATAGGTTTTAAAGGAGGTACTCGCTAACCAACTTCGAGGCATGGGCGTAGCCAGGATTTCCGTCAGGGGGGGGCAAGCCCGAAATTTTTTCAATATCAAGATTTTCTTAGGATTTGAAATCGTTGGTCGCGAAAATATTGTTAGGCAAAATTTAGAGTATTTTAGCTGGTGTAATGGTTAGTGGCCGCACCTTCTTTGCACACGGGTTCGAGACTCACCGTGAACGAATTCAGTTAATTTGTTTTTCGAACTCACGCCCCTTGTGACGAACTATGAACTCACTCAAGATGTTAAACGAGTACCCATTCATGATTGTTTTTTTTTTTTTTTAATTTTAGGAAAGGACAGTCGAGAATGATATTCAAGACCATTTAAAGAAAAATTGCCCCTGAAAGTGTTTAGACTTTTACTGGTTATTCTGATTACATTCAACTGGCCTCCGTTTCTGCTTTTTAAAACGTAACTCGTTTATATTCAGTGCTATTTTTGGCTTTTGGGCAGCATATTCCACTTGCGACATCAATGTCCGTTTTGAAATCTGGCTTTGCTTGGTTCTACAGGATTCTACAGGATTCCATTCTGGCCAGGATTCCATTCTGATGGTAGTTTTTTGCTCATTCGACTTAAGTTGCCGGGACGCCGTATAGCTTGCATGATGAAGTTTTGACAATTAAGTACTCTCGCACAAAATCAACGATCTGATCGTTATGGCTCTGGATCTCGAGAAGAAGTCAAATGCAGTCGACTTAAAGAAAAAATTAAACAAGACCAAAGTGCTAAATTTGAGTCCAGCTTACGTACGGTCGCACGACAGCGACTCGCTCATTCCATAAAAACTCGTTTCTCTCTCATTTTAAAAACGAGTTTTCATATGGAATGAGCGAGTCGCTGTCGTGCGGCCGCGTCGAGGACAACGTACCTTTAGTCTGAAAGGGAATTTAACTCCCCCATAAATATTAATTCATCTATTTAGACAGCAGTCGATTCTCTATTTTCCACAAGTGGTTTACAGCCCTTATACACCTGCAACTTGGTTGCCAACCTTAGTTGATAACACGCAAAAAAAAGCCGGAAAATAAGTGATTTGTAGGCATGGTGCAGGTTGCAGTACCAGGTTGCAGGAACGTGAATGGCGTGGTTGCCGGAATGTTGCAAGTGTGTAGTTAGGTACCTGCAACCTAGGTTGGCAACGAAGTTGCAGATGTAGAAGGCCTGTAAGACACAAGAAAGTCGTCCACTGCACTTTTAAAGCTAACAAAATTTTCTTTAGTTTGAGAGCAACGCCAGCTTTGTAGGTACAAAGGATCCCAAGATACAGCATTTTGAACTTTTTTTCAAAAAAAAACAATGTTTAAAGTGCTGTACGAATATTTTGAGATCCTTTGCACCTACAAAGCTGGACTCAAATTAAAGAAGGTTTTATTAGCTTTGAGAATCAAGCAGACGACTTTTTGGAAATCACAAACCAAAATATGAAAAACCTTCGAAATTTTTAAGGTTTTTTGAGGGTCACGGGGTTAGGATAGGTTTTCGAAGTTGCAAAATTGGTGGTACACTTCTGGTATCTACCCTAACAGTATCCCAAAAAAACAGCGAGCTTTTTGCGACCTAAAATCATAAATTGACTGACCTATAAGGGAATCCTTATAAATTTTACATAGTCGCTCGTATTTGAAAAATAAATTTAAATTTTGCAGCTACTAGATACTTCTTTATATTTTATTTGTCAGTTACTTTAATTAGGCTTCCGAATTAAATTATTTTATTGAATGAGGTAATGCATTTAAAAGTGACGCTTTGTCCCAATAAGCATTCCTTTATAATTATTCCTTAAGGGAATCCGTATTCCTTAAGTGAGGACTATGAATTCCTCCCTTAACGTTCATGTTTTAGGGCTTTCAAGACTTGTTCACGTTTCAGAGTAGTAGCTCACATAAAATTGTTCACCTTCACGTTTAGCGAAGTACACGTTTACCCGAGTCTACTGTATAGACATGAAAAGAGCTATCCATAGCGGATTGCTGTAAATCTGGACGAAATAGAATATAATTAGGTATGTCCATATGTATCTATGTAGATGACTATGTAAGGAAGAAGAACGGCTTGTAATAAATTGATATGGAAATGTTTGTGTGGTTTTCGGAACATGGAAACTCCAAACGAAAATGCGAAAAAGTGAATCTGAAAAAAATTATCCTTGAAATATTTTTTTTTCTTTCAGTATTATTAATATTCAATTCAATAAAAAAAGTTTCACCGGCCAGGGAGGGGCGGTCGCACCCCCCCCCCCCCCCCCAGTATTTTTTTCCACTCTGAAACGAAATCGAAATCATGTTTGATGGAGAATACATGTCATTTGAATTCAAGTTCGCTGTTTTCGTTGCATGTGTGTGTATGTAATTTTCCATTTATGGGTGAAAGAACCAAAAACTGTCTTTTGCCTTAAATTGATGTCACGACACATACATATGCATTACGACAAACGATACGCAAACACGATAATATGTTACATCCGCCAAACGTAGCTACACACATCGCATCGTGTATGACATACATAAATTTGTACGATATATTGCCGGTACGTTGCTAAGCGGCATCAGTAACATTTTTGCCCATAGAGCACCTTTCACGATTTAAGTCTATATAGAAACATACGAAAAGCAGACCATCATCGACATCATGCCGAAGCGGCGACACGGAAAAGTTTAGGAAGTAAAGAAGCATAAAATTTAGCGTATATGACACAAGCCCATAAACCATGGGGTCTGAGAGCAGGGAATCACTGAGATAGAACGGGGAGACGCCCAAGCGGTTGTATATTGAAAACGGTTAGCATAAAGTATCTGTGCATCTGGTTAATATCTTTTCAGTTGAATTATACCGAGTACCAACATATAGCGTGAGAGCAGCGAGCCTAAATGACAAATCGATAGATGAATAGATATTGAGTGTATCTCGCGATTTTACCACGGAGGGGTCTTGGGGAGACACATACTTGAACAGGTATTTGAATTAGAATGGAAGCAAAACTTTCATAGTCTTGAACATGACACGATTGTATGAACTTTCTGACTTCCCAACAATGTATATGGCTCCTACACACCTTTTTGTTGGTTGAAACTATAGAATGTCGTATGGAGTACATAAATTCAGTAGTGTTCTATGGAATCAAGTCTGGTTGCGCTAAATGACACTCCTTCTTACGGTAATTGTATGTACCCAGTGACCCTAAAATTATGCAGACGTATAGGACGTTGTCAACGTCAGAACAATTATGTTAGAAAAGTGTGATTACCTCCAAAACGAAGGTAATTACATTTCTTCCTTGTTTTGTAGCTCCTAGTGCAGTAGTCTGATTTCTTAACATGTCACAGGCATACGGAATTATGCATCGCGTTATGCACTATAGTTTCTTAACAGCGTGCAGGATTCGAGCAGCAGAAAGCTCGAAGCTTTAAGCTCTCGCGTATTCCCATACGCGGCGAAAATTCATACATGTTTCCAATAAATAAACGATTTAAGTTTAAAGTCATTTTCAACACGATTAAATGATCCAGTAATCCGCGGATTTTCTTCGAATTCTGCATAATTATGTTTCCTTGGGAGAGCATCTCTCTCTCTCTGATTCCTGTTAACCCCTTGTGGGGCATAGGGCATCAACTACGCCTACTTTTCACCTCGTTCTGTTCTGTGCCATCGTCTTTAGGTCTGACCACTGTTTGTTTAATGAAGCGGCCTCGCTATTAACCGATCTTCTCCACGTGTTTCTTGGTCGTCCAACACGGCGTCTGGCATTGGCTCCCTGATGGTTCCAATCTAGGGCCTGCTTTGCAATATTTGTTGGCCCTCTTCGGAGAGTATGACCTTATCCATTGCCACTTTCGCCTTTTGACAGAAGTGCCTATCCAATCCAGGCCTGTGATACTCAGGAGATCATCATTGGAAATAATCTCCGGCCAGCGGATTTGTAGGATGCGCCGTAGGCACTGGTTTACGAAAGTTTGCAGCTTAGTTGTTATCTCGTTGGTCACCTTCCAAGTTGAACAGCCATAAAGAAGCACAGATATTACGATAGAATTGAAGATTCGGATTTTGGTGCGCCTGGAAATGTTGTTATTTTGCCAGAAAGGAGTCAAAGTGAAGAAGGCTGCCCTAGCCTTATTGATACGCGATTGTACATCAGCGTCCGCGCCGCCATCTGCTGTGACTATGCTTCCGAGGTAGCAGAATTCGTCAACTTTTTCGACTGCCTGGCCCGAAACACAAATTCCGCTTTGTTCCGCAGGATGGGAGCTCAAGTACTTGGTCTTGGCAGCGCTTATCTTGAGCCCAGCATTACGACTTTCGCAATGCAGAGCATCGGCCATTTGAGCTACATCCTCCTTTTTATTTGAAAGCAGACAAATATCGTCAGCATAGTCCAAGTGTTGCAGGTAATCAAACATTTTCCATCTGATACCTTTCCTCTGGTTTTGAAGCGCGCTCATTAGTACATCGTTAATGGCTATGAGGAAAAGAATAGGTGATAAAATGCAACCTTGTCTCACTCCACTGTGCACCTCAAAAGTATCTGAAAGCTTACCCTTGTGCAAAACGTGACAATGAGCTCCCTGATAAGATTCCTTGATGATAGAAAAATATTTTATCTGGTCTGCCCCTCCTACGAAGAGGTCTCCAAATATACTCCCGATCAACACTATCGAACGCCTTCTCGAAATCCATGAACATGAGGTGTAATGGGGATCTCCATTCGGCGGATTGCTCAATAATAATTCGAAGGGTGTTTATATGGTCACTGCATGAAAAACCCTCACGAAAGCCAGCCTGTTCATTGCTTAAAGTGCAATCAACTTCATCCTTGATCCGGTTCAAAATAATTTTAGCCATCAGCTTGCGGATACAGCTGGAAGTAGGCAAATACCGCGCCAATTATTACAATCCTTAAGATTACCCTTCTTGGGAATTTGAATAATTACGCCCTTTTTCCACTCTACTGGAAGAGTTTCGGTTTCCCAACACTCTCTGATGAGGGGAAGCAGAATATCCGCTGTAGCATTCGAATCCGCTTTAAATAGTTCGACCGGAATACCATATCTATCCCCGGGGCCTTACCGGCGTCCATAGATTCGATAACCCGCTTTAATTCCGTCTTAGATGGTGGTCTGGAATTAATACTGGCTACTGGAGGGACGTCTTCTTCTGCCGATGAAGATACACTTGCAGGTCCAAAACGGTTGTTAAGAACCTCAAAAAAGTGCTCTTTCCATCTCTGAAGTTGCTGTTATTCAGTAACAAGCAGTAACCCTTCTTTATCTTTCACAGGATGGTCCGTTTTGAACGATTTGCCAATTAGTGGTTTAATTAGCTTAAATAGGGTACCGCTTTCCCCACGGTAAGCCGCATCATTTGCCTCCTTCGCTAAAGCGTTGATGTAAGTACGCTTATCACGCCTCACACTTCTCTGCACGCCTTTTTGTGATGAACGGTATTCAGCGCAAAGATGATTTTTAGCTGAATCATCAGCAGCAGAGTTAATCTGTTCCTTAACTCTTTTGGGTGCTGAGATAAGAGACCAAGTATCATCACTGATATAGGGTCTCCTACCTCGATCCAATCTTCCCACAGTCGCTTCGCCACCTGAAATAAAAGAATCCTTTGCAAAATTCCATCTATCTTCAATAGTAGGATTCTGATGAGATGTTGCTGCACAAGCTTTTTCGTGCTAGGCGGTCGAATATGCACGTCTAGTTGAGGATTTTTTTTAGCTTTTGCACATTAAATCGTGGCAAGATTCGCGTGTTGTGAGATCGTTGAATCGCTGCCGTTCGTAAGCGAATTTTCGCGATAACAAGATGGTGGTCGCTGCCAACATCAGGCCCACGCTTCGACCTGATGTCTTAGAAACAGCAATATGGTCAATTTGGTTCTCTGTTCTGCCATCAGCTGAAATCCAAGATGTTAGGTGGCAGCGTTTATGCTTGAACAACGTTCCGCCAATGACTAGTTGTCGAGAGTTACAGAACTCCACGAACATTTCGCCATTGTTGTTCCTGTTGCCAAGCCCGTGATTGCCCATAAGATGTTCCAAGCCTAAATTATCAGTACCGACTTTGGCGTTAAGATCCCCCATTATAATTTTGATGTCACCCCTGGGAGCCCTATCAAAGGTGTCGCCTAGTCGCTGATAAAAAACGTCCTTTGCGGATTGGTCTGCAGGTTCAGTCGGTGCGTAGCACTGAATAATTGTGATGTTTCGTACTCTGGATTTGAATCTGGCTGTGATGATACGGTCGGAGATAGGTTTCCAGTCGATAAGGGATCGGCGTGCATTCCTAGTCAACAGGATTCCGACGCCCGCTTGCCGAGGTGAATTATCGTCTTTACTTCCAGAGTAGAGCAATACAGTGCGAGAGCTTGGTGATAAAGTCGCCCCCGATCCGAGCCATCTTGTTTCGCTCAGTCCTAGTATAGCGATGTTGTATGCGGTCATTTCCTGTTCGACTTCTGTGAGCCTTGTGTTATTACACTCAGCCCACATCGTCCGAACGTTCCAAAAACCGATCGTAGTTCGTTGTTTATAGCCAAAAGTCGTTGCCGTTGAATTAGTCCGAGGTATCCGAGGCTCGTTTAATGTTTCGAGTGTAAAGTAAATTTCAGGTACGCAGGATACAAGCCTACATACCCTATCCCTCAAGTCGCTTTTTACGACAAGCCGGGATCGCTGTGGTATAATTCTAACCCCAAAACCACAGGGGTCAATTTTTTGTTAAGTTTCGTACATATCTGAATCCTTGAGCGCAAAACAGAGTTGCTGCGCGCACAATTGTAGAGATATGTTCGAAACTCAGGAGAGTTTATTCTCTCCTGTCTCTTTAGTCGCCTCTTACGACACGTCGGAAAAGACGGTAGCACTATTCTTAACCCATGCCACAGGGCATGGCCTTCTTATACCGCTGCATGACGTCGCGTCGGCCTATGGTGTAGGAATATCAGCCGTTCTGGCGGTAATTTCTCAGCGTTGAGGCTGCGTTTACAATCTTTTGCGAACTGCTGCGAGAAAATGCGAGCATCTAGTTAAATGTAATCAATTAAAGTGGTTACAATCTAAAAGCTTATTCGCACAAGTTTATTTTTACATATGGTTGTGACATGAACTAATTTTTGAAATTTGGTATCAATCGAAAGCGAGACGTTTGTTCGTTGTTTTGTGCATTTGTTCGTCCTGGAAACGCAAGGATTCAGGAGTAATTAAGGAAAAACAGAAGACGAGGCACAAACCATTGCTTGTTTTTTTATATTCAAAGCAGTTGAATTGGAATATAAAAAACAAGCAATGGTTTGTGCCTCGTCTTCTGTTTTTCCTTAATTACTACTGAAACCTTACGTTTGCAGGACGAACAAACGCACAAAACAACGAACAAACGTCTGGCTTTCGATTGATACAAAATTTATACCTATCCGACCGTATTTACAAGCAAATCATCTACGAGGTATACCGTTAGGGGAGCACCTAGCCTTTCGACCTTTATGTCCCGGTCCCGCTAAATGCTTCGACCTTCGGCTTTTTACTGACAAGGTCTTATTGTCAGATGGGGATTTCTCCATCCGGCGCATGCACACACCATCAGGAACCCAACCCCGGGGTTGCATCACTAGCTG